>VXBZ01009988.1:1078123-1127715 GCA_013399135.1 Heliornis fulica | reverse complement strand
CCCGGCCCGACGCTCCGAGCGGCCGGGACCGCGCCGGGCGAGGCGAGGGGGGGAAAGAGAGAGGGAAGGAGGGAGGGGGGGGCGGCACGGTTCGGCTGCCGGCGGCTGCCGGTCCCTGGACGTGCCCCGATCCCGGAGTCCCTCTGGGCGTCTCCCCGGGACCGGCGGTGCCCGGGGTGGGGGGGGGGGGGGGGGGGTGCAGGCAGCNNNGGCGGCGGCTCCCGGGACGCGCTCCCCCCGCTACCCCCGGGCCGGTCTCGCAGGGGTTCCGCGGGTTTGACCTTGGGGCTCGGCGCTGCGAGCCTCACCGCCGGCGGAGCCCGCCCGGCCCCCGCTCCTCGGCCGCGGTGGTGCGGGGCAGAGGCTCCCCCGGGGCCGCAGGCGGCAAAGCCCGGGCTCGGGTTACGCCTCGGGCCGGTGTGCGGGTCGCAGCCTCCCCGGGCGGGCTCTGGGTGCTTGGCGTGGGCTCGAGAGGGAGGGGTGCGGGGATGGAGGCTGGGCGCCGGGTCGGTCCCCGGGGTGCCGTGACCGGCTCCGCTCCCTCGGCTTGGNGGCTTGGGGACACGGCCCCGGCTACGCCCGCCTGTCCCAAACGAGACTTTCGGCATGAAAATGCCTCGTAGCCCCTTGTCTGCACTCGGCCCCTCCAGGCCGGGGCTTCTTCCCGCTGCCGGCAGCAGGTGCCTGCGGGGCCGCCCTGGGGGAACCACCCTAAGCGAAAAGTCGGTGTTTAATTTCCTACGTGGAGCCTCTTCCCATCGTCAGCTTTGCAGGTTCCTCTCCCCACACAGGCTTCTTCGCCCAGTCCCTGCCGCTGCTCCGAACATCCCATCCACTTACTCCTTCTTCCCGGTGCTCGTCATCGCACTCTCCTATCCTAAATATAGGGTAGTGTGCCAATGGGAGAAGCTCGAGAGCGAGCTGGAGTGCTGGGAACGCCACTGTTTACTCCGAGGAGTAATCGGCGGAGCCTGGCTGATTCCAGGTCGTGCCGTCTTCTTGCCGCAGGAGTTTGCGCTGACTTCTTGGGGAGCTGGCACCAACTCTCGAATAACAACAAGATGTTGACAGCACAAGCTAGCTTAAAAATACCCTTTTTTTAGTTGTGGGTTTTTGTTGGGGTTTTTTATCCCCAGCATCATGCAAACTGAGTAGTAAATCCTGCTTAATTGTTGGTGCCGGGCCCAGAGACTTGGCAAAAGCTTCAGGGCTGCGATCGGCGAAGGTGTTGTGCGCCTCGCCGTGTGCCAATGGGTTTGGTGTGGTGTTTGCTAAACCCAAGCACCGCTCCGCTCTTAGAAGCGACTGGTACTAGTTGCTCGCTCAGGTGCTGCTCATCTGCTACTTTCTCCCCTGCCTGCTTGCTGCCCGGTGTGCCGGGCTCGGCCGCTGTGAGAAATGAAGGAGGACGTGGGATAGGTCGAGACCTCTTGCCAGTGAAGCGCGTGGTTAGAGTTGGCTCAGAGCTCTGACCATAACTCCTTCCACGGACGGCTGCTCCGGAGGAATTCTCGCGTGTCTCTTGTTGCCGGAGCTGTACCCTGGCAGCAAGGGAGGGAGCGCTGCTGCGGCCTGGCTTGTGCCCAGAGAGGTGCTTTGCGCTATAGACCAGTGGTCCCGCTCAGCCCGAACGGAGAAGACCACCGTGAGGTTGCAGCACCAGCATCCACAGCACAGGCGCGAGCTTCTGTCGGCTGAACGGAGAAGGTGTGCTGGTTCTGCCCCGCCGGAGCGTTGATGCTCGACGGTAGGAATGTTGTCTCCTTGCCTTTTCCATGTCCCTTGGGCAGATAACGGGAGCGGTTGTCCTGAAGAGATCCCAGGGTGCGGTGCCAGCCTGGAGGGGAACTCCAGACGACGGCAATAAAGTCTGTCTCAATAAGTTGCATTGCAGGGACGATTTTGTGCCTTTCCTCTTGTTAGCTGAGGGATAGTCTGGAAGATTTAATTCTAGTAATGATTAATTTGAAGGAAGAAAACTGCAAACTCTGAAATCTCCTTGGGCAAAGAGGGGTCATGTAAATAAATGCCTGTGGCGTTCTTTGCGGTGCTTGTGGACTGTCTGCGCTGACTTCTGGTCTCTTGCCGAATCAGTGGGAGGCTGCTGCTCCTTGAGCTCCCAGTACTTCGGTGGTGGTTTGAGCAAAATACAAATAAACACGCTCGGATTGACCTAGCATATCTGAGCCCTCGGTATGCTGGAAATATTTGTTCTTGGGATGTTTGTGCAGTCTGGAGAGCTCTGTACCTCAGACCCAATTTGTGAAGGACTGTGACCGTTTAAGCTGTGAAAAATAAAGGATCAACCCTGAGGGGTTATTCTGAGAGGCTGAGTAAGCTCGAGCAAACTAAAGTGCTGCTGGATGGAAAGTTAATATATTATTAACCTGTGTGGATATGCTGTGTAGGTGCCCTTCCCAGTCTAGTGCCTCTTTTCTATCTGTGTATCTCCCTGCGCTTATCCCTGGGCTTAAACCGTCTCTGGCTCAGCTTTTCTGGGATAAGATGTTGGCTTGCCAGTGGGAAGGATGGTGGGGGTTTGTGTGCTGTTACTCTTTGCTTTGTTGTTGCATTTTTCATGAGTGTCCGAGCTGATCCGCTGGTGCGACAGCATCCGAAGGGGATGGTCTGAGTCTCCTGGCTGGGCAGGGTCTCCCTCCCTCCTCCCCCTCCCTCCCTCTCTCCCTCTCACCAGTGCCTGAGCCTGTGAGCTGGTTGCCCAGGGAGCAGCAGAAAAGTCCCTGAGCTGTTGTGTTGCTCGTGGGTGTCTAATGGGGAGGTGAGTGACTTGGTGTTGGGAGACAATGGGGGCTTCCCTCTGCTCCAGGCAGTGACCTGCTGGGGTGAGTTGGTGTGTCTTGAAAGCACAGCCTGAGTTAAAGCTGGAGCTTCTCGTCTGATGGGAGCTTCTGCCTGTGTTACGAGCTGGGGCACAGCAGTGTGAGGTGCCCTAGGAACCCACCCTGACTTCCCAAATGCCATGTCCTGCTCGAGGTCACTACAACCTCGTGCTGGTTCCTGAGAGCCAGGCCCGCTGTGTTGGGAGAGGAGAGGTCTGACCTCCTGGCAGCGGTTGTGGTGTTTGCAGTCATCTTGCTGAGCTGAGAGGTTTTGGTTTTCTTTTTAACCTGGGTTAAGTTTCTGCGCATCAGTGATGTGCAGAGTCCACAGAAGCAGCTTGTGAACACCACAGCCAGAAGGAGCTTGTCGACACCCTGGTGGAGAGGACTCCTGCCCAGCATGGAGGAGGAGGGAGGGAGAGGTGAGCACCCTCCTGAAGAGCAGTGGGTTAGCTCAGGATGAGTGGCTGGAAGCTCTGAGAAGGGCCCTTCTCTTTCCCTGCTCTCAGCTGTGCCCTCTTGCCTCCTCCCACGTGCCAGCTGTGGGCTGAGCTGATGCACTGGCAAGCTGATCCTGCTTACTTGGCATACAGTTGTCCTTTTTCTTTGGGTTTTTTCCCCCAGCTTGACCCATTCTCCACTGGTTTAACAAAATATTCAGGAGGGGAGTGGTGGTGTTGGCAGAGCTTTCCCTTGAGATGCTGCCCTGAGCCATTACAGGTGTTTCCTCCTCAAGGGTTGAGTTGTCCCCCTTGCTGTCACTGTCCTGCAAGTATCCCATAGACCTGGAGAGTAATTCTTGGTGGGATTCAAAGTACATTATCTCTGGCAGACAGTCACATGTGGAGTGTGTGCCTTGGAAACAGCTGTAAATTTGTTCCAGCCAGGCGGGTGGTTGGTGTTCAGCTTTGGTTTGGGTTTTCCTTTGGAAAACGAGGCCCCTACCTTCACCTGACCCGTAAAGATACAGTTGCATAAAGGTTTCCCCTGGTGCCTTCTCCTTTCTTCCCCTTTCCTTGTGCTGTGGTCTCACCGTGGTGCTCAGCTCTGGCTTTCCCATCGTCACAACCCCAGATAAGGGTACGGCGTGTATTTCCTACTGCCCTTCCTGCGAAGGGCTCAGCTCAAGGGGGCTACATGGGCAGCATCAGCAGTGGTTTGGCTCCTGGCCTCTCCCAGCTTCCCAACAAATTGGGAGTGTTTTTTCACCCAACTTCTTGGGTTTGCAAATACTCCTGGGTAGAGACCTGACGAGCGGCATTCCTGTTCCTCCCCTCCCTCCTCAGCGCTGGAATCAGTCCGTGGCAGGAGAGGTTTCCGTTTGCGCTAGCAGAGTCACGCTGTGGTGAGTTCACGTGGGCTCTCCTCTCTCTTTCTCACTGGACTGTGCATGTAGACTTCGGAAAGCTTCATTTTCTGCGAAGTGTGTCCCTTAAGGGTGGGGATTGGCGTTGGGGAGTTCTGATGGGAGCTGCCAGGAGTGGGTACTGACTGTTTTGTGTTAGTCCCAAGGGCCAGGCCTCGGGTTTGGACAAGCTGGAGCAAGGAGAGGCTGGGCAGTTTGAACCAGCAGTTTTTCCACTTGAGAGCTGAATCGCGCCAAGCGACGTGGAAACCTCGTGCCATTGTCACAACTTCATATGGTGAGGTGGTGGTGCCAGGGCTGTCGGTCCCTTGTAGGATGGCACTGCTTTGCTGCTCGTCACACAGGCTTCTCCCCTCTTTCTTGTGTGAGGTCGGTCCCCAAATGGACTCTGACAGGTTCTTTGGGGACCAACCACATCGCTTCCCGCAAGGTCCCAGGAGGATGCCGTGTGTGCGGGGCTGCTGTGGGGCTTTTTGATGGTGGGGAAGAGTGTTAGGCTCAAAAGGTCCCTGTCTCTAGGGCTCTAGTAGTTATTTAGCAGTCCAGGATGCTGCCCAGATACTGCTTTAATCAGAGTACTGAGATTTTCCAGTATGACTTCTGTGCTGTAAACTTATTCTTAAAGCCAGCCAGCCACTCGGTACTGGTCACCAGCTGAGAGTTCCTTCTGCAGCAAGGAAAAGCTTCATCTTCTTTAAATGTCACCGAAGTAATGGGGAGGTTGTTCGTTAGGTTTGTGTCATGGCTGCTGGGGTTCCTACAGGAGGGACACTGGGCTCCAGGCTGGGCAGCAAGAGGCACCTGGAGCGCGTGCCGATACCAAACACATTGGGGGTCACACTTAGTGTTTCCTCTGTGAGGAAAAGACCTTCCCTCTAGACCTGCTTTGTCTGAGGGTGAGTACTTAGCTATTTTCAAAGCAATTAATGCTTTATTAAAGTTGTCCCTCGGTCATCTACAAATAAAGTTTGATGTTGGTGGAAAATCTGTCACTGTGATTTTGATGCTGGAATTGTATTGATGAGAGTGTCAGACTCCCTCTTCATACCCCTTAGACCTAGTTGAGCCCCAATATCTTCGGAGTGTAGGAGCCAGTTCCTGTGTGAAGGATCACAGGTGGTGTTTTCCTACCCCAAAGCAAGTATTTCCACTGGAATTTTTATGGTGCTGCCCGAGGCTGGCATTGGAGAATAAAAGGTGGTTTATTTTAAAGCCTCTGAATTAACTTTGCAGGATGGATCCTGTTGGGGAGATACACATCATTGGTGTAACTGTGGCTATTTTTTTTTTCTTCTCTTAAAAATGAGGCTTGTACCCTGCAGACATGGAGTAAAGACTGCTTGGGGTGGGGCTGCGCTGGTTCACAGGGAGATCTGCTGGAATTCTTCCTAAAGTCCAAAATCCTTTTGCACATCTACTTACAAATCTTCATCATCCTTCCTTTCTCCCATATCCCATATGGAATTCCTGTGGAATAAAGCACTAGGAGTAGGGCAGTAAAGGTTATTTTGGTATCCAGGTGTTTTTCAGGCTGGGCACTGATGGTTTCTGTTGATACAAAAGTCATTTGGACGAAATATCTTGCCCAGCACCGTGGCACAGACCTTTATGTGTTTGTGCGGTGTCGGTTTGCGCCCTGGGAGTGAGCTGTTTGCCCAACACGTGAAACTGGTGTCCTCTGTGTGTGGGACTTTGAGCTTCCCAGTGGTGTCTGCGAAGCCAGTGCTTAGTGTGCAGCCGCGGGCTGGTCGTGCTTTTAGGAGCATCTTGGAGTGCTCCTGACAAGTTTTGTTTGAATATCGGGGGTCAGCCGTTAGGGAAGTAAGGAGTTTGATCTTCTGAGAATAAAAATGGCTCAGAATAAATACAAAGGTCCTTCAGGAATGTACAGAGGAAGGCAAAGCACCGTGCTGTAACGGTTATGCACGCGAAACCCCACGAACCTGTGGTAGTAAACCGTTTGTAAGAAAAGAGTAAGAATAGGGCTTTATAGCCTCTCGAAAACTTTGTCATCAAAGCTAGCGTGAAAAAGGGCTTCGTTTGCTGCCCACAATGATGGAAAATGGTATGTTGTGGATTTAAAGCATTGAGAAGGCAACGCTGCTCCCCTGTGGTAACGGAGATAAACCTGGATAAAAGTCGTGCGATGCTGTGCATGGTAGGGTGAAGTGCTCCGTGACTGCTGTGGTGAATTCTGGTGTGAGGAGGTTTGCTTAAAAGCCTTTGTCGGGGTGGATGAGCTCCTGGTGTCTGGAAGCAGTGCTCCAGGCCTGTGATGTGGTTTGGTCACCACCCTCCTCTCAAACTGGTGTCCCAGCACGTAGTACTGCATGCCCCTCATTCCTGGCACCTGGAATCTCAACCCTGCTGTGCTGCTTTGCCAAACCCCTGCTCCCAAATTCCCTGGTCTTTGGGCCAGGTGGAAACGGTGTGACTACCACTGGCCTCTGCCTTCTGCTCTTCCCCAGCAGCTTGGAGCCAAGACCTGCTGGGACAGGTAGGGCTGTGCCTCGGTGACTTCTGATCTGCAAGCTGGCCGTGGCTCTGTGAGCTCAGCCTGCTCTGTGCCTGCACCCGTGGGCGTCCCCGGGGGAGAGGGGTTGTGGTACTGTCCTGCTGTCACAGGAAGAAGCTGTTTCCTGCAGACCTCTGTGCTGCGGATGCTGCGCGCTTCGCTCCCCGGCTCTGCAGCCTCCAGCCCTTCTCTCTTCCCAGATTTGCAGACTCCAAAAGCTTCTCCTGGAGGTGCATAACTTTGTAGAGTGAACTTAGTCCTGTGGCCTCCAGGTGAGCATTTTTGCACCTCTTACGGATTTCTTACAGTCTGTCTGGAAACCATTCCCTTGATGGGATGCTTCAGGAGATCCTCTGAGGCAGCTCCTCCCCTGCTCCATGAAGGAAAGGAGAGAGCAGAGGTGGCACCGGGATTTGGGACTGGATTGGGTTTTTTCCTGACATGATGGTGGTACTGCAAGTGGTGGCAGCTCTGCTTTTTTTGGCCACGTGTACCTGTGTCACGTGATGAGTTGGTCAGCTCGGATCATGCCGGAGGAGCAATCCGCCGCCAGCGTGAGGGAGTCCGGAGAGCGAGGTTGGGTGCGGAGCTCTTCCCCGTGAGTGCCTTTGGGGCCGGTGTAGTACGTGGCTCGGTCACTCCAGCTGACAGCCCAGGAAAGAGCGGCTCCACAAGCTGAAGTCATCTTTTCTGGTCATATATGGGAATTGAAGCCGGCTAAGCTGACTCTCAATGAGAGTGTTTAGGGGTGGGATTCTGCTCTAAGCAGTGACTTAAGATGTTGATTCTTTGTGAATTCTGCACAGCTGACTCTCAGTCCTGTTTGGGACCAGCCGTTGTGGGCAGTGCCAACTGGAAAAGGTCAGCTGGAGCTGGGATGGCTCATGACTAGGTGTCTGGCTTCCAGCGAGGGGGAGACCCAGCCCAGCATCGGAAGAAGCAGAAAGCTCAGCTTGGCTCTGGGATCAGCCCGGGCTGCAGGCACCTTTTGCTTCCTAGTGTTGTCTGTGTCTGCTCTGGGTCTGGGCACATGCAGAAGCTTGTAAGCACATGGGTCTGTGTCCCAAAAGAGCAGAAAAGCTGTCTGCTCCCCTCTGGGGCTGGAGGAAGAGTCTTGGTGGGCAACGTGATGATGTTAAATGTACTCGAAGGAGATGGGCTTGAGGACCAGCTGGAGCAATTGCACTGGCCAGTGTCTTTCTGCTTGGCCTTTGCAGTGCAGCCAGCTGAGCTGATCTGCAGAGCGCTTTCATAGGCAAACAGTTGTCCTATTTACCTTGCCTCTCCTCGATAGAGAGGAATTACCTGTGTCAGCAGAGCTGGGAAGTTATTTTGCTTCTTCAGGCTTGCTTGGGAGGAGTAAACATTTGAACTCCTGGCTGTAACTAGTTAAAGATCCTTCTGGAGCAGAAACAAGGCTGAACATTGCAGCTCCCCAGCTGGGTGGTGATCCTGCACAGAAGCACAGCCCTTGCAGGGGAATGAACGGCGCTGAGCGAGTGGCCGATGCTGCTGAGTATCTCTCCAGGTTTTTATCTCGGGCTGGTCTCCCCCGCTCAGACAAGTTGTCTGTCTGCAGGGAAGAGGCCTCGCAGCAGCGTCTCGTCCCATTTGCTGTTAGTTGGCAGCCTTTCCAGCGGTCCCTTGCATGGAAAAGTCACATGAGAAAAGCATTTAATGTATTTTTAGATGTCTTTTAAAGTGGCTTAGTGGCTGGAAAGAAACCTGCGTCAGGTCGCTCGCCTGCCTGCTGCAGTTTGCCCAGGAGTGCTCGAGCGGACTGTTAATGTGGAATAGATCCAGTCGGACACTTGGGCTGTAAGGGGGTTGCGCTGCGTGCTACCAGGATGCAGCTGGCCGTGGGAGGTGGCCCTTGCTGTCAGTATGTGCTGCTCAGATGCTGGTTAGGACAATAGTGGGAAACGAATGGGAGATGTTCAGCTGAAACCAGTTGAATTTAATTTTCCCTTTATCTTTTGGAATTGTTTGGGTTTTCCTTGGCAGCTCGGTGCAGCGCTCTTGCACGGTGTGGTTTTTTACAGCATCCAGACTTGTCGTGCTTGGCTTCTCGGTTGGTTTGAGGTGGTGCTGCTGGCAGAAGAGGTCCTGCCTCTCAACATGTGCTGGTGCAAGGGGAAAGAGACCCCACGTCCAGCCAGAGAGCTGAGACAGATGGGAACTGGCCTCTTGTTTGCCTCTTGCTGGGTTTCTTTAATGTGTGTCTGTTCCCCCCACCTGCTCTGTGCGGCTGTGACGCTTGTACCAGCACGAAGGGGAGAGAGGAGTGGGATGGGAGGGGTGGAAGTGCTTCCTCTGGAAGAAACACCAGCTTCAAAGGGCTGCAAAGCTGGTGGTGATGCTGCCATGAGTCTTCAAGCATATCTGCCTTGGGAGAGTGAGTCAGGGAGAAGGTTCAGCCATTCCCTTCTCTACAAAACATTGAGTTTCTGAGTCTTTGCTGCCACAGGAGGACATGTCTTGCTGGTGGGCCTGGTGTTGTCTGGTCTCTTGAGATCCCTGTGGGCCACTGAATAGGAGGAAAAGTGCACTGGTGTTGGAAGGAAGCGTGACGCACAGCATCGCTGCGTCAGGGACGGCAGCGTTGTTGTGATGCGGGTGGAAGTTATTGCTGTGGAAACACGAGCTGAAATCCTGGCTTGTATATACGGGGTGAGATAATTGGGGGGGGTAGTTTGAGGCTCGTGTGATGGCTGGGCTGTTGTCCCAGTGCTTGCAAAGTAACGAAGGAGAAAACTTGAAGTCCTGCCCTTTGGGAATAGGCTGAAAGAATGGGAAGGGGTGGCAGGTGAGGAGCACAGGGGGCTTGAGAGAAGCCTTCTGTAGGAGCAGCGGTGTTTGTGTAACAGCCACCTCAGAATATTGATGTAAATAAGGCAAGCTGTGATTTTTTATTTTTTTTTTTTATCTTGAAGCATCTGATGAGGTGACTCCGTGATGCTGCGTAGGCAGGTGGGTCAAGAGAGCTGGAAAGTGCCAGATCATTCTTGTTGTCCCAAACAGTTTTGACTGTAAGTGATGAGAGCCAGTGTGTAGCAAGAGGAGGAGGAAGCCAGCCTGATGAAAACCTGGGAAAAGGTGAACTTTTGCCTGTGTTAGTTGCTGGGGTGCTTAAGATTTGGAGGAAATAGCTGTGGGGAGACATACCATGGCTTTCCCATCCCTTTGACCCAAGGTTTGCTTTAACCACATGGGGAAACTTTGGGGCCCCGTGTAACAGAAATGCTGACCCAGGGTGTTTAAAACCACGATGAGAGACATGAACGTTGAGCATTTCAGTGTGACCAGCTAAACTAAATGTGTATTTAGGAGCAGTTTGTTTGTCTTGTCCCTGTCACGTGAGACGAGTTGGGCTGTGCGAAGAGCCCTTCTGAGGTGTCGCCACGTCTCGCCCAGAGCCCCACAGCGCTGCTTAACTCACACCGCCGTGGTTTGAGCTCAGGTTTCTGGAGACTGTAACGGCGAAAGCAGAGCTGGAGCGTGGTGTCTGTAGGTGGGTTCACTGGCTGGGGTGGTCTCTGGGGGTGCCCCAAACCTGGGGCTGGTTAAAACCTGGTGCATGCTCCGGGGCTGCAGCGAGGCGGGAGATGGACGGCCGTGCATGCCACTGCTGGGACTGCCTTGTAGGGAGATGTGCCGGCAGCCTGGGACCTTCCCGGACCGGCTACCGGCCATTTCTGGGAAGGCTCCTGGGGCTGGCAGCTCCCACCACTTTGCCCGTGGAGTGGGGGATGCAGCACGCTTGGACACCTGGCGTTTTGCCTGGGGTGCCTTTCAGAGCAGCTATAAATACCAGCAGGTTTCGGGTGCATTTCAGATTCTCCCCTGGTCCTTTTTGAAGCCTGAGTCATAAATAGGTTGGTGCTCACTTCTGGGTCCTGCTGATGTGCTGATAGGAACGATGCCAATGATTAAACTCTGTGTCGCGATGGCTTTCCTGCGGTGCCACTCTCCTGGGTTTCTTGGGTATCTGTCCTCTTCAGGCCTGAGCATCGCAGATGCCGCATGAGAAACATTTAGGCCCGGAAAACAAAGTTAATTTTGCAGGGCTTGCTCTGTAGTGATGCTGTTAGGTGAACTCTTTCGACTCAGATGCTGACTGTACTCCCTGCGCTTCCCGGGGAGCCCGTCCCAGCTGCAGCACAGCTCCGTGCAAGCTTCTGGAGCTATATATGCTCTTTGCAGCGTCACTTAAAAAAGCATCCAGCCAAGACAGAGCACGAGATGTGATTCCCATGAAGGTTTTTGTATGATCTGGGTTTTTTTTCTTTCCCCTTTTCCAGCAGGACACTGGTTTCTATTAAAGGGACCTGGCATTACCTGGCCTTTAGCCTGGGGCAGGAGACGAGCTTTGAGGGTTTGACCCTTCGCTGCGGGGCCGAGGTGGCTTTCTGAACTCCCCCAAACTGTGCAAAGCCCAATCCAAGGCAGCCCTTGCACTTCTGGTATTTTTATAGTTAACCTGCAAGCTTTTGCCTACGAAGCAGAGGTCCTGGGAAGGGATGAGAAACAAGCTATTTTTACTCCATCACAAATAGGGCTTGGCATGTTTATTTTAGACTCTGGAGCCACTCAGGCCGGTGTGGGGTTTTTTAATAGTCCTCTGCCGTTACTATCAGATTAAAAAATAAGCTGGAACTCTGGAAATAACAGGAAAATAGGGTGCCCCGGTGTACTCTGCTCCAGTGAGGCTCCGAGCCCTTGCAAAGGAGCTGCGGGGAGGAGTTGGTGGCGTCAAGGAGGGTGCTGGTCTTGGGGTTTCCTGTGTATCAGAGGAGGCTTTGCTGCGCTGCCGGCTGATGACGGGCTCGGCTCTGTGCCCTTGTCCTGCATACACCGCCCTGCCGAGGAGCAGCTGCCTTGCTGGGTGTTAGAGAAGCCCCCAGCTAAATAACTCAAGGTGTCTGGGGAGCCAGAGCAGAGCTTGGCTGTGAGGTGAGCGATGCTGCAGCAGGTCTTCTGCTGCCACCTGCTCCAGAGAAGATTCGAGTTGTTACCAGGTCACCAGCACAGCTTTGAACCTTTTTTATTTTATTTTATTAGTTGGGTTTTTTGCCGCAGAGAAGTTCACCAGGCAGCAGGAGGTGAAATTAATGAGATGGGTTCGTTTTCCTGCCACCGCTGGAGTCTGAAAGAGGGAGAATGTAGGTCAGTCCTGCTGGAAGGGTGGGAGAACACGAGTGGGCCCCGTCCCCAGCATGGCGTGGCTGGTGTGGTGAGGATAAGGAGTGTCCATCCCTGTGATTGCAGGTGTGCTTTACACAGGCCCTTCCAACTTTCAAGCTCTTTATCCTGGTTTATTATTAGAAGCTATTAAAGCGGTGTGTGCGCACCGTGGCGGGCGCGATTTTCACCGGTGGGTCACAGCCTCCTCGTGTCGGGCATTGTACAAACGTTAATGCAAGCTGCCTGGATTGCATCTGCCCACGCAGGCTTAACCAGGGGCTTCAGCAGCTAGCCCAGACCTCTGGGCCAGGAGATGCTGGCTGAGCCTCTGGCCTGATCCAGCCCCTGTGGAGGGCAGGCTGGGGACATGCTGATCTGAGACACAACGATGCTCGTCGTGAACTGATACTCTGCTTTCCCACACGTACAACTCCAAAGCTGGTAATTATTACTGCGAAATCTTAACGAGTCGCACTACTGCTGGGTTGTAAATCCGTTGCCTTCCCACTCCAAGTCACGTTAGGGTGCAAGTCCATCCTGGTTTGCCCTCCCACCGCGCCTCTTTTGGACGCAGACTGGGTGGAGAGCCCCACAGGTTGTCTGAGGGGGGTTCCCTGGAACAGTGGGGTCACCTCTGCTACATCCATACCCAAATCTGGCCTTCCTGGGACGTAGGCAATCTCAGCCTTCTATCACTGCTGCCGTCACCTTGGCAGCGGTGGCCTCACCCCACTCTACCCTCGATTCCTCCACCTTTGTCCAGTGAGGGAGTTTCTGAGGTGTAGCCAGCAAGATGAATTAACTTTTTCTTCCCAGGGTTTTTAGGCTTCTGCAGGATCCTTGCCCTGGAGCTCGCTGCGGAGGAGGAGCAGTGTGCACCAGGGCCTCCTGCTTGCAGCTGCCCCTGAAGAATTTACAGCTGGAGCTGTAACGATGGGAGAGGAGATAGAGGGGTCACCCAGCCCTGTTCCTGCTGAAAAAGCGGGGGCATGGCTTCTCTAGCCTGAGGTAGCAGATAACTGGCAACTCCCTGACCCGGCAGGTGTGCCTCGTGATGGCAGGGGTGGATTTCCCCCTTCTGATAGCAACCAGGAGCTGGAACAGCCCCAGGTTTTGTGGGGAGGGTTGGTATTTCAGCTTGGGTGGTATCTGTGCTGTTGGCTTACATCTGGCTTTCAGATATAGGTAAGACAGCCGTGCTCGGGGTGTCCAGCCTGTTCCCCGAAGGAAGGACAGGCAGCAGCTGCCTGGGTTTGGGGCTAAGCAGGGGGATATTTGTGAGTATTAATATTTGCGTGCTGTAAAGCACTGGTGGAAATCTCTGCCCTGCTTCTGACAGGGGCACGAGACCCCACGTCCCGACTGGGGTGGGAGCTTGGTGGGGCAGAGCGGCCGGCGGAGCTTACACCAGACTCGGCTGTTTGTTCATCCCTCGGATCTCCCAAAGCTCCAAGTGCCGTGTCAGGGTTAGGTGTCACTCCACACGCAGCACCTGCGCGTCTGCGTAGCCCCAACGAAGGATTTTAACACAGACAGTTACAGGCAAGCAGCTACCTCTCTCTCTCAGATTCCCCGTTGCGGGCAGGTCACCCAGGTTAGGACATGGATGGGGTGATCTCTCATCCCTCCACACGCTGCTTTGCCCTGTCTTTGGAGGAGAAGGGCCTTTGGGAAGCTTTGGCACATCTGTGGTGTGGTTGGCATGTTACAGTGCAGCACTCGTGTCCCAGCTCAGACGGAGCTCCCAGAAATCGGTGCCAGTTGTGTGTGCCAGGGCTTTGTGGTGAGAGGAGCAGCTAGTTCTAGGAGAGTCACTCTGCATGCACAGTTACCGGGGTGTTTTCTTGCACTTACTGACCTGCATTGGAAAATAAATCCAGATGTGCTGGTGTGTGACCAAAGGTGTGCTGGTGTGTGACCAAAGGTGTGCCAGTCTGCAGAGCTCGGGCTTGGTGTGTTGGGAGGGACCCAATGTCATAACGTGGGAGAAAGGTGTTTGCAGAAATGTGCCTGACACCCCCAGAGATGTGTTACCTGTAACTGAGTACCACAGTGGGGTTTTCAGAATCAGCAAGTGTGGCTGGCAGTCTCCAGGTCCAAAATGGGATTGCACTGCTCTTGCCTAATAAGTTTCAAAACAAAGTGACTTAAAATCTGTATTTATAGAAAATACACTCAGGGTCTGGACTGCAACTGTAATAATGCTTAAAATACCCCTGGAAGAGCTGCACAGCTTATCACTCAGCATCTCCCAGGCTCTGTTTTCAACTCTTCCAAAAGTTTCCATCAGTCTTTCGGAGAGCTTTTCCCTGGCATGCTGCACACTGTCAGGCTGGGAGGGCTCCACGCTGAGCCCCCCAGCGTGGGAAACCCACTGCTTGTGTCCAGGGGTCCCACAGCAGGGTGCTCAGTGGTGGGGGGGCTGCAATCCCCTTCCCCTTTGATCTTTCACAAAGATGCTCAGGGGGCTGGAATACCTCCCCTGTGAGGACAGGCTGAGGGAGCTGGGCTTGTCCAGCCTGGAGAAGAGAAGGCTGCGGGGGGACCTCACTGCAGCTTCCAGGACTTAAAGGAGCGTATGGACAGGAGGGGAATCGGGTTTTCACAAGGGAGTGGTAGGACAAGGGGATGGATTGAAGCTGGAGGAGGGAAGGGTCAGGTTGGAGATTAGGGGAAGTTCTTCATGGAGAGAGTGGTGAGGGGCTGGAAGGGGCTGCCCAGAGAGGTGGGGGATGCCCCAAGGCTGGAGGTGTTCAAGGCCAGTTTGGATGGGGCCCTGGGCAACCTTGTCCAGCTCCAGACCTGGAGGTTGGTGGCCTTGCCTGTGGCAGGGGGGTTGGAATTCAGTGATCCTTGGGGTCCCTTCCAACCCAGACCAGTCTGGGATTCTGTGATGCCCAGCTGGTGTTGGATCCTACCCCAGGACAGGTGCAGCTGTGGACCTACCCCCCTTGTGCTGCCAGAGGAATTCAGCCCTTTGGCCAGGCGACTCGCTGTGCCTTTCCTGGGACAAGCCAGTCTGTCCCCCGGTGAAATGGCTCTTCCCACTGTCCTCATTTCCTGGGGCTCTCCCTGTTGCTCAAGCTGACCATGGGGACTGACACCCTGCTGTGCACACCAGTCCTTGTGCACCCGAAGCAATTGGCTTCAGTTCTTCTGCTCCCCACATTTGCTGCCCAGGCTTCCCTCTGGCTATTCCCACACCCGTCTCTGGGTTCCCCCAAAACTTGGGGAACTGTCAAGCACATTTTACCAACAGCATAACCCCAGCAGGTGCCTCCTGCCTCTTACATACCCTTCCCAAGGAAGGGCTGGGGACAGGTCTGTAACCACCTTATCACTTACAGCTTCCAGACCTGGAAGTGGTTGAAATCAATGTTTGTCGCTCCCGCAGAATAAACAGCCCCATGAGGACTTTGGCAAGCAGAGCCCTGGCTATCTTTTCTGAGCCCGTTGTATAGTTTGTTTTCTGGGACAAAGGCTACTTAGACATCTGGATTACTTTGGGGATTTTAGGGGAAATGTAAATTATTAGTTTGTCGTGTGAACGGAGAGAGACTTTGATTGCTTCACCGATGTGCTTCTACCAGCTTACTACGGCACGGGCTAAATCCGTGATCCCCCGCCTGGGCTGGAGAGGCTGCTTGCTGCGCCCTGAGAACGGAGGGCTGAGCAGACCTTTCCCGACCTTCTGGTTCACTGAGAAAACACACTCGTTTTATGGGCAGTTAATTTATAGAAAGTTCCTGTTTAAATTTCCTCCAAGAGCCGTAAAACCGGAGGACAGCTGCACCCAGCACGCAGCTGATCAAACGCTGCTCCCAACCCAGCTTGTGTCCCCCCTCCCCCTTCCTCGCCGCCGCTAGCTTTGGGAGAGGGTAGTCTTGGGGGAAATAGCCTCCCAAACTGGCTGGAAAGCTGCTCTTCAGAAATAAAAGGGGAAAAGGAGAAAAAGTGGGGGGCTGGCTGTTGTTTGGGGGCATCCTGCTTGTTCGGGGCTGGGTGTGTGTGGGGTAAGTCGGATTTCGGCATGGTGTTCAGAACGGTGTGGCCATGCCATGTGTCTGGGGTGGTGCTGCCTGTCATGGAAATAACCCCCCCCCACCCCAGTCTGAAATGAAAACCTGGTTTGCTTTTTGTTCCTATTCCAGGCATAGGAAAAGCTGCATTTATTTCTGGCTGCCTTCCTCCACCCCCCTCCTTCCCCAAACACCACGAATAAGCAAAAAACTTGTTTGCAGTTGTGTTTGTGCCCTGTTCAGCAAATGGAAACCACTTGTAGGAGGGTGCTGGGGCACCCCCGCTCCAGAAAACTGTTTCCCTGTGGTTCCCTGCAGCTGCCAGGCCAATAGCACTCTGGTCCGGGGGTGCACCCCAACAAATGTGATGCTAACAGCTAATTCTCATCTAGTTTGAGAGAGAGGTCAGGATCCTAAAGACACTGAGCCCTCAGAGAGTTTCTAAGAGCCACTTCTTCTTGTGATGACAAGCAGGCTTGTGCTTTCCCCTCTGCTCCGGGACTCCACTGTAGCTGGATGAGTTTATTTTCTTTGCCATGTTAAAACCAACTGTGAAGTAAAGGAGGAACTTCCAGCCCATGTCCAAGGTTGAAAACTGAACTCAACTGCTCCGTTGCACAGAGAAATAGGTGTTGCTGCTCTGAACAGAATCACAGAACTGTAGGGGCTCGAAGGGACCTCCAGAGACCATCGAGTCCAACCTCCCTGACAAAGCAGGTTCCCTAGAGCAGGTCACACAGGTCAGTGTCCAGAGGTGTCTTGAATATCTCCAGAGAAGGAGACTCCACAACACCCCTGGGCAGCCTGTCCCAGGGCTCCCTCACCCTCACCATGAAGAAGTTCTTTCTCACATCTGTGCAGAACCTCCTGTGGTCCAACTTGTGGCCATTGCCCCTTGTCCTGTCCCCACAGGCCACTGAGAAGAGTTTGCCCATCTCCCTTTGTCTGCCACACTTCAGATATTAAACATTGATGAGATCCCCCCTCAGTCTTCTCGCACTCCTGGCTGTCTGTGCTCATCGGCCCTGCTGTGCAGCGGACATGGCGGTGAGGCCTTGGCCCCTTGGGAAAGACCAGTGTGTTTTTACCTTCCTTGTCCCCCTGGTTTGTTCTAGAGGGTGGTTGGCTGGGGCAGAAAATGACTTGGCGTGAGCAGCTGGAATGTCGAGAGACTCTTCTGGAGCCCTCTGAGTTATCTGACAGGAATTTACCCGAGGTATGGTGGCAGGAATGAGCCAAGGGCAGCACTTCACACCCATTACAAGTTCCTGAACCTGTGAGGGCTCCTGCAATAATAAACCCTTCAGCAGGTTCCCCCATCTGATGCAAGAAAACTCTGTGCTTGAGGCCTGAAATCTCTTTGTTTTGTTTAAGCTGGGGCCTGTTTCCCTTCCTTTAAATCTCCTCTGCAGCAGTTGATAAGCAGCCGGTCCCTTCTCCGGGAAGAAAATGCTGCAGAAAGAAATGCCAGGAATGTGAACAGCAGGTGGGGACTGGCAGATGTACTTATCCATCACGGCAGACTGACGGAGGGGCTTAGTTCTCTAAAGAGCTACTGTTTGCCTCCGGCTTCGTTCCTGCATGTCCTCTCCAGGCTTTACCGGGGCTGAAGATAAGAGTTGGGGTAGCTTTCCCATTTCTTTACATTTTTTTGCTGAGGCATGGCGTGCTCTGTGTGGGATTCCCTGCTCCAAGGGGCCGGAGAGAGGAGGCGATGGAGCCAGACCCTCTGAATCACACTGGAGGGGTCGGAGCAGCATTCCGAGTAAATGACGTGCTGCATCTCGGGGATGGGCTTTGGGGAATGGGCTTTGGGAGATCTTGCTTCCACGTTGCCCGAGTAGAAGGCAGACTCGATTAGTTAATTGAATTTGCTGCACCGTTGCTTTTCAAAACATGACTTCATATCTCAGAGGAGTCTGGAGTTATTTCTGTGGACAAAGCCCTATTTTAAGGTAGTGATACTTTGAGGAGCTCACCAGCATGGACAAGTGAGGACCATGCAGCTCTGAGTTGCAGAACTCCCTGGTAGCAAGGGGTGGTTGTTGACAGGGAGGTCTGAGGGGATTCAGCCCCAGTGTGAGTACTGGATGTTTGCTGCTGCTCCTGAGTTTTGCTTTTTGAGCACTTTGGGGATGCCTTTTGGTAGCAGGACAACCTGATTTACATGAAATAACAGGCTGCTGGTGAAAAGCTTTTATCTGTGGAGCTCTGAGCAGCTTCCCTGGGTGTGCTGGCAGCGTGTGGTACAAGTGGAGCAAGCCTGCTGTCACAAGTGACATTAGGGATGTTTTTCTCCTCCTCTAAGCTCTCATTCTGGTTGATACACTTGTGTCAGACTACGCATTACCCAGCGCTTCGGACCCACTCGGGTTGTACACGCTGGCCGGCGCAGAACCTAGGAGAAGCCAGAGACGTGCAGGTGATGCAGTTAGACCTCTCCTTAAATGACTCGCGGGGTTTTTGTTGGGCAAGTTCAGCTGGGCTGGGTAACGCAGCTGCCTGCAGCGCTGCCAGGACCCATCTCAGTGATTCGCCTTCACAGGGACACTGTTGATCTAGATAGCTGATATCTGTTTTGTAAATAAAATTTTAAAAAGGCATCTCTGCCTTGAGTCCTCTTACTGCTTTGCCTTGATATCATTTCTTGGGTTTGTAAGAAAGAAACAGCCCTCTCGAGGAAGAGGGGAGGGCAGCAGGCAGTGCTATGGCAGGCAGGTGCAGGGAAGCATCACTTTCTGCAGCAGCAAAATGATATTTTCACAGTGCACTCGGGCAGCGGCACCTTGCCCAGATGGAGTGTGTGTTTGGGAGGGGCTTCCTTTGGGTTGTGAAGTAGTTTGGATTCTGGAGCAAAGGTGGCAATTAAATTGGTGCTGGGAATCGCTGCCGTTGCGTTGCTCCCCAACAGCGTTCCGGGAAGCACCTTGCCCGTGGACCCGTTGGAGGCCGGCATCCTGGCCAGTCCTGCCCGCCTCAGGGCTGGCCGTGGCTCAGCCGGTGAGTAATGTTCTCTTGGAGCTGCCTTCAAGGGGAATGATCAAGTGGAGCAGGGCCGTAACCAGGGAGCACGTCCAGATGCTGTAAGCCCCTTATTAGCGCATTCCCCAGAAGTTGCCTCCCCGTTGGAGGGATCTGTCCAGAGCTCCCTGTTGCTCTTCCCCAAGTCAGTTCCAGTTGGGGGTGGATTCAGTCTCTGGGTGTGGGGTAGTTGTAGTTGCTGTTTTTCTCCTCTGCAGACTTGGCTGGGTGACGCCGCCGGTCACATCACTCGCAGGGACTGATGCAGGACTTGCATTTAACTCTTGAACTTAACGGCTGGAACAGGAATTTCCCACGTTGTGTCCCTGCCTCAGGCGTTGTTCCAGGTTTCCAGCCAAAGTCCTTTCAGTTCTTTCCAGGGGTTAAAGGATTAATTAAAGAAACCAAGCTGTAAGGTGGAGGCATTTAAAAAAACTAAACAGCTTACATTGAGAGGTGCTTGGCCTGGCACAATGGCTGGAAGGCTGGTGACCCTGGATCTGATTGCAGAGGATGTGCCATCTCCTTCCCCAACAAAACAGCCCCTATCTTATGCATCTGATCGGGTTACAGGCGACAGAAAGGCTCCTGCTCCCCAGTGCTTTGTAGACTCGATCTGCCAAGTTAAGGCTTTCAAAGACCTTGGTTCAAGCATCTTCCAGCCTGGGGCCGGAGGGGCTGGATCATTCCTGGAGTGGGTGGGAGGGCGGTACAGTCACCACCCCCCAGTACCGGGAGCAGGATCCATCCCTCCTGGGCTGCTTGCTGACGGCCACGGATGGGTGAAGGCTTTGCTAGGCTCAAAGGGAGAGAGAACAAAGCGCTGGTGGAGAACAGGAGTGAGATGCTGTGCTTGCTGAGACAGTCTCACAGACAACCTTAACCCTCAGGTACCCTCACTTATCAAACTCATTTGCAGCCTTGAGGTGGTAACGGTGTGGTTTGCTTATGGTTTGTGTTGCTGGAACAATACCATGTTGTTGGGAGAGGGGGGTCTGGGTTCAGCCTCCAGTGAAGTCCCTGGCTGGCGTAAGGGCTCGAGGAGTCACTGCGAGACGGTCTGGCTGGTGTCCTGTGGTGGGACACACCACTGCTTTGAAAGCTTTTATCCCTGGCTTTTTGTGGAAGCTGCCTCAGTTCTATAACCTGGATTTGTTTGCTCTGGACCCTGCTGTGGTAGGGTAGCAGAGGCCTTCGGAGGACAGCGCTGAACTCATGATTACATTTGAGAAGTCCCCAAACTGCATCATTCCTCATCATTGCACTGGGCTTCTCGCTGCAGCTGCTGGCCAGCTGTTGGCGTACATGACTCTGTGAAGTGCCAGGTACAAAACTCAGCCTGAGGACTTTCAGCCTGTCCAGCACAAAGACTGAGATGCAGCAACGCTGCAGCAGAGACTTTGAACCGGAAGAAAAGGCTTCCTTCAGGGAGGCTGGCGAGTGAGTCCTGGCTGGCTGCTGCCCGCTGCTCGGAGAGAAACACCTCGGTGCTGCAGGTGAGAGCAGCCTGTCCCATGCAGCACCCAGCTGGTGACACAGGCAGTGTTGTGGTCCCGGGTCAGACCTGCTATGAGAGTGCTTGGTGACTGTAACTAGCAAGCCAGGCTATTTTTGGCATCACTTCTCTGCTTTATAAGGGGTGGGGTGAGCTGCTAAACCCACATTTTTCCGCTGCAAGTTGTTATTAAGCCCAGAAGCACCAATTCAGAGCTCCTCTTCAGAGGGGGGCTCTGGGCAGCTGGAGACTATAACCTGGCTGCAGTGTAACTTTTATTTACTTTTAAACATATTTTAATCAACCTAACCTCCGGGTGAGGAAGCGGGGATTATGAGCAGGCTGTGTGACTGGCTCTGTGGATGACCTGTTGGTCTCCTGCCTGCATCTGGCCTGTTCTGCATCCTCCCAGTGCCATGTGATGATGTAGGTCCTGTGGGACCAGCACCAGCTCAGCTACAGCCTTCCAGGTCAGCCCTGAACCTGCAACAAGCTGAGGAAATACTCTGTAACCACAGAGTAAAGTAACACAAGTGAAGATTTGGTGAGTGTAATTTGGGTACCAAATCACTATGCTCGCCACCTGGGGATTGGAATTACTCTCCCGCTCTGGAGGCTGAATGGGCCACACTGTGATAAGCAGTTTAATTGTTTCCCCGCATCTGCAGCAGCGCCGTAAAGCGAAGGCAAGCTGAACGCACGCCGAGCGCACCTTCGGAGCTTCGCCGCCCCTCTGCGACGCCAAGGCTGCGTTTTTTCCGGTGGCTTCTGAGCATTTCTCGACATACAGGGCTTACACTCTCACTGAACTGTTCCTGTTCTCCTGTGCTGTTTGACAGAGTCAGGTTTTTTTTCTGGGAAGTGTTTTGGATTGGGTGGAATGGGAATGTGACTGGGAGCTGGGAGCAGAGTCTGGTGGGTGCCAGTAATGGAGTGGCCTCTTTAATTACAGGGATATGGGCATTGCCTATGTAATAAAGAAATCAAAAATCAAAGTAAGATTGACTTGGCATGGGTGGCATTCAGAAGAAAAGGCTTGGAATGATTAAGGACAAACATGTTTCTCTGTTGTCACATGCTCTCAAGGATGCTTCGGACTGTCGTGGGTGGATTTGGGGCTGGGAAGTGGGATGTCCTCATTTCTCTTCCAGGATCAGTACAGACTGTGCCTTGGGCTGTGCTCTGGGTGCCCCAAGGCAGAAAAGGTGTGAGTAGAGCTCAAAGAACTGAACACACAGGCAAAGAGGCACTGCAAAGGATTGCAAAGTCTGAGCATGCTTAACTTGGCTAAGAAACACAGGCATGAAGGGGGGAGTGGGTTTTGGGTGCCCAGAGCGCGTGGTGAGCGCGAAGAGATGATGCTTGGCTCAGAGAGACCTGGACTGCTACAAAACCCAGCTGAGTGACGGCTTAATTTTCCACATTGCCTCAGAATGGCATCCGACATACTTTTCCCGGGGCGTGCATCGGCGCTCCAGTGACTGCCCCCATTCCTGGGATTCTTGCAGAGGCAGCAGGTAAGTCATCACCGTGTTATTTTGCACTGGGAAGGAAGTTGCTAAAGGATCTGTCCCGTCATCTTTTCTCTTTACAACTTCATATTTTAATCTTCCCTGCTTGAGCTGTGAGGAGAGCAGAGCAGTTTCCATCTTCTGTGGCATCGTGCAGCTCTTGAGCCCACGCTGGTGTCGCCCAGGAAGCTGTGGGGCACGGTGCTGGCGTGCTGGGAAGGCAGGCTGCAGCCTTTCATCTGCTGGGTAAACACTGCAAGGGCAAGTCAAACCAGAGGAATGCAGCCTGGGCTCACACTCGGAATGCTCAGTAACTTGGTGGGGGTCAGAGAAATTTGAAACAAGACGGATTTCCCGTGAGGAGGCAAGAAATCGTTGGATTTTTCTGCTGGGGAGAACCCTTGGGACCGGTTAGTGCCGACGGATCCCGGATGCCGACGGATCCCGGATGCCGTGCTAGCTGGTCAGCTGTCGCGAATGCGTTAGGTCGCGTGGCTGCTTGCGGGAGAGAAAACCATCACTTTGCTTGGCTGAGCCTCCCCTTTTCCCTGTGTGTACTCTGCCTGTACCCAGGTCCTGGTTGGGAATAACGTGTCTGCTGGCTGTGCAGAGCAGTTTGATCCTGGGTTTTTTCCAGTTATCCACAGGAAAAGTCAGGAATCTACAAAACCCGGCGTCAGATGCTTTTGCTGCCATACGAATGCTTTAATTTAGGCTGAAGCTCGTCAGCAGCAGATTTAAACCCATGCTTTCTGGAAAGAGTTGTGGTGGTGGTTTTTTTCCAGTCCCTTTCTTGGCTTGTGGAATTTGGGCGCTGGCAGTGGCAGGGTGTGCTTTTGCTGGAATTGCTGGGGGGGGTGGGGGGTGTTGCTTGGAGCAAGCCTTGAAGTTTTGCTGCCGCGCGGGAGCGGTGCTACACCACTTGCAGAGGAGGCCGGTTATGCTGTGACGTAGTCAGTCCGTCGCGCTGGGTTTGTACCTGTTGGGGTTGACCTGCTGAAGGTAAGTGCTTTCCTGGTGGATCTCGACTGCAGTAGGCTGAACAGTCTTGTATTGAAATAATTCCACTCGTTTCCTGATTTCTCAGTACCAGAGCGGGGTGGGGAGTAAAGCTGGAGCTACCTCTGGATCTGTGATGAGCAGGTCCAGCCTTCCCCTGCTCCTGACTGAAGCTGTGAAGGCCGTGGTTGAAACCAGGCAAGGGTTATTTTTTTTAATTACGCAGTGCAAGTAAACAAGATAATTTAGGTGAAAGATAACGCAACGAAATTAATGCCGCGGGAAAGCGATGCAGACTTGTAGTGCTGTTTGAGATGCCCATCTTTGCTTTTCTCCTTGAAATCAATCTTGCACCAGAGCAGCGGGGAAGCCAGTGGACTGGCAAAGCCTCGCGCTGCCCTGCCTCAGCAAGCTTGTGCTGTGGGTGCCCCAGTACTTTTGGACTTGCTGTGGGAGTGAAGGGCTGGTGAGGAGCAGAGAACTTTACTGAAGCAGCCCAGAGAGGAGGAGGCAGCTACAGAACTGTGCACCTGCAGGAAGAGGTTATCAGTTTGGCAGGGTTTGGTGACTCCTGAATTTCCGTGGGTTTAAGGGAATGTGCTGTTGATCTCCAGCGAGCTAATTCCTCCTCCGGAAGCTTTCTCTGCTGCTGTGGCATGGGAGCTGTGCTGCTTCATTTTGCAGCTCTCCCATTTTACGCTTGGTGGTTAAAGTTGGAGCGCTCTTCCTGCCAAGAAGCGTTTAGAATCGTTTTCATGAGAAACATTGGAAGTTGGAGGTCCACGTCCGATGCCCCGGCTGCTCCTCATAAATCACTGGGCGGTAAATACATTTAAATGAAGAGCTGTGACAGCCTGGCCGGCTGAGTCATAAATCAGGGCTGAGCAGCCCCATGAAGTTGAATCTTAAAGCCTTGGCTTGGAGTCGGAGGGTGGGGTGGTAAAGCCGATGCAGGGACGAAATGTTTCTGAAGAGAACGCACCCATCCTTCCTTAGTTACGCTGCTGCGAAGGTTATGAACGGTGCTGCGTACGTAACCGCGGGGTTGCGAGCGACTTCTTGTCGGTGGTGCTTGCCTTGTGTTGGGCTCTGTGTCCCTTCGGTAGCAGCCCCGGCAGATCGTGTCCCTGGCAGGTAGCAGAGAGATCCTAAGCCTCGCTTTCCAATCTGCCACTTGGTGCTGAAGCCCTGGTGCTGTGACATCAGCTTGTAGGAAATCATGGTGCTTAAACACTCCAAGGACCTTCTTGAAGCATTTCATTATCTGAGGAATTTTGTGGGATACCCAGAAGGTGAATATAAACCCTTGGAATGTGGCTGCCGCTCTGACAAGCACTCCAGCCAAACGTGACTCTTGAGTATAAAACCTCATCAAGATTTTCTTCTCTTTATTTATTTTTTTCCCCAGACTTGGATTTGGTTGCCGCAGCCCTCAGGCTGTTTGCTCCTCGCACTGGAGGAACCCTTGGCCGGCTCAGGTGCCGTTAGCAAAGCTCACACTTGCCAGGTAGCTGTGTCCTAGGGACGCCTAAATGCTCCTCTTGGTGCACAGGGCTGTTCTGGTAATGGATAAAAGAGCACTTTGCCATCACATGGCCAA
Organism: Heliornis fulica; assembly: GCA_013399135.1. Lineage (NCBI taxonomy): Eukaryota > Metazoa > Chordata > Aves > Gruiformes > Heliornithidae > Heliornis > Heliornis fulica. The sequence continues at coordinate 1,103,165 of VXBZ01009988.1, read as the reverse complement.
AACAGGGGTGAGGGTCCTGCCACAAGCCCTCCAGCCAGGCTTGGGTGTACCGCCAGAGCTTCGGAAGGGTTTCCTCCGGAGCAGGGTTTGGAGGTTTAATTGTGTTCCCAAAGAAGGGACTTTGCAGGACTGCCCTGCCCATCAGTCTCTCCTTCACCCCTCTCACAGCTTCTGCTTGCTTGCTTGATTTGCAGAGCTTTGTACCTTTTTAATAATTTTTTTAATTAAAGATATTAAAAAACAGGCAGCCAGGTGGCTGGGAAAAGCTCACTGCACTCCTGTGTGACTTGTGTGATTGTGCTCTGAGAGCCAAATCGTGGCAGGAACTTCAGCGAGGTTTCCCACCTTGCTAGACATGGGAGCTTATCCCTCAGGGTCTTTCTCTTTTTGCCTGGGCTCTTTAGCACTTAAGTCAAAATGTCCAATGGAAGCTTCCTCTCCAGTTAGGATGTTCGTTGTTTCTCTTCCATGTGGATTCTCTGAAGCCTCATAAGGGGTTTTGTTCAGCCTTTAATTCAATTAAGAAATCAAGCGAGAGATGCAGATCTTTTTAGCCTCATTGGCTTCAGTGCTCGTGACTACATCTGAAGAGAGCAGCTGTGTGGTACAGCAGGGCAGCTTAGGAAGGAATCCTTTGGGCTTCAGCTGAGATTTCAGGTGCTGCTGGAGGCATGTGGGTGACTTTGTCCCTTTGGAGCACAGGGTGGGGGAAAGGCTCTTGTCACCTCTCGGTGCTGGTGTCTTGGTGAGAGCCCCTTGTGCAGCAGTACCTCCAGATGACGCCTCCTTTCCAGTTGGGTGACTCTTGTGAAAGGTCGTTAGCTGGTGGTCGTTAGACTCCAAACAGCTGGTGGATGGTGAGCGATACCAGGGGACATGATGCACAGCAGCGACTGTCGTGCTGGTTGCTCTTCCGCATGTCCTTCAGTGCCTCACGCTGAGGGAGCCGGGCTCCCTCATCAGCGCCAGGCTCTGACGCCTCCTAGTCCTCATGTTCAGAGAGTGATGTCCTCTGTCTTCTGGCTTCATTTTGTGTGTATTGTTGTCTTGTCATCGGGTCCCTCAGCTATGCTTTCTGGCTAGAGCTGCTGAGAGGTCTTCTGGACACTTTGTTGGGCTGTCTGTATCGGGCAATGAGTTTGTGTTCCTTGTTGAGATCACCCAGTCTAACCCCCTGCCTGAGAAGGATCAACTCGATTAAATCACCCAGGAACACGTCCAGATTGGTCTTGAATGTCTCCAGAGAAGGAGACTCCACAATCTCTCTGAGCAGCCTGTCCCAGGGCTCTGGCACCTTCACGGTGAAAGAGTTCCTCCTTATATTAAGATGGAACTTTCTATGTTCCAATTTGGAACCATTTCCCCTTGTCCTATCACTGGCCATCCCTGAGAAGAGCCTGGCTCTGTCCTCCTGACACTCACCCTTTACATAGTTATAGACATGAATGAGGTCACCCCTCAGTCTCCTCTTCTCCAAGCGAAAGAGACCCAGCTCCCTCAGCCTGTCCCTAGAAGGAAGATGTTCCACTCCAGGAGTGGAACATCTTCCTTCTAGGTGGCCCTGGGCTGGACTCTCTCAAGGAGTTGTATGTTCTTCCGGAACTGAGGGGCCCAGAACTGGACACAATACTCCAGGTACGGTCTCACCAGGGCAGAGCAGAGCAGAAGAAGGACCTCTCTTGATCTACTAACCAGTGTTTTTTGCTATTTTAACTTTTTGTAGTTGAATTTCCTGTGTTTTCTTAGTATTTTAGTGCTATGTTTACATTCCCTTAAACGTGGAATTAAACATCAGGATTTTTACAGTCTCAGTTTCCAGGCAAAAGTTACGAGTGGAGTTTTGAGGGGCTCGCGTGGGCTGGCTGCTCGCTGGAGGAAATCCAAGTGCAGGCAAAGCCACGTTAATCTGGGTGTCCTTAGGTTCACAGTCCCTTGCTCTGCCCTGCTACAGCTGTATATTTAGCCTATGTGCCCTTTCCAATAACAGCTGGGAGAAGATGCCTGGGGAGGAATGCGACTCATCATTTCCCTGAATGCCGTCCCGGGATCCTGCGATCTGTCACGCAGTGCTGCTCAAGCCAGAAAGGCTGCCTTGGTAACTCTGCCATCTACAAAACTGTCCCATCAATCCCTCATTTATTTATTTTTGGTAACCCACGTGAGGTTTTAACACTCACGTTCACAGCCCCATTGGCTTCTGGGGTTAACTCTTGTTTTGTTTGGGTTGGAGCCTGGTTCGGGTTAGTTTGGCTGCCGGTGCTTGTATGGGAGGAGAGCATGGCTGTGTTCCCCATCACCCCATGCCCCAGTGCATCCCTCTTTGTTTTCCCCCAGGGCTGGCTTGCAGGGCATGGGCAGTGTGTGGTGGCACTGATGAAACTGTCCTCAGTGATTCTGTGGAGTTTCCTTCTTGTTGGTGGGTATTTGTATCCCAAATTGCCCCTTTGCCGGCAGCCTGGAAAATGGTGGCTCTACCTGACTGTGATGGTTGGAATTACAGGGGGAAAAGTGATCTCTGAGGCCTTCTGAATACTTAGGAAGATATTTGAGTTTCCTCTCGACCAAATGCGCTTGAAGATATGATCTGAGTTGCTTCTCTGGGAATAACACAGTGGGAAGGAGGGAGGGATTGACTGTGGCTGCTGAAACTTTTCATTCAAGAGTCTGAAGTCTCACCCAGCCAAAATCTGCAGCTGCTAGTCACCGCTGCGGGGCCTGCACAGCGTAGGCACGGCTCCAGCGTGGGACAAGTAGCACATACAGGCTGCAAGGGGTGTCTCAGAGCTGCCTCCGCAGGAAGAGATGGAGGTCACACGTCCCAATGAACGCGAAGGCCGCTGGTGTCTTGAGCGGCCCAGCTTCCCCTCGCCGCTTGCTCAGCGCTTGGCAGACGGTCAGGCAGAGCGGAGGCATCAGTGGGCATCTCAGATCCCAGGCGGGGGGGATAACTCTGAGCAGGTTTTGTTTGTCTGAGGGGAGACACTAGGGAGCAGTGGGAGGGCTCTGTTACACAAACCTGTAGTTTTCAAGCAAAAGGAAGATGCCACTTTCTACTGCCTTACAGGAAAGTAAAATTTCTCAGCACTTACGCTAGCAGAATAAAAACCGCTGCGAGGTGTCGGTCGCCGTGACCACTTCCTGTACGAGCTTCCCCAAGCCGCTCGTGGCGTGCGGGCCTTGAAGCAACAGTGGGGTGGCAGCTCGCAGCCGGGGTCCCTGCCAGCAGCTTGTCTCCCTGCCTGACACACGAGTTTTAGCACTGCTGGTTTGGGTTTGTTTGGTTTGACCGTGTCAGAGTTTCCTGTTACTGGTGCCAGATGTGCTGGAGACAAGCAGCGCAGAACGACAAGAAGGGGAAAGGGTTAGTTCTATGTCTTATCCCTCTGAGCTGGGTATCGGTTCTGTTGGACATGTAACCTGTTGAAAGGCAGTTTTGGGGTGAAGTACAGCCTGGTTTGTACTTCCTGGGCTGATGATGTCTGGGGTGACCAGTTGATGATGGTGTGGCGAGCTTGTCAGCAGGCTGGGGAGGTGGAAGGGGCTTCTGGGGTTTCAGGAATTATAGAATATCCTGAGTTGGAAGGGACCTGAAAGGATCATCGATTCCAACTCCTGCGGCTTGGCCAGCAGGGGATTGTCCCGCTCGGCACTGTGCTGGGGCTTGAGCTCTGGGCAGTTTTGGGTGCCACAGTACAAGAGGGACATAAAACTATTGGAGAGTGTCCAGAGGAGGGCAGCAAGGATGTGGAAGGGTTTGAAGGGGAAGTCTGATGAGGAGAGGCTGAAATCCTGGCAATTGTTCTGGTGCTCTCTGCTAAGGCAGTTTTCTCCTGCGGTTTGACCACTGGTGCTGAGCTGCCTGCTGCTGTGGGTTTGATGCACGTATGGCTGTGAGCAGGCAGCTCTGATCCCAGCATCGCACCAAATGCTTGTGAACTAACTCATCTTCAGATGAGGCATCCAGTCTTGCTGTGAAGCCGTCACCTTCGCAGAAGCCTGGTTAGCGCCGTGCAGGATGGGATGCCACCGCTGTGAGCGGGCAGCTGTGGCTAGCGGTGTCCTTCCTCTGCCTCTCCTCTTCCCTTGCAGTGGGTGTGTGCTGGCTAGTCTGTGCGTGACAAATCTGTCTCTGTGTAGTTGTCCTGTACATCCCTTTCCATAACTCATCCCCGGCACTGCCGCAGGGTTTGGAGCCCCGGTCATCATCAGCAAACAGAGATGACTGAAGCCACTAAGGTTGGAAATAACCCCCCAGCACATTCCTAGAGCTTGTAGCCTTGTAGCATAAGCTGCCAGAGGGGCTGCTGCCTTTGTTTTGGGGCCAGTCAAGTGCAGAAGCTCTTACTGTTTCCTAAATTTCACACTCCAGAGTGTTCTCTGTGCATACAATGTGCCAGGCTCACAGAGGGGTATGCTCCTATCTCTTTCCTTCATAAATGTGATGATGGGCCACTCTGCCCAGACATGCTGCTTCCGAGCTGTTCCTGCCTCCTGCCCCCCTCCTCAGGCTCCTTCAGTGCCACACAGCCATGTACGGAGCACCAGCCGCCTCTGCCTGGACCGTGGCGCTGGGCTGGCACCGCCGGTGCCTGCTGTCGTGTTTTGGACTGGGGGAGCGTGTGCGGCAAAGTGCCATCTTTGTGTGCCTGGCTGGTGACGCTGGATTTCATCATTCCTCCCGTGTGCCGCCTTGACACGCAGATTCGCGGTAGCTGACGGGACTTGCCCGGAGATCCTCTTGTGGGAACACGCACGAGAGATCTTTGCAGAGACAATAGTTCCATTCTGGAAAGTTGCTCTGGCCCTTTAGAGCTGAGTCTGAGTTTGCTTCCTTAGAGCAAGGCTGCTCGTTTGATGCTTTCTTTAATGAGGACTTTGGTAGATAAGCAGTCAGGTAAGTGGGATCCCTCCTAACTCTCCTGAACACCTTATCCGGAGCAGAGAACTGCAGGGCAGTTACCTGAGCTTTCTGTGTGCTCTGTTCAGAGGCATTAATATACTGGCAGTGATTAATTACCGCAGCCCGGTGATGTGATTGTGTGCTTGAGCAATTGGATTAGGTGCAGCTGGATGGAGACTTCACTTTCCCTGGTTCCTGCTGAAGTGGTGGCGTAACTGGCCACAGAGGAGGAGTGATTTCTAGGGCAGCCAGGCTTCCCCTGGCCTCACGTGCCTGATTCTGCCCTGGGCAGATGGAGAAGGAGCTCTGGGAGGTGGGGAGTAGCAACTTTGTCCTGCTCTCAGTCCTCCCTTTCAGTCCCACCTTCTGTCCGCGCTGGTCCATGTTCCTGAGTAGCAAAGGCAGAGTGTGACCTTAACATGCTGGTGGGCTTGCGTGGAGAAGGAGCAAGCTCCAGCGTTGCCTTGACAAGTCAGCATAGTATCAAGTGAGGCATCATGTCAACACGACTTCACCCAGCAGGCCCAGTGCTGTGTCTCAGGTGGGGGCTTGTAACCAGAGAGCAGGTATCGCCACTGGCACGTGCACCCAGCACTAGGACTTGAAGCAGATGTTGATACCGACTTTGATGTTTCATCCAACAGTCTGGAGGCTCAAAGGTGAGACCAAAAGAGCTCTCAGAAGCGGGAGGAAAAAGAGAAAGCCGTTTTTTTTCGGAAGATCAGACGGAGTGAAATATCCTGAAATTCAGGACTAACCTGAACCTTTGTGTTTGTTCTGCGAAACTCAGCAGCACGTACTGATCCTGCTGTGGGAGAAGGAGCACTGTGCCACATAAAGGAACCAGGGTGGCCTAGCCTTGCCTTGTAACTTCAACTGCCATCCAAGTCAGATGGCCCTATGGCCTGATGCTTCACCAAGATCAGCAGGTGGCCACGGCAGGACACCATCTGTGTTTGAGGTCTGGCCCCATTTTGAGCTTGTGTGAAGCGTGGAGGTGTTTGCTCCTCAGGAGCTCTAGCTCTCTGCTGCTCGCCAATGACCTTGAACGCTGACTTTTCCCCTGCATACAACTGGGGTGATGTCTCAGCCACGTGAGTCTAGGTTGCATCCATGGTAAGACCATGTGAAACAGTTTGGGCTCTTGAACTTGACAGAGGTGCCACGCAGGTCCCTCAGTACTGGTGAACTTTTTGGCAGAAGATCTCCCATCACAAGAAGTGCCCCACCTTGAAGCAGTAAGCCACGTAGACCTCAGCAGCGCTGCGGGGCGATGCCTCGTTCCAGCTATCTGCAGCCGCCTTTCCTCCTCAGCATACAGCGTGAGGCTGGCACTGTTTCAGCTTCTGTCAATTGTTTGGTGGGGTGGAGCTGTGTTGAGAGACGTTTTGGTGTTGCAAGGTTGTTCTCTGCTCTTCTGGGTTTTATTTTTTCCACTGTTGTTACCAGGTACTGCATTTCTCCTACTCCTCCTGTGTGCTCCACTTCCATGAGCAAAGACTTCTTCTGTAGCTCCCCTCAAAGGATGTTATGAATCGGTGTGACCTGTGTGTGCCACACGGAACCCTCAACGGCCGGTGTGGGAGTTGCTTGGCTGAGGGATATGTACCAGACAGGCAGTGTTTGCATGCTCCCGTAGTTGTTTCTGAAATGGGTGATGACTTCATCTTCCTCTCCTGCTTGCTATAGATATCAAGAACCAGCTCCTCTCAGCCCAAATACTCCAGCAAAAGCGCCCCATACCGGATTGTGTCACTTGGCTGAGCAACGTGGAGCTGTGCCACGCCTGTGCTTGACCTCCGCTGCAGCCATGGTGGGCCAGTGGCAGGGGCTGGCTTGGAGGGACACAGTGCTGAACCTCTCCAGACATCGCTACAGCTCCGAGCGGTTGTGTGCTGGGCGTCTGCCTGTCTGTCTGTCTGTCTGTCTGGGGTGTTTCTCCTCCGCTCAGGTGTGGAGGCCCAGCGCAGCTGTGAGGCAGCCATGTTGCCGTGCTGATAGCATCTCGGCCCCACAGCAGCTGCTGGGTTCTGCTGCTGTTGCCGCCTTCCTCCCTTGGCAAGTCTCTGATCCTGCCTGTACTTGTGCAGAGGTTGCTTTCCAGTCCCTCACTCAGCAAGACTTGACAGCAAGCTTCAGGATAGGTGGTAGCTCCTGGGACAAGGCATCACCACCATCGTGTCGGTATCCAGACTCCACAGGGGCTGAGGGTAGTTCTTCTTTCTGCCTATTTAAGGCACCGCAGGGATGAGTCTCCCCTGCTTTTCTGCTCTGATGGCCAGTGGCCCCCTCAGGACCTCTTGCAGATGCCTGCTCCCATCTCAGTAGCTCGTCCTCAGCCTGTTGGACATTTTTCACTGGAGATCTGCTGTGGTGGTAGTCTACTTGCCGAGGTGACTCAGGGTTCATCCACGGTCAATCGGTGTGTGTCAGACTTGTCCTCTGACCATGCAGGGGGATAGAAGGAGCGATGTGCTCTGTAGGAAGTGTGACTTGTCCTCGTTCACCTAGCCACTTCACATTTCACGATGACAGCCTCTGGAGAGGCAGCTCGGTCATCTGGCTCTGCGTGAAGACGTGCTCAGCTGCATTTTGGAAGAGCTTGGCCTTGGCTTCCCTCTTGATTTGTCTGGTGCATTTCTGTCCCAGTTGGTTTAGAAGGACACAAGCAGCGGGGGAACAGGCTTTCTTCCGATGCTGGCATCTCACTGACTATCCCACCATCTGTCTTGGTCAGTTCCAGAAATGTTATTCTGCCTCAGCTGCATCTTTTGCCTTTCACTTGAGAGAGGTTTTCTGCGATTGACAGCGCTCTGATCAGATACCAGCTGCACAGATGCTGTAGCCAGAGGTTACTGCGTACAGCTTGTAATTTCCCCTACCCACAGCCCTCTCCACTACCTGTGACTCCCCTTGCTGTGTCCGCTCACTTGGGATGGGGAATGTCAGCCCCTCTGCGTGAGTGGGTGGTTATGAAAAGGCCCATCAAGGGCTGGGGGTCTGCTAGTCCTTGCACGCTACCTCCCAGCTTCTCTGGAGTGCAGGTTTTAGGGTGAGCAACCAAAATGAGGCCAGTATGCGCTTGCCTGGTCACGGTGCAGCGGGACAGCTTGCCCTGCGGTTGTACTGCCCTGGGACCTCGGCGACAGTGAGTCGCGGTGGGATTTCCCTTCTACCCGGTCTGGCTCCAGGGTCTCCTGGGACGGCCTGATGTGCATCACACCATGCAGCTGGAATGGGCTGAAATGGGTTGGAGATGTGCTCAGAGGTCTGGGTGAGAAGTTGAGCTGGATTTGCTCTGGGAATTTGGAGCCGCCTCTCAGTGTGGAAAAAAAGGAGTTGCTTCTAGACCTTGAGTGTGCCTGGCCTGAGGGAGCCCAGTGCCCTGTGCTCCTGGGGCTCAGCGACACCCGCTTGGCCCGTGTGGCTGCCCTCCGGTCCTGCATAACCCACTCACAGGCTCCTCACCGCTGGTTAGTTCCAGAGAGCCATGCTAGCTGCAAGCAGAGCTGCCAGTATGGCTGCCCCACGGCCCCACAGGGCTCTGTCCTCTCCCATGAGGCCACCTGCTCTCCTGCCAACAGGCCGTGAGGAGGAACACGGAGTGGGTGCGGATCCGTGACTCCTGTGCACCGAGGCTGAACGCAGCTGGAGGGAGAATGGGCTGGGACAGTGATGGAAATGATGCACTGAAGGAAGAGGAGGGAGAGGAGAGCTGTGATCCAGGGACCGCAGCAGGGACAGGGATGGGGGAAAGGAGCGTGGCAAAGTGAGTGGGAGCTGGAGATGTTTCATGGCATGTGTGTGCATAGCCTGCTGCAGTCTGGTGTTTGAGGGGTGTGTTGCTGGTCCCCAAATCAAGCCTAAACATGCTAATGTCAGAACCTGGAACTGAGAGCAGACCTGGCCTGAAAGCCAGCGGAGCAGAAGCATCTGTTGTGCATTGAACTGTCAGGATGGCAGCTGCAGGGTACTGAAGGTTCATTGAGACTGTCACACTGGGAAACCGGGGTTTGAATCCACCAATGCCCCAACCTGACCTCTGCTCCCTTGAAAGGTCACCTCGATTCAGCTGTCTGCCTCATCTCCCTGGCTGTGGCTGTCTGAGGGTGCTGTGGCTCCAAAGCAGCAGAAATGTGGTTGTGTGTGTGTGGAAAAGCAGGAGGATCTTCTAGAGCTGCCATCCATCACAAGAGGAGCTGAGAAGCTCTCACTCTCTTTAATGATCACAGTAACTTCTAGCTAGATCAAAAAGCTGGAACGAAGAGGGTAGGGTGGCTGGTAGCCCTCTGTCCATCGCAAGGAGGTCTGTCTGGCTGGCTTGGGTATCGTAATTAATGTGCTGATTGGATTTCCTCTGTTTAACCAGGTTCCAGGACTCCTAGGATGAGGCTGCTGTGAGGGTCTGGCGGATCCCCTGCCTACGCTGCAGTGCCTGCAGGTTCCCTGTGGTCCCCCTTCCGGCTGGAGCACCGTCGCCGAGGCCGCCGGGAAGAATGACTGTTGGATGCCTACTACAGCCCCCTTTCCTGGGGAGGACTTGGCTCCCCGTGCTGCTGCTGGCGGCTTCCGCTCACTGCCACTGGCCCAGCGAGCCGGCAGAAGTGGTTCGGGACTGGGAAAACCAGCTTGAGGCATCCATGCACTCCGTGCTCTCGGACCTCCGTGAGACTGTGCCAGCCGTGGTGGGCATACCAGACAGCTCTGCTGTGGTGGGACGCTTCTTCAGAGTCTCCATCCCCACGGATTTAATTGCTTCCAATGGAGAAATTGTCCAGGTGAGAAATGTCCTTCCCTGACACCCTTTTTCTGTCCTGTTCTTGCAGGAGCCACCTCACTCGTACGCTGGGCCGGGAGGGTTGCCCTGAAGCAGCCCTAAGGTTTTGTAAGACTACAGGAGAAGGATTTTTAGAAACAAAGTTTAAAAATCCTCATTTGTTCCTCTAATGGAGAGGAGAGGCTTCTCAGGGATGACTGATGGGGTTTGTTGGCTCTGTTTAGATGATGAAACACTCCGCCTTTGGAATGATGGGCACATGTTGCCTTGGGATCTAGGGGAGGGCACAGATTCCCTGGGACTGCTGCTCTGAGGCTTGGGGAGTTTGCTTTGCTGTGGTAACAAAACATTTCTAGACAAACAGCCCACGCTGGGCTGCCTTTGACATGGTCTCTCCTGACCTTGTCCCGAAGTCCTGTAGGGAAAAACGGGAGCCTTTCTCTGTATCTGACTGACTGTCGTGCCGCTGGCACTGCAGACACCTAAAAGTGAGTTTTGGAATCAGTCCTGAGGATGAGGAGGAGTCAGTAGCCTGGAGGAGGGTAGGCACGCTGCCGAGTGTGTGCTTGCTCCTCTTAGCCCTTTCTGGGAAGGTGCTCAGATGTTGTCTTCTCAGTCTGCTTGCTTGGATCGTGTGGAGTTCGGAAAATCCGTCTCTGAAATGGAGTCACCTTCCAGTCTCGGGACTTATTTATTTTTCTGAGAGCAAAACTGAAAAAAAAAAGGTTTTTAAAATCCATTTTTAGAAAACCTTATTAAAAAATAGTCTTCTGGTGTGTCTCAGGAGATCGGGGGGAGACGGAGAGCAAGTCAGGAGAAAGCCTGACATCTCGGCCTCTCCATGAAGGCAGGTTTGTGATAGCTCCACATACAGTCACTCAATGATCTCAGTCCAGAGCCGGGATCTTGCTGGCTCCAGCCAGGGTGCCAGGACCGTGACGTACCAGCAGCAGGCAGGAAATCTGAAGAATGCATCTGGTATCGACAGACGGTTGGCTGGGGAGGAGGAAAGTGGTGGGTGAGCCCCTGGCTCGAGGAGTTGGAGAAGGGGACCGGGTGGTTTTGGAGTAAAGGCTGTGGCATGTAATTGCCTCTGTGGCCGAGGAGATGGTGGTGCCTGTCCAGCTGTGACCACAGCCTGTTTCCTGAGCTTGGGCACCTGTATAACTCTGAGCTGCGGTTAGCCCAGGATCTCATGTTACAGAAATGACAAATTTGGTTTGGGGTTTTATGTTTTGGGCCCCTCACTCCAGGAAGGACGGTGAGATGCTGGAGCATGTCCAGAGAAGGGTGACAGAGCTGGGGTCTGGAGCACAGGTCTTACAGGGACCAGCAGAGGGACCTGGGGCTTTTGACTCTGGAGAAAAGGAGGCTGAGGGGACACCTTCTTGCTGTCTACAAGTCACTGCAAGGAGGGTGCAGAGAGGTGGGGTCAGTCTCTTCTCTTGTGTAACAAGCAACAGGATGAGAGGAAATGGTCTCAGACTGCCCCAGGGGAGATTGAGGTTGGACATCAGAAGAATTTCTGTCCTGAAAGGGCTGTCAGGCATTGGAACAGGCTGCCCAGGGCAGTGGTGGAGTCCCCATCCCTGGAGGGATTGAAAAGGCCAGTAGATGAGGTGCTGAAGGACATGGTCTAGAGGTGGACTAGACAGGGTCAGGCTGGGGTTGTACTCGAAGAGCTCAAAGGTCTCTTCTAACCCAAGTGATTCTGTGATTCTATGATCTGAGCAGCTTGTTCTGGTGGCATTTGCTGGCTGCTGCGACAGCAAGAATAATTCTTGGTGCTTGTATAACACCACAGCTTCCTAAGTGTCTTTTTTATGGTCCGAAAAGTCATCCATCCTAGCACTGGTAGGTGCAGGAAAAAACCTTGGATAGATTATTTCCATGTGAGAGCTTTGACCAACACATCAGTGTCGATGCGTGTTTGCTGACACCAACAGATGCCTGAAGATGTGCCAGTGTTCTGGGCTGGAGCAGGACCCAACACTTGCCAGCGGTGAGTAGCCCTCCAAACACTGGGAGCAATGTTCATGCTTGTCCCTCACCCTCCCCGAGCACATGTTGCATCTGTTCACCTTGAAATCGATTTCTCAAAGCGCGGCGGGCTCCAGGACACCGTTAGCAGCCTCACGTAGCCGGCGTATCTGGAAGGTCTCTCCCTCGCGGAGAGCACATGATGTTCTGCAGAGCACAGCCGACCTTTGCTACGGGGATTCGATTCCTGGCTAGCGAGAACTGCGTGGGCAGGTTTTGGGTGCCGGGGTGCATTTTTGCTGTACTGGGAGGATTTTTCGGGGCAGAATGATCTGGTCTTTTTCTCAGGCTGCCTTGCTGGTTTCAGCAGTAAAAGCCTGATACTCCTGGCTCTTGCTAACTGGGGTAAGAAGGAAGGAAGGGTAAGGGCTGTGCCCTTGAGGTGCAGCAGTAGTCGGAGTTTGCAGTGAGATGAGGTATCTATACTCTGTTCCCTTCAGTTCCTAAGAAATTGGCTACAATTTCATTTTTAAAAAAGCCCCAAACCCAAAAGTTGCCTGATGTCCCCAGTCTCCCAGGAGTTTCCCCTCTGGAGCCGGAAGAGGTGTGATTGCTTCGTTGTTTCTAGGCTCAGTCAGCCATGAAGCTCCTTCTCTGGATCCTCTCCCTGCCGGTTAGCAAATTCCAGCCGACTGTAGACAAAATACTTTTCTCTGCAAACTTGGTTGTGGGATGGAAACAACGCCAGGCATCTGCAGCGCGGCGGAGGAGTGCCCCGCAGGCATGCACTCCTGCACAGATCTGGGGGCTCCGGGCTCCTGGGAGCCGTCGCCAGCATCTCGCTGCCACCCCAAGTTGCTCAGGCAGGTGAGAGGTAGTTTGAGTACAGGAGGAAGCTTATTCTAATGCACGCAAGATGCAAAGGTGGAGACAGAGGGGAAAAAAAGATCAGAAACCTACTTTGTGTCTGCATTTGAGAGTCTCTTTTTCTGCGCTGCTCGAGGCTTTGTGCCACTGTAACTCCTTGCTGGCAATTATAAACCCCGCTGCCTGCACCATGTCCTGCTGAGCTGGTGCACTGACATGTCCCCTGAAGGAAGGACATCCCTCTCGCAGGTACTTCAGCCGTTCAGTTCACCCTGGTCACATCCTCGCTCCAGAGAGTCACCTCAGCCAGTTGGTCCTGGTGCACTGGCCGTAACACATCGTCGTTGGCCTGATGATCTGACCCACTGCTTCTCAGCTGGGTCCTCTGGTCAGGGAAGAGATGAAGACCAGGTGGAGTTCCTGTCCCTGCCACTTCCATTTGAAGCTGCTCCAATGAAAAATGCAGCTTCTAGCCTAAATTTAGAGGTGGCTGGAAATACGCGTATGTGCTGCCCTTTAGCTTAAATCAATCCTAGCTTCATAATATTTACTTCCTTTATAAGTGACAGGCATGTTCCCCTGTGCTTTCTTTTATTAGGTTAAGCAAGCCAACCTCTCCAGGGTTTTTCATAAAATAAGCTTTCTTTTCTTCTCCTCATCTTCGCAGCTGCCTTCCTCCAGCCCAAGTTTATTTTTCCTATGTTAGTGTGACCACAGCTACACAAAATACTCTTGATAAAATTTTACCAGTGCCTCATATAAAGGCTTCAAAACTTCCTTTTCTCTTCTATAAATAACCTTGTTTGATATATCCTACAATTGTTTGCTTTTCCATGGCTGCTGCTTTGACTCAGACCTCTTGCTGTCACCCAAAATATCAGGGTCTGTAGGGTTTTTTCTGTTTCTGCTTGGTGAGGTCCCAGAAGAAGATGTTAGCTGAGGTGTACAATCATTGATCTCTTTCCCTACCTCCTGATCTTGGTCTCCATGATGCCTGGTAGTCCCATCTCTAACGTTTCCAGTACCAATGTACCCCCAGTGTCTTTGAGTCCCTGACAGTCCAACATCCGAAGTACATATGCCCACAGTATAGAACAGTGTGGAATTTACTGTCCTGGGTTTAAAGGAGGGTCTGTGAAGTGTGCTGGAAGGACTTCTGGAGTGCACAGATTCCCAAGGCATGGCCCCCTGTGAGCTGGTTCTTTGCTGTGACAGAAAGCTGCCGACCCGCCTCTGTCTGAGGAGCGTTGGGTGCAGGGCTGGACCCGGAGGAGCAGATCTGCTGCCTGGGCTCATTGGCCAGTGCTACTGATAAGTTATTGGGTGAGCACAGCTGAGTCTTCCCCTTCGTGGCAGGCTCTTGGCTCCTGATTATTTTAATTTTTGTTCCGTTTACAAGGATCTCCTCAGGGCTGTGTTGGGTAGATGGATAAACCACGTAGCGGAGGCCACGAGAAGCTGTTGCCGTATGCAGACGTAGCTGGTGGCACAGCGACCGGTTTGTGGGGTCACCAACAGTAATCTGGGGTAAAAAGGAGTCTGGCTTTCCAAGCAGGAGCCTGACTTTCTCCCGTTTGCCGTCTGTCCAAGGAGGTTTATTGGACAGCTGGACTCTCGTTAGACTTCAGGGACCTGGTTTCACACACAGGTCTGTGAGCGTGTGTCGCGGGAGCCCTGGCACAGAGTACCCACTGCAGGGGCTGTGCCATGTGCCTGGGCCCGCGCTCACCCCCAGCAGCAGACAGCCTGCAGTGCCAGCGCGCGCTCGGCTTCGGGGAAGAAAACCTCAAAACAATGACTTTTAAAATTTATTTCCTTTTTCTCTCGCAACAATCTTTTGGCTGAATGTGGATTTTATTCAAATGACGCTCCTCGAAAGAGGAAGACAAGCCAAGAGCGCTCCCGAGGGCTGTGCCGTCGAGTTGGGTGGCTTAAAATGACTCTCTGGGTGGCTTAAAAGGACTCTCCATGTCAGAGCACGTGAGCTTCACCCCCTTCCCGGCATTCCCAGCTCTCCTGGACTTTGACTAACTCGAAGGTGCAGCAACGGCCCGTTTGGGGAGGTGCTGGGATAGATGGCAGTACCTGGAACAGGGCCAGGCAAAGGACTCCTTGGGCAGGGCTTTGCTTGGCTGCAATCTTATCGCTGAGATGAGCCGATAAGGTTTCTGCTGAGGGAGCTGCTTATCATTTTCCTGCAGCGAGACCCAGTTGAGGGAATTTGGTATTTTCAGCACACACTTAGTAACAAGCACTGAATTTGGAGGAGTGGAAAATGTGACTCGATCTAATTATAAACTAGCTTTTGAGACGGGCTGGGAAGTTCCTTGTTTTGTCCTGCTCCAACAGAGTTGTTGCCCTGAGCATCCAGGGAGACTGAGGAGCAGGACGGTAAGGAGAATCTTGCGAAGGAGCCGACCTGAGCTCGCGGGATCTGGCTCGCCTTTCCTCACCATGCCCCTGAATTCCAGCTTTGCAGCAATCTGCTGACAGCAGGAATAAATTGCTGGGGCTGGTTAGCTGTGCGGCAGCAACACTAAACCCCCAGCACTTGGCATCCCTGCTGAGTGGTATTTTTGCTTCCCTTTGGCCTTTCGCTTATAAAAAGTCCCGCTGAAAGAAGAGCCCGACTGAACTTTTTTTTTTTTTAAGCCGTTTGAGGCTTTTCCTGCCCCATGCTCCCCCCTGAATAAGGGAGAAAGCGGGGTGTGGGCAGCCTGTGCTGACCCCAGCCCCGGCGCGGGCGGGCTGCGCCTTCCCGCTCCAACAATAAGGCTAAACAAATCCTTCCAAGCTGCTTGCATGGACGGATGAAAGGAGGATTTCTTGGGACACTCCATGTTTTGTAGTGACCTCCCAGTGAAACAGCTGTTGTGTTCCATCGCCCGGGCAGAGTGGGACGCTGAATAGTGCCCTTATAGCAAACACAGAGGCGCATCTGGAAAAGAAACCGTCATGGTAGGAGTATGTGAGGGTGGCATGAGCTGGGCGTAGCCGCTCAGCCCGCGCTGTTGCAAAGCCATTTTACTGATTGTAAAGGAGGTGGCGAGACAAAGCTCTGCTCCTGGGGCAGGCGCCGTCCGTGTGCTGCAGCCCCGTGCTCGCATCCACAAAGGAGACGGGTTGCTTTCTGTGCTCGAGGCTTTGCTTGCCTGCTCAGTGGATGGAAAATGTCAGATGGCAGTAGCCACATAAATGTCTTGCTTGGGTTTTGGTCCTTCAGGAACTGAAGTTTGAGCTTGAAGTTGAGGCAGGACCTGGGACACAGCCTCTGCAGCCACCTTGTCCCCAGGCTCAGCTTTCTGAGCTGAAATCACAGAATCACAGGATGTTATAAGTTGGAAGGGACCTTGAGAGATCATCTAGTCCAAAGGTTTCATTTTTCTCTAAGGCAGCAGCTTCAGAGCACAGGGTTGTGCAGGAAGAGCTTTGTGGGGCTCTCACCTGGGACTAGCTGAAACGTGGGCTTAGTTTAACCATTCCAACCCACCCCTGCACAAAGAAAGCCCTGATTACCAGCTGTTCCCATGTAGCTCTCGATCTCTGAACAGAGTTGGTGAGCTCCTGCTGGTAATGAAGACTCCAGTCACAGAGACTGATGTACCTCTGGGAGCCACTGAAGTCTCTGGGCTGGTTTGAGGCTTCCAGGGGCAGATGTATCTGCACAAGGTGTCCTGGAGCAGCCTGGTTTCCCCTGAGTGCCTGTGCCTTTCGGCCAAGGCATGCAGTAGCTCGGAAGAGTGCTGTCTGCTGAGGATGCCCAAAGGGTCTGGCAGGTACAGCAGTCCCCTCTGCAGGGGAGCGTGCGTGCTGGGATTCCTCCCTGCTCCCTGTGCCAAATAAGTGCAACTTCCCTTCTTTCAGAGGAGCTTTCCACTGGCGCAGCACCGTGTGGTGGCACGGTAGCTGTGCCCAGTGAGCTGTGCCTGTCTCGCTGTCACCACTGTTTCCTGAGCCTCGTCTCTAGGCAAGCCCCGTCTGGTGTCCTGGCTGGCAGTTCTGATGTATGTGAGGCAAGATGGGGGAGATAAGATCGGAGGCTCCTCATGGGGTTGCAGACAGGCAAGGCTCCCTGCCAGGAGGGCCAAAGGCTGTTGTGGTCTGAGGACTGTCCCAGCTCCTGCCTCGAGCCATCCTGTTCCCCAACCCACTGCAGCAGCCTCTGCTGCGGGGCCTGACACGGACAGCACGTCCACACCCCACACCTGCAGCCACTGGCTCCATCTTCATGTCGATGAAGAGGAGGAACACAGTTGTTGGACCAGCTGCCCAAAAGAGGACTGGCAGCTGGCAGGCCCTATGTTCTTCGGTGTTTTTCTTGGCTGTGCCAGCACCACGGATCGGTGCAGTTCCAGCAGCACTGGAGTGTGTCTGAAACCCATCTCTAGCACCCCTTGTTCAGCCCATGCGGGACAAGGCAGCCCAAAACCTGCCAGCCCACGTACCTGGTTTGGGGCTGAGCCTGTTGCTTCTGCTGACAGAGCCACCCCACGCTGCGGCATTGGCAGGGGAATAGAATGAAGCTTAGGCTTAGTCAAACAGCTTAGGTTTGACTCTTTCTCTGCAGCTATATTTGCATTTGAATCGTCTTTTGGTTTCCATTTTCTTTTCCACTGCCCCACGGTTGATTGAGTGCAGAAGCCTGAGCTCCAAGGGCCGGGTCTCGCTGCGGTCTGGGTTTAATGCTGGTTAGGTCAGTCCACTTGAGTGCAGTTCAGCTCACCTTGTGTTGGGATGTGGAGGGGGCTCAGCTGGGGTGATTTTCATTATTGGCCGGGGGAGGGGGAATGGATATTGCTGAAGAGGAACCCAGAGGGTGAGTGAGTCTGTCACACGGTAAATTGTCACTGGTAATTACACGCCAAATGAAATCCCTGGTACGGGGTCAGTCTGTCAGCAACAGCTGGACGTGGGAGGAGAAAAGGGTGGCAAGAGATCTGGCAGAGCTGCAGCAGTATCCACGCTCACCCCCTGCCCCAAAACCTGGTCAGGAATGTTTTGGGGCTGATTTGAAGTGGTGCAGGAAGGAGCAGAGTCCCTGGCTGCTTCTGCCCACAGGAAAGCTGGGAGATCCCATGAGACATCTCCATCTGTGCCAAAGGGAGACTTGTGGCAGCATCCTATAGTACCCATCTCCTTTTTGGAGGCTTCATGGAGAGGGCAAGGATGAAATACTTGGATTAGAGGGCACCCTTGTAGACAAGGGCCTTGTAGGCTTTTGCTGGAATTCCCTCGGAGGCAGCAGTGCCACTGACTGCTCCTTTGCTTATCTTTCTCATGTTGGCTACAGGGCCTTCAGATCCAAGTTTAAAACCACACCAAGCCCAGCACGTCAACCCCAGCTATCTGCTTTCATGAGCTGGCTGCTCTTGGCTGGACTAAAAATAAAAGGCCGTGTGTATCAGAAAGGACTTTGTGAACAAGGTCTTCAAACCCAGCCGGACCCGGGAGGTATTTCAAATTGCAGACGTGGCCGATTTCCTAATGGTCTTCTGTACACTGCCAGGCCTGGGTAACCGTAACCGATAAGCGCTTATTTACAGTTACCTCAGATAATGGGAGAACAGAGACAGCCCTTTTTTCCTACCCTTGAGCAAGGGAGGAGTTATGTGAAAGCGGCCCCTCGAGGGAGGGAGGCAGCAGGGCTTCATGTATTTGCGGTGCACAGAAAACCGGGGAGCTTCTTATGTGAAAACTAGAGATCCCACATTGTTAACTATGCTCATTTTAATGACTGAAGCAGTATTTGAAGGAAGTGTAGCCAGAGCAGAGTGCAGGGCTCTCCGCACCCGGTTTCATGCCGCTACAGGCACAGCAGTGGCCAGGCCAGACCCATGACAAGGGCTCTGCTTGTGAGCAGTCAGTTAGGAATAAGAATGTTTATTCACTTTTATTCTCCCTCTTCTGTGAAGAATCTGGAATGCTGTGTCCAGTTCTGGGCCTCTCAGTTCCAGAAGAATATAGAACTCTTTGAAAGAGCCCAACACGAGGCCATCAAGGTGATGGAGTGGAGCACCTTCCTTCTGAGGACAGGCTGAGGGAGCTGGGTCTCTTCATCTTGGAGAAGAGGAGATTAAGGGGTTACCTCATTAATGTCTATAAATATGTAAAGGGTGAGTGTCAGGAGGACAGAGACAGACTCTTCTCAGGGATGGCCACTGACAGGACAAGGGGCAGTGGGTCCAAGCTGGAGCAGAGGAGGTTCCATGTGAGCATCAGGAGAAACTATTTCCCTGTGAGGGTGCCAGAGCCCTGGGACAGGCTGCCCAGAAAGGCTGTGGAGTCTCCTTCTCTGGAGACATTCAGGACCAATCTGGACATGTTGCTGTGTGATTTAATCGAGGTGATCCTGCTCAGGCAGGGGGGGTGGACTGGGTGATCTTTCGAGGTCCCTTCCAACCCCTGGCACTGTATGATTCTGTAGTAGCTTCTTCAAATAACTTACTTGCCACCCTTCACACCACCCAGTGAATTGTCTGGTTGCTTGTTGCTGTCTCGGAGATCTGTGATGTGCTCTGGTCCCATCCAACTCCAGACATTCTGACTGTTCATCTCGCTGGAGTCTTTCCTTTGTCATGCACAGGATTCTGCTGCCAGGGCAGTGGCTGTGTTTGGAGCAGAGCTCTGGCGTCCCCGTGCTTGGGACTTGTTGCCTTCCCAAAGATTTCCCAGGAGACACACAAGTATCATCGTGGTTTTCCTATCACATCAAATTGATCTTCTTAATCACCTTCTGCGGAACCCTTAGAAGCAGTCTGTGCATCTGGCGGGTTGAATGCGTCTGAACCAGCTCAGCTTTTTCTTAAATCAAGTCGGAGTTGGTTTATAAGCGTTCTGCAGCTGTCGCATCCCTGCTGAGAACGCATTGTCCCGGCGGGTGAGTGCCTGGCCTGGTTTTGGTCTTCAGGAGAACCTTCTTTTTGGTGTGAATCTGTCTGGCTCAGTTTCATTTTCCAGCACGGGCCCTTGAGAACATCTGCTCACGCATAAATCAGAGGTGAGAACTGGTTTTCCAAGCAGGAATATTGAGGCTCGCCTGTGCCTCCCTCGCCGTCCTGCGTGTGGGCTTGCCGGCCTTGCCGGAGGGAGCTTGTCAAAGGTAGGAGCACAAGGGACTGAGGAGAGACTCACCTTGTGACATGAGGCTAAAGGTTAACACTTGTTGTGTGGCTGCTCCTCGAGTCCAGGGCCGTGTCTGGGGAGGAGGGAGCAACAGCAAACCCTGACTTACAGGAGACATCTGTACAGACTGCGGGCCTCTCACCAGAGGCTTTTGCAGAGTGTGCGGGGTGGGAAGATTTGCCCCAAATGCAGCCTGAAGTGACATCTTTGGTGTGCGTTTACCCACTCGGTGCCAACGCCTTCACTCCTCTTGACTGTGTAAATGCAGTAAAGCTGCAGCTCCATCCTGACTCCTTAGGTTCTGTTCCGATGCGTGCCCAGCCCTGTCCTCCCTCCTCCCTGGTGGGCAGGTTAGCGGCTGGTTTTGGCGCAAGGGGACTGAGCGGCACCGTCCTGCTCCTGCCAAGATAAACGCTGGATTCCTGTCCTGGCATCAACTGTCTCAGAGGGTGCAGTGAAATGAAGCTCATTTAAAGGAACCCGAGTGCAGGTCGGACCCTGCCCATGCCCTCTCTTGGCAGAAGAGATGGGAAGGAAGGGCAACGTGGCCCTTTGTTTCCACAGCAGGCTGGCATGGCTCCATGTGCCCTCGCAGGTGAAGGGTTCCCTTTGGGAACAGCAGCTCCTGCACTTGCTACAGCGTGGGGGGAGCAAGCGCAAATGTGCATGTAACCACACACCCCACCCCTCTTCCCCAAAACGGCTGCATCCTGCCAGGTACTTGGGTAAACAGCAGAGCCGAGGGGAGGGGCATTTGGGTGGGATATGTCGGGTGTAAGGGCTTTCTGCAGCAGGTGTAAGCAGGAATCTTACTTTCCTGCTCTCAGTTGGTGCTGCTGAGGAGTTAACAGCAAGCAGTGCCGACAGCCTTAAACTCTGCTCTACAAACTGTACCCACCGCGTGTCTCGTGATGTGCTCTCCGGCTTGTCCAGGCTGGCCGAATGCAGGGCTGATCCTTTCCAGAGGAGAGGAATGAGGGTGTTGCCCCAACAGTCGTGGCCGAAACACTCTGTGGCTCTCACCAAAAAAACATTTGGGTCCTGCCTTATCCTTGCAGCGCTTCCTCAGTGTACCAAAACCCATAATATGGGGGGGTGGGGGTGAGTTTTGCCCTCCTGCCTCTCAACGTGCTGCCCAACTCCTGCTGCACCCAGCAGGGTGGGAGAGGTACCATGGGCTCATGGTCTGCCTGGCCACAGACACTGCTGTGTGTATGTCCCATGGGATCTCCACAGCGGTGGGCTGGCTGCTGCCAGACGCGGGGGCACTCCCGCCCCTCACCCAACTCCTTGCCCAGTTTTGCGCTTGGGTAACTCCTGAAAGCAGTTTAAGCCTCACAGAACTGCAGAGCGACCCAAGCAGCCTCTCAGGAGGAGGAGAGGCTGCGTCGGCCTGCACTCAGCCACGAGCCTCAATCAGGCTGTGAAATCTGTGGCCGTGGGGCCCAAAACTCTGTTTCCTCAGCTTGTGAGGGGAAATACACCATGTTGGGCTCCAGAAAGCCTGTCCAGACCAGGCTGCGGTTTCGCCAGGCCCTGGGCTGGAACCAGCACTGCTGAATTCCCCAGGAGGCACTTTCCCAATGCCTGGTGATGGCAAAGCTCGAGTTCCTGGCCCTGGCATGGCTACAGCCTGGGAAATGTCATGGCCCGCGGAGCTGGCAGGTCCCCCCTTCCACCCCGTGAGGTTCTGCCACGCCTTGGGTCAGGCGAGTGGCTGTAGCACAGACAGACGGACACCAGCTGCTGGGAGTGGGAGGTTCGTGTCTGCTGCTGGATATGGCTCGGGTTGGGTGGCAGGAGTGCCCTGGGCTCCAACACATGCTCTCCCCTTGGCAGCCTGTCAGCCACGCTGGTGACATTTCGGGAAGGACCATCATCATCTCTGCAAAACAAAAGGAAAGGTCCTGAAGGGTCCAGCGCTGGGCTGGCTGGGAAGGGGATCCGAGCTCAGAGGGGGTGGGTGGGCTCAAAGAGGCACACACGGGTACAGTGGGCAGCGGGGATGAGGTTCCCTCTGGCTCCTCCTCCTGGAGTGTATGGAAATACCATTGTGTGTGCTGCCCCTTGGACGGCGCTTCGCTGAGCCACGCCATGAGTCACGTAAAAATGAAATAAATAGCCAGACCCCCCCGAAAACTGTTACTGCTGACTGAAAAGAGGTAATAGATGGCACCTCAGAGTCCTGAGCCCCATGCCAAAGCTGCCCCTTGTTTCTAGGCTGCAGAAACAAGTTACAGGACAGCAAGATCCTTCGCTTTACGCCAACTCCGAATATAGAGCCAGGCTGGAGCGCTCTTCTGGCGTCCAGCACTGCACCCATCCCTGCCCGCCCGCTCTGGCCGTCGCAGTGCCGGGGTAACCAGGTGTCAGGGTTGCTCCTGTCCTTCAGCCGGGGTTGGACGTTCCTCTGGCAGTGCAGGAGGACCCTGTGTTTCAGGGGGCTGCAGAGATCTGGGGATTCATTGCTGCTGTTGAGTGCTGGTGTGCTTTGACTGGGAATGGGTATCTGGGCTTCTACGGGCCACGGGAGGAAGCATTTGTTCTGCTGAGGTGCAGGAGCGATGGGCTTGGGCTGTGATTGGGTGGGGAAGGGAGGGAGACAGTGGAGGAAGGGGTGGGAGGAGGGCGGATGTTGGATTACTTCAGCTTCGTAGCTGTCTTCCTCGCTTGAGCTGTTCTCTTGAGTGGCTCTCCTGCCCTCGGGAAAAATGAAGCACGTGCAAGTGCTACAGCATCCATCCATACCTGCAGGAGAGAGACCTTTCACAGAACAGTCTGGGTTGGAAGGGACCCCAAGGTTCATTAAGCTCCACGCCTCCTGCCACAGGCAGGGCCACCAACCTCCAGGCCTGGAGCTGGACAATGTTTCCCAGGGCCCCATCCAACCTGGCCTTGAACACCATCCAGGCTTGGGGCATCCCCCACCTCTCCGGGCAGCCCCTTCCAGCCCCTCACCACTCTCTCCGTGAAGAACTTCCCCCGATATGAGACCTTTGCAGGACTCAGTGACATCTCAAGGGCTCATACTTGCCACCGTGTGGAGATGACACAGACTGCTCTACTCTGACCAGGGTGATCCTTTCCCAGTCCTTGGGCTTTGGATTTTATTTTTTTTTAACCCTTCAAGCTGACCATTATTGCCCCTAGAACACATCCTAATGCTGTACTTCTAAAAACCCCTTCTTTTTGTGTTGTTTGCCAGATCTCCGAAGCTGGGAAGGACTCCTTGCCTTCTTGGTTGCACTGGAACACGGAGAGCAGCTCCCTGGAAGGGCTGCCCCTTGACACCGACAAGGGCGTCCACTACATCTCGGTGACCACGCTGCAGCCCTTCCCGAACGGGAGCTATGTGCCACAGACCACAAATGTCTTCTCCGTTGAGGTCCACCAAGAAGACCACAACGAGCCTCAGTCGGTGCGAGCGGCTGTCCAAGACGCAGGTGACGCGGCGCCATTCGTGTGTGGCTCAGAAGAGCCGGTCACTATCCTGACTGTCATTTTGGATGCTGACTTAACAAAAATGACACCAAAGCAGAGGATTGAACTCTTAAACAGAATGAGGAGCTTCTCGGAGGTGGAACTTCATAACATGAAGCTGGTTCCTGTTGTAAATAACAGACTCTTTGACATGTCGGCCTTCATGGCTGGACCAGGAAACGCAAAGAAGGTGGTGGAAAACGGGGCCTTACTCTCATGGAAACTGGGGTGTTCTCTGAGCCAAAACAGCGTCCCCAACATCAGCAAGGTGGAGGCTCCAGCTAAGGAAGGAACCATGTCTGCCCGGCTCGGCTACCCAGTTGTTGGCTGGCACATTGCTAACAAGAAACCTCACCTCCCAAAGAGGATGCGGCGGCAGATCAACGCCACTCCTACGCCTTTGACTGCCATCGGGCCGCCCACCACTGCCGCACAGGAACCGCCAACTAGGATCGTCCCCACCCCAACATCACCCGCCATCGCACCTCCCACGGAGACGACAGCACCCCCTGTCCGGGAGCCCATACCGCTGCCAAGGAAGCCCACGGTCACCATCAGAACAAGGGGCCCCATCGTCCAGACGCCCACACTGGGACCGATTCAGCCAACCAGGGTAGCAGAAGGCACCGGCACGGCCTCCGTGCCAATTCGCCCCACGATGCCTGGGTACGTAGAGCCCACAGCGGTCATCACACCGCCCACAACTACCACCAAGAAACCCAGAGTCTCCACTCTGAAGCCAGCCACACCATCCACAACAGATTCCTCCACGGCAACGACGCGAAAGCCTACTCGAAGACCCAAAACGCCCCGTCCAACAAAGCCCCCCAGCACGACCAGATCCCCCATCTCCAAGCTGACAACGGCCTCCCCGCCGACCCGCGTACGCACCACAGCTAGCGGCATCCCCCGGCCCGGGGAGCCAAACGAGCCGCCCAAGCTGACAAACCACATCGACAGGGTGGACGCCTGGGAGGGCACCTACTTCGAGGTCAAAATACCATCAGACACCTTCTACGACAAGGAAGACACCACCACTGACAAACTGCAGCTGACCTTGAAGCTGAAGGAGCAGCAGATGATCGAGGAGAATTCATGGGTCCAGTTCAACAGCACCAGCCAGCTTATGTACGGCATGCCAGACCACAACCACATCGGGAAGCATGAGTACTTCATGTACGCCACCGACAAAGGTGGGCTTTTCGCTGTGGATGCCTTTGAAATCCACGTCCACAAACGCCCGCACGGGGACAAGTCTCCGGTGAAGTTCAAGGCCAGGCTGGAAGGAGACCACAACGCGGTGGTGAACGACATCAATAAGAAGATCATGCTGGTGAAGAAGCTGGCTCTGGCGTTCGGCGACAGGAACAGCAGCACCATCACGGTGCAGGACATTACCAAAGGCTCCATCGTGGTGGAGTGGACGAACAACACGCTGCCCCTGGAGCCCTGTCCCCGGGAGCAGATTCGAACTTTGAGCAAAAAAATCGCGGATGACTCCGGCGGGCCGAGCCCGGCTTTCTCCAACGTCCTGCAGCCCGAGTTCAAGCCTCTGAATGTGTCGGTGGTCGGCTCCGGCAGCTGCAGGCACATCCAGTTCATCCCCGTGACGAAGGACGGGAGGGTGATCTCGGAGGCGACGCCAACGGTGGGGGCGGGCAAAGACCCCGAGAAGAGCAGCGAGGACGATGTGTACCTGCACACCGTCATCCCCGCCGTGGTGGTGGCCGCCATCCTCCTGGTGGCCGGCATCATCGCCATGATCTGCTACCGCAAGAAGAGGAAAGGGAAGCTGACCATCGAAGACCAGGCCACCTTCATAAAGAAGGGTGTGCCCATCATCTTCGCCGACGAGCTGGACGACTCCAAGCCCCCGCCGTCCTCCAGCATGCCCCTCATCCTCCAGGAGGAGAAAG
>VXBZ01009988.1:1014662-1051362 GCA_013399135.1 Heliornis fulica | reverse complement strand
GGGGTGTCCAGGAACGTCTATGGGGGATGTGTCGGGGGAGGAAACCCGGGCGCCTCCCGTGCGAGGCCCGTCCCGCAGCTGGGTGCAGCGCGGTGCCCGGGCAGGGCCGTGCAGCCCCTCCCGGGGACCCGACAAGCAGACCGAGCATCCCTCCCTTTGTGCCCTTCCCTTCCGCAGGAGCAGCCCGCAGGAAGGACCCCGGCGAGCCGCGGTGGTAACATGAAGCCAACATGGTGAGGAAGCCGGTGGGGTTGGGGGTCCTTCCCCGTGCCCCCAGTGCGGCCACTCCCGCGGAGGAGGGGGTGCGGGCAGGCCCTGGCAGTGCCGCCTGCCCCGCTGGTTACCGATGATGCCTGGCAGGCCTCCGAGATGGATGTGCTCATGGGGCTGCAGACCTGGAGCATAACCAACAGCCTTCCCCGGGGTTTCCATGTGGGACTAGGATTAGGAGAGGTGCTGCTGACTCCTGTCCGGTTCCCAGCCACTCTGGTTTGAAACTGGTGCCAGGCTGAGTGTCCCTCCATCTTAATGCTCTGAATCAGTGAGGGCCCCATTTTTCCTTCCAGCAATATGCTTTACTGTGTGCTGCTTTTCTCCTTCCAGCCTGCCTTGCTGTGCTGCTGCTCCATCTGCTTTTCTTCCTTTCAGATTCACCTGGCTTAACTTGGTATTCAGAGCTTCCAAAGCTGAATTCCAAGATTGGCTTTTGCTAACCAAATGCGGAATGGTGCCAGAACAGCATGGGCTTGGGTCTCTCTTTATTCTTAATGCAGAATTTCTATAGTTAGTAGACCTATTTGTGTAAACTTAGTAGTTTGTCTCAGAAAATCATCTACTGTAATGTCTCATGCAGGTCTCCTTGTATTGAACTGTCATCTACAGCTGGTATACTGACTTACGTGCATACAGTTAGTTTTTCTGATGGAGAAGAGCACCGTGTTCTTGTTATGTGTCACTGAACTGAGACTTTGGTTTCCTTTTTATGGAAATTCTGTCAGGAGCTTGTAATTAGTCCTATCGGTTATTAGATGTTGTGGCTGTAACCCTAAATGAGTCTGTTGGGGACATCCTAATTCGTGTTACTGGGTTTGCAAAATACTTTTCTGTGTGTGGGTTAGTGTAGTGCTGACTGAAGGTAAGTGTTTTGTTTTGGAGCTAGAAGGAAAGTGGTGCATCCCGAAAAGATTAAGGGTGAACTCTGTATATGGTAAGGTAACCTTGAGCTGCTGTTTTGACTGTGTAAAACTTGTTTTATCAATGTTTTGAATTGTCCCAATGCTAACTTTCCTTCTGATCACATCAGAGTGTGTTTTGTGCCTTTGCCAGCTCTTTCAGCACAGCCATTTCCAGGTGCCTAGGTGAACAGCCTGTGCTATCCCAGATAGAGCCTCTTTGGTGGACTGAAGTGGCCTTTTCATTGCATTGCCTTTCTTTCCTGTCTGATCTGCACTTT
Organism: Heliornis fulica; assembly: GCA_013399135.1. Taxonomy (NCBI): domain Eukaryota; kingdom Metazoa; phylum Chordata; class Aves; order Gruiformes; family Heliornithidae; genus Heliornis; species Heliornis fulica. The sequence goes on along the minus strand of VXBZ01009988.1, from coordinate 1,049,909 downwards.
TTGGCAGAGCAGAAGTGATCCTTGGCTCCTCGATGAAGAAGTTGATGTGTACAGGGTCATTACTGTAGGAATCTCTGATGGCCCAGGGATGGAAAGAGTAGGATACACTTGTAGGGTCCTCTTCTGACTGATGTCTTTCCTGAGTTACTATTTTACTATGGTTATCCTGTATGCACCTCATGGTAGTTCTGTGTGTTTGCTATATAGAAAAAGAGCAAGTGAGCATGATTTGCTGTTGAGGTGACAAAGGGGGTAGTTTCCAGAATCTGCTTCCAGTCACCAAGAGTTTTTTATTATGCTTCACAGTGCCTTCAGAAAGTATAGACCCCAACCAATGGGAGGTTCTTGTCCCATCGCTGCTGCCAGCTGGGGTGTTTGTTCAGGTGGGAATCGGAGTCTCCTGATGTAGGAACAGATCAAAAGGCCTTTTCTTGATCCCCAGCATTATGGGTGCTGGAATGGTTTTGCTGATGCAAAGGCAGTGGTGGGAATGTTGGGCTGGTGGTGGTTCAGGTGAACCGGCTCTGCGACTCTGTAACACTGAACAATGTGGGTTTTATATACTTAGTTATATGAAAACAGAATTTAAAAATACCTACTTCCATATATTTAAAACCTAAGGAGAGGTAGCATATGTGCTTCTTTAATGCTGCTCTTTTGAATAGTGTCACTGTGTGCTGCTTCATCAGGATGACAGTACTAGGCATGTCCTTGTAAAAATACTGTAGAAGGCAGCATCAGGTGTGCTTTGGGATCCCCTCTTGTTGTGGAATGTCTTAAGTCCGCTGGTTTGCGGGTTTCACTATGTTACATTGCATGTAGTGAGAAGTCAAGGTTAGAATTGCAAGCACCAAGGTTGAAAAATGCCTGGGCTGACGTTGTACCTGCACCCTTAATCAGTTAATTAGCGGCCTGAACAAGCGTTATGATTTCTTCTTAATCATGCGATTGCATGCTATTCTCATCCCATCTGAGCTGCCTCATTTGTTTCTTCTTCCCTCCCTCACATATGGAGCTTATTCATTTTGGGTAGAACTATCAGACCCTGAAAATATGACCTTGTTGAGCTTGCCCAGCGTGAGACAACCAGCCTGGTACGAGCTTGGGGCTGATTGTTGCCCACATGCTTACGGGACACAGTCTCTGTGGTTCAGTGGAACACTGAGTATTTGATCACTTGTCCTTTTAGATTTCAGTTTTTAGTTGATTTTTCCATGTTTAAAGGTTGCAGTGGGTCTGGTGAGTTGTGGCTGGTGCGCTTGGGGTTTCCATGGGAATGAGGAACGTAGGTCCATGCTCTAGAGGAGGTATGTTTCTTCTAGATGCTGAAGCCACAGGAGATCTGACAGAGGCCTCGTTTGGGCTGTTGCTTGGGTATGGCGTTGTGACACAGGCACTTCACTTACTGCCATTGGATTTTCCCAACCTGCCAGTCGGGGAATCAGCTTGTAGCATTTAAGATATGCTTTGCAGTTGAGTGTTGATGCTGGGATTTATAGTCCCAGAAGTTAGTAGTGACAGAGAACTGCAGCCTGATTTTACTCTTGTACCTGACAGCATTATGCCATCGGACTTGGAGCTGAGCAGGGTTTAGCCTTGAATGTGATTTACAGAGTTTGTGTGCAGCGGCTCAGTTAAGCTGTGGCTCTGCACTTGCTTGTTTATATAATGTGACTTGCCTAGGAGCTTGGCTATATAGTGTGATTTGAATCACTTTTATTTCTGACTTCCTGCTCTTTGCGAGGTGACATATTAAAACCAAGCCTGGTAAATACAAAGGGGTCCCTCGTGAGCTCTGAAACGGGTGAGCTAGAGAGAATGAGTGGAAGAAATGAAAGAAACGTGACAAACCTCTGCAGGAATTGTGTCAAGTATTCGTGTTACTTGCTGTAAAGTGAAGGAACCCCTCAGACATATGGAGGCGCAGCTAGCAGTCTCCTTTTGTGTTCCTGATGTGACAGGAATGCAGAGCAGGGTGCTGGCCAGTGTTTAATCTCAGGTTTGTGGCTGCTGTTGTGGAGGGGCTGGGGGAGGAAGAGGAAGTGTTTGTGCATGGCTGCTCTCGGTTTCTGTTTTGCAGGCATGGCCTGCCCTCGGTGCTTGTGCTGTTCTGATGTGGCAGCAGCTGTTATTTTTGGTTTTCCCAGCGTGCCTTTCGGGCAAATGTATTTTCTAATAGATGCAGTTCTCTTAATTGGTGTGTTGGGGTTCCTTTGCTTCCTATGCACTCCCTGTTGGTGCAAGCTACTCTGCAGATAGCACCACGGTGCAAGTCATTTACCTGTGTTTGTTTCCGTACACTTCTCTACATGTGCTTCTGAGCAGTGTTAACTGCACATAAAAATGAGCTTACTTAGGCTTTCTTTGACTTCACATAACCCCTATCAGTGTGGTCAATTTCGTTCACAACAAATGATTTTATCCTGTTCCCTGGGAGTAAATTAATAAGGTTTGCTATTATAGGGTGCCTCTCTCTGTGTAACGATATCCACAGCAGTTAATATCGGTGCAATTGTTCCTGTTCAAAAATAACATGGGCGTAACTGCCATAATTATATTAGCAGATCTGTGTCAACCAAATCTGATAAAAGCAGTAAAAAAGGTTATGAGACCTAATATGCCTATCCTGGTAGGATGCCTCTACACGTGGCTGAGATCTCCGTTAGATAAGCTCGTTATGATTTGGCTTTTGTAGTTGGAAAGGTTATCTCCTCCATGGGCTCCCTCTGTCCTGTGTCTTCACCAAACGCTGTGTCCCTGCATTAGGGACGGCAGTGGTGCCGGTTCAGCTGACATAGATCAGTTTCTTCATTGATACCCATCAGTGTCTGGTGAACCAGGCCAGTTGAAGACCAGGCATATATCCAGTGATACCCAATCTGCTGCCAATCCGTGGCTGAGGGGCAAAGGAGGCAGCTGGGGGCAGCGGTTCCCTCAGCATTTGGGAAAGAGCATCTGTTGGAGGCCAGATGAATGAGTGAGAGCCTTTGAATCCCGAGAGGAGCTCGCTGTGAATTCTGGTCCCAGGCTCAAGGGAAAACGTCATCGCAATCATTGTGAATTGATGGGGAAGGAAAGAGCTAAATAAAAGCTAACTTAGCAGTTCCTAACTTGTTTTTGTACATCTTCCAGGATGACTTGCTTCTGGCGTCCCACTCCCCCTTGATTGTGAGAGGTTGGCTCTGTATTCCAGTGACTGTTCAGCAGAGAGCGCTTGGGTGACATCTCTAAGGTAACATTTTTCTGTTTTGCCCAGAATACACATGCAGCCACCCACAGTATCGTAGAGAGATGCAAGCTGCTTGCTTTTTGCCTCTCAGGTTGTAATTTTTCCCTTCAAGCATATGTAGATACTGTTTGTGGGAGGCGTGCCCCCCTCTTTGGAGGGTACCACAGGACCGGCCAGGTAAGTGCAGTAGAACAGAGTGAAAAGCTCAATCCTGTTTTGTATTTGTATTTGTTAACTTTTAATCTAGTTAGTGTCAGTCTGTTTTATTCTTCTGACGTTATCTTGCTGAAAGGCGATAGACTGGCTTGATGGTCTTCCAGGCTGAAAGGCATTTCTTTGTGCCGTTCTCAGTTTGGAAGAACATCTCACAGGCATGTTTTCCTCAGCTCTTTGTCTTAACAAAGATAGGCCTTGTTATTGTACCTGTGGTGTAAGTGTTTCTCTGCCAGCAGACCTGAATGACCTTGTTTCTGTGAGAGACCATGTGTTAAATAGCAGCTGTGTTGTACAGTTCGCTGTTCTGTTGGGAAGGCCCCTGACTTGTATGATAATGGTCTTTGGTGGTTTGAAGCGCAGTGGGTGCCGAAGCCCACAGCTACCTTTCTGGCATAGGGAGAGGAGCGATTTGGTTCCCCCTCTGCAGGGGATGCCCCTGTGTCTTTGTCACAGCTGACTTCAGCACTGATCTAAAGGCAAGCGATTCTGTAGCTCATTGTATAGCTGTGAGATTGCACTTCCCCCCTCCCCTCCACCCCATGGTTCTAGGCTGAGCTGTATTTTCCCTGTTTTGTTTTTTTTTTTTTATTAAACTGCCAAAGTGGGTTTATAGATACTATCATGTAATCTTTAATTGGGATTAGCATTGTCCACTGTTGGTATCAAAATATTGTCAAGCATTTCAAAAAGCAACTCTAGAGATCTTCCAAAGGCACAGGAAGATGGGGTGGCTGTTTGTTCTGTGTCCTTTGACAGTACTGTCTAAGCAGCTTAAGCACGTGTGGGGAGGCAGTCATGATCTCATTACAGCTAACTATAGGCGATAAGCAGCTTCGAGCACCAAAATCAGTGCGCAGTGAATGCAGATGTCAGTGAGTTATTTAAAGCAGGAAGGATTTGGGAGAGAAGCCTGGGGGGTGTGTTATGTAGTCTTGTGTCTTAGTGGCTGAATCAAACCAAAGAACTTAGATGAAAATGTTGGAGCTGGTGCAGATGATGAAGTGTAATTGCACTCTTGTCTTGGTTTGAGTGCTGTTGTGGATTGTAAGTAAAACCAGTCCAGTCCTGGAGCTTTGGAAGGCCCTCACCACACTTGCTGCCTAGTGGAAGGTATGTTTGGGTTCTCCAAACTGTGGTCTGTGCTAAAGCTATGTGACAGCTCTGAGGGAAGTACACCTGGCAAGACTGTACCGGGTTTGACTCTCTCATCCCAGGGGAAAAGGGAAAAAGACCTTCTGTCATTGAAGTCTGCCCCAAAAATATTGCTAAAGGAGTCTGGGCCTCGCTTGGTGTTGAAGCACTACATGTGCAGGGTTTTTTTTTAGATATTTTCTTAAACACCCCCACACCTCCCACAACAAAACCTATATCAGGTTAGTGTTGAATATGTGGATTTTGCTCAGATTAAATGCAACCGTGTACGAAATGATAACGGATACTCTTGCTTTGGCAAATCATGGCATGGCTTGCTTAATGCCTGTCTGGACCAAGCATGGTGGCTTCTCTTGGGCTGTACAAGTGGCACTTTCTTCAGTTGGGTACAGATTTTCGTTATGCATTTGAGGTCTTAAATATTTTGTGGTTCTTGCCACAAGTGTTGACCTGAATACACTTATTGAAAGTTCAAGGTAAGCTAAATCTGAACCAATAGGTGTTATCAGGCATGTTTGATGCATCCTTTATTTTTACAGAACTGAGAGAAAACCTCTAATGCTATTAGTCAGACTAGGTACTGCTGTTCAAACCGTGCAGAATCCAAACAGCTTTCACTTTCTTCTCAAGGTGCTGCTTTTTTTTCTTTCCCCTGTAATAGCAGCACTTGGGGCTTCTGTTTTTCCCCTTAATTATTCTTAGCTTTAGTTAAGTAAGATGGCAGGTTCACTAATTGCACAACATCCTTAGGACTGACACTTCTGTTTGTGTTTCAGCAGTTGAAGGTACAGTGAGTTAATTGACAGCTTGGCTTACCAAATAATGATACCCAGTAGTCTTATAAATGAATTCTGATTTGTAAATGCAGCTTGTCTCAAATGTTCTTTGCTAAGGGTATCATCATTCACCAGCCAAAAGTAAACCAAGCTTTTTACTCACTGCAGTTACAATATCTCATCGAGATGTGACGAAGTGTTCATGTGGGTTTTTTTGTTCTTCATTCTAGTATGACATGCCAACCAGAAGAAAAATCAAAACCCTTTAAAAATCCTGATAAGGTCAGTGTCTTATGGTGGTGATCTTGGCAGGTTGACTCTTGTGTGTGCGAAGCAGTTTCTGTTGTTTCAGGCTCACTGGCACTTGCAGTTTTCTAGGATCTTCAAGGGGAACTGTTATTCTCTACCTGCAGTGCTTGTTTATGTCTCTCAGTCTGCAAGGCTGTGCTTCTGGCTCCTGTTATCAGCCTGTGTTGAACTGGAGAAGAGAAGAAAATTAAATTTCCTTTCCCTAATTATATATGGCACGTGATATGTTGTAACACAGGTGGCTGTGAGTACATCTGATTTAGCAGACTGATGTCTTGTAGAAGCTGCAACATGGTCTTCTAGTGTCATTAGAGGAACTGGGGCAACGAAAGGGTCTAGAGGACAAGTTTTACAAGGAGCAGCTGAGGGAACTGGTGGTGTTTAGCCTGGAGGAAAGGAGGCAAGGAGAGACCTTACCACTCTCTACAGCTTGATTTTTAAGGTGTGGAAAAGTAGCCTTTATATTCTTCAGACAGTCCTGCTGTTAAAAGCAAAGCTGCCGCAGTCTGTGTGTTTTCCAAATGAATGAATGCATGCTGTGCTTTTCTTTTTAATATATAGGGCAAAATAAATTTACTTTTATTTACATCTAAGTGCTGCGCTTAATAACTAGATGCAACCCAGATTGATGGTAGATCAGGTTTAACAAAGATTCTTTTTTGTTTTGGCTTTGCAGCTCAGTTGCTTAGCCAGTGGGATCTGTTGTTTTAAGTGGTGCTCTAGAAAGCCTGTTGGAAAGAGCTTTGAGCTCTACTTTGGCAGCTTAACATTTAGATAAGATACTGAAAATTTGTGACCTGTACAGTGATTACAAGAACTTCTTTGCAACTGCTGCAGTGAATAGGAAGATAAATTTAGGCTTTATTTGTCTAATTCCTCATTTGAAAAGGAGATGTTTCTTGTTTCGAGCCATCAGAATGGAACTGGCTGGTGTGGTAGAGTATCCCAGGAGGCCTCCTGCCCATTGTCAGAGAGTGGGAAATGAAGATTCAGAGTATTAAAGGTCCCTTCCCTTTGGAGGAAGCTTAAATACAGTAGAGTGAGTTGTGTTGAGGGAGTGCTGCTCTGGCATCTTGAAGCTCCCTTCTCCTTGGGTATTTCTTTTTGCCTAGCCAGAGTTACGTTGGATCCCTTGAAAGTGTGAGGTCTGCTAGAAGGTGGTACTGAAGTGTGGCAGTGCTGGCTCCTGGGCTGGTAAAGTGATGTTGCAGACATTTCTGAATTCCAAGTTTTGTTGTTTGTCCTTCAAAGTGCTGTGACTAGTCACCCAATTTGTGTACCTTCTCAGAAGACAGCCTCTGGTTCAGATCACCTTTTCAATCTGGTGGCTGGGGGTGTCTCTGCTAGTTCTTTGTCCTTTACCTTCCAGAGCAGCATTCTGCAAACCACAAAATGCCCCGAGGTATTTTAACAGCTTTAAGATTTTCAGAATAAGTGATTGAGAGTCTTGCAGATTATGCTGATCCCCAGAAGAGTAACAGGATAACAAAAGGCCCAGATCAAAATCCCTTCTGTGACCCTGAGTTGTGTCATGTATGCTGTGCTGTATTAGATTTTCTCAGTGTCACAAGGGATGTGAGGGTATCCTCGTATGAAGCTCTCTTAAGAATTGAGCTAGTTTCAAACACAACCTGTTACCTGAGCTTTAGGGCTATCAGGTACTATATATTTTACTTAAATTATTCACTAGCTTTAGTGTGCTGTCTTTGTCTAATGCAGGTTTGTTGTGACAGGCACTTTAAGTTATACACTGTTAAAACCATAACATAGAAATACTGCGCCTTAATCCATGTATTTCTGTGGCATTGTTTGGTTTTTTGCAGCACCTGCAAGCTGAGTTGTGTGTTTTGGTGGTTTTTTTTTTCTAACATGGAGCTCAGATTCTCCCCTTTCCTCCTCCTTTTTGTGTTTAGTTTTGCTTTTTTAAGTGGGTTGTCCATACGACAGAATGCACTCTATATGAGAATGAACCTTCATTTGGTACTTGGGGAAAAAATGGGACAAAGTGTCAAGTTGGGAAGTTATAGCTCATGTTTTCTTGCCTGTGACCCCTAAGGGTCACCTGCTTAGGAAAATTAAACTGATAGCAAGTAGGGAGCACGGATTTGCAACGTGATTATGCGGCTTTAACTCCCTGTGGACGTGCTTATAAGGTCGTTTCTGCCACAAATGCTCAGGACAGCTGCGTTAATCGTCACGTTCATCCTTCCTTAGTGCAGCTCTGCCAGTGGTATCCCTTAGTGTAGATACAGTTACAGTGGCAAAACTGCACTTTTAAAATAAAGCTTGTTTTGCTGGAGGTATTGAGATGGTAGACAGTGATGTGAGTGCTTTTTTTGTCACCGTGACTAGCATGTGAGCTGTCGGCGCTTTTTCCAAGGAAAGAAGGATTAGGTAGAAAAGTAGGGCCCCCAAATATGATTTTTTCCAGCTGGATTTTTTTTTTATCAGCTGTATAAAAATAGAGTTGGAGCAGGAGAGGAGAGTGTCCTCTGCCAGTTGATCTCAGAAAAGATTTTTGCATATCCCTACAAACCCTGTTATATTTCTTCCTGAATGGGTGTTCGCTCACATTCCAGGGCAACCTGCAGTTCTGTCATACAGGAAACTGTAGGTCCTGAGCATTGGCACAATCCAGAGTGCTGCACATCTGACCACTTTGGACTTCTCTGCCTCTCTTCCCTTTCTCAGATGCATAAGAAAGCCCAAAATTTTGTTTAACATCAGTGTCTTGGAACTATGTTAGCAGAAGAAACCACTAGATAACAGCTTCTGCTTGTGCTTTTGGCACAAGGATTTGTTTACCAGTGTGAAGTGAATTTGTTTGGATAATCTTGCTTTTATGCTCTGAAGTCTTTCTGTGGAATTGATGTGCTCCTAGATTGGCCTTTTCTGTTTCTTTCTCTTGAGCAGCAAAGTTGCTAAAGGGGGTGGTTCTTCAGCCCAGCACAGCAGCGAGTTCACTTGAGGTGCCTTAATTTATTCACAAACTCAATTCAACTGTTGATGGACACAAATTCTTAAAATCTCAAGAATTTAATTGTCAGGTGAGACTGAATTGAGTTGGAGTGCAGCGGGACCGTGGAAAATAGTGATTGTCAAGCTGCAGTCTTCTTTCAGAAGGGTGTGCAGACAGTTTGCTGACTGTCCTTACTAACTCCCTGAAATGTTTTGTCCATGGCTGAAACACCCCCAGGGCCGACTGCGATCTTTGAAACATTTAGTGGAAGGACCAAAACCACTATGAACCTATTCCTACTCTTCCTCTTTCCATTTAATCACACAGAATCACAGAATTTATTTGACCTCAGGTAGGTAATGATTATCTAAAGTCTCTTAACCAAATCAAGCGAGCACTTTGCTGACCTGTGGAGTGTCAGTGGAGAGATGTAAGAATTTCTGTATTTCTCCTAGCTTTCAATATTTTACCAGCGTTCAGAGGGAAGATGGGCTGTTTGTAAAACCATGTGATGCTGTTTGGGGCCTGCCCAATTCAAGCTGTGTCAGCTTCCCCGTGTAGAAAAAGTCTAGTGAGACTGAGTCAAAAATCTAATGCTTGTGCCCCTCTTCTTGCTCTCAGAGTCACTTCTGAGTGCTGAAATGCCCTGGTGCATCTCCGCTCACGCACAGATGAGATGAAGTCCTCTCGGGTAGATGGCACGAGGCTGGGAAGCTTACTGTTGCTGCCTTGTTGTCTGTGGAGAGTAGGTGGAGCTTATGCAGACTGTGTATTAAAGTCACTGTGTTAATTGTTCGTTCAGAGCTGCTGGTGGTGTGTCAGCTGCAGTTTTGGCAGAACTTTCTCAGATCAGGATGCTCCTCTGACATGGTCTAGCAGTGAGGGAAGGCAGAGGTAGGACCCCAGTGCCTCGGCTATCATCTGTTTGTTTCTGGCCACAAACCAGAAGCTGGGTGTAGTACTGATGGTTGATTGCTAGGATCTTAAACTCATTGTAACAGCACAAGTTACACGGAATGGGTATTGCTACAGATGTCTCCAAGACAGAGGTCCTGCAGCCCTCAGTTCCTTTAAGGGAGCTGATCACTTGGAATCCCTTTATCTGACATTGTTCATTTCCATATAATTAATTCTCAGACGGCTCAGAAAAAGGGCAATGTATAGATCTGAGGAGGAGGTGGATCAGAGTGGTGTCACAGCCCACAGCATACTGTAGTAATCGTAAAGTTGCTTTACAGTGAGCTTGAAGTCAACCAAATTAAATGCTGCTTTTGAAAGGCCTTGAGGGTGACATTAGCTTGCTTGTGATGGTTCTTCATGGCAAGTTTGGGTTTGGCTTTGCACAGCTCTCAGACTTGATAGATTTAAATCTAGATGTTGTCCTAATTCCTAGGAAACAAAACATTTGTGCTGCTTCCTGAGTACTGGAGCCAGCTCCCGCTCCTTACCAGCTGACTTTGCAAAGGGAGCAGGGAACATGACTTTGCTCACAATGTGCTCTTTGGATGGAGTTCCTGGACCTCTACGTGGGGTCAGTCTCCTCAAAATGAGGAACGTTTCTCTTCACAGATCCTAAATGGCTGCTTAACAGTAGCCCTGCTCCAATCCTTTGGAAATTCCCTTCCTCCTGTCGCAGCCAGGAGTTGTATGTGGTGTCTTTGCTTAGCTTTCTTCCTCAGCAGCCCATAGGAAAAGCCAGAGACAAAGGAAGAGCGTTGGGAATATCTGCTGAAGCGCTCTGAGTAGCAGAGTATTGCAGGACTGCACTCTGGAGGTGAAGATGAAAGTGCAACTCTCTTTGCATTTCACAGCACACAAAAACCACACAAGTAGCACAGTGTTTTCCTCCTTAGCAGTGGGAGGAGGCGGCAGGCAGGAGAATTTCTCTCCTCTGGCCCGAATGTCTGTGTATTTTTTGCATTTAAGATCTCAAGATAAATAGGCGAGGTGGTAAGTCACTGCAAAGGGATTTTTTGCTTAAGTCAGGTCTTAGTCAGCAGCTTAACAGAATGTGGTTTCTGTAACTTGTGGAAGTTTATAAGTGGTTAACACGTATTATGCAAGTTTTGCTCTAGTTGCAGTATTTTTGTATTTTAATTTGGGGAAGTAAGCAGTGAGATCCTGGGGTAAAGGACAGGGAGTCTGCATTGCGCATCTGCATCGTGACTGGAGAAATGAATCGGCTTAGTCATAACAGTTGAGCTGTAGTGAATTGTCAGGCTGTTTTCTGGCAGGCATTAGTTTCTGTCCATGGCTTCAGTGGACAGGTAAAGAAAATCCAGTGGGAGACTGTCTCTGCTGCTGAAGGAGTTGTACTTGGAAATAACTGTGGCCTTTGCCAAAGGAACTCCTCTTTGAAGCAGAAGCTCTGTCTGGGATGCTTTTGGTTGTTTATCCAAGTAAACAATTCTTTTGTTGGAGAGATGCTGAAGTTTTCAAATCCACCTTGTTCCCAGAAGGGGGCAGGGGAGACTTGCAAGCCCTGGACTCTGATAAAACCTACTTTTGTTTCCTTGTGTGACGCTTCCGTGCTAGCTTTGGGACACAGCAGGCACTGCCATCGCTTTGGCAGCATGAGTGTGGCACAACGAGACGGCTGCTCAATGCCAGAAGCCTGCAGCAATGACCCAGGCTGCACGGGTTGTATATCATTGGCTCTTGTTTCTCCTGGGGAGCATTAGAACAGCTTGCAGTCTTCTCCTGTCGTTCCCCTTCATCTGACAGACTGAGATATTCTGCGTGTAAGATCCATGAGAATATGAAGTCGTCATAAGGCTTCTCCTTGTCTGTACCTAGAGCAGTCTGGCTAGTTGGCATCTCACTGGGTAAAATTCTTTGTTCCTTATTCCAAAACTGAAAAGAAGCTGTTGCATGAAACTTCTTAGGGATTTTCTGGGTTTGCTTCTCACAGAGCTGACTTGCCCTTGCTAAACTCACTCAGCCTGGCCGACAGTGAGAGGGAGGCTCTTTTGCCAAAATGTTTTAGAAATGGGGTCATGCAACTCCCTAGCAAGTTCTTTTTAGATCCTGCAAAGAGACCTGTGGTTTCTTTGACAACCTGGAATACAGACAGAACACACTCAGCTATGTTAACTTGCGTTTCTGTCTCTGGAATTGTGGAAACAGCTACTTTCTCTAAGGACAGTGCTTATTGCAACATCCCCGGTAATTATGAAGTAGCTTCTACCTCTACATCAGCAGTAAAAGGCTAAGCAAAGACTCTGCTGAATGAGGTGGCCTAATGACAGATGGTTGGCACAGACTTGCTTGAGGTATTTGGTGCCTTTTATGTACAAGTCTTTGGTGTTAAGGTCTCCTGGGCCTCTGTGTTCAGAGCCAGGGTTCAAAGAGGAAGCAGCAATCGGAAGCAAATGAAAACAAGGCAAGGGATTTCTTGAGAGAATTTGAACCATGTGAGTCCGTGGGACCTGCTGGACTGCACCCGAAGGTGTTGAGCTGGCTGTGTCATAGTGATGCCAGTTTTGGTCATCTCTGAAAAGTCAGAGGTGCTGGCAGGTCTCTGATCGTTTGGCAGATGTTGCGCTTGTCTTCAGAACAGGCCTGAAGGATAATCCAGGGACCTACACACTGGTTATCCTCACTTCAGTCCTGGGGATGGTCATGGGTGAGGTCCTTTCAGTACACCTTTCTGGGCATGTGAAGACACTCAGTTTGGACTTACCAAAGGTGAGTTGTGTCTGACCTGCCTCATTGTCTTCTGCGATAAAATAATTGGATTCGTGGGTGAGGAAGAGCACCGGAGGCCATTTAGCTTAAGCTTGCTGAGTGTTTTGATGCTGTCTCCCACAGTATTCCTTTGTGCTAGTTGGGACATGATGGTCTGGATGGGTGGGGTATGAATTCAAGCACCTCAGGGAATTTGGAAGAGTAAATGGAGTCGGAGGAGGATGAACTGGTGATTCATAGAGAGCTCTTTCCACACAGCGGGATGATAGCTTCTGGAAGTAGGCTCTTCATCAGTGTTTGTTTTCCTGCTGAATGTCATTCTTTGCCACAATGTGAAGAGAATGGATGGGCAACAGTATTTAAGGGACTCTCTGGCTGAAATTTGTCATGCTTGCTTATCATTGTAGAAGATTAATCTCTTGTTTTCTTGAAGGGGGTCTGCCATGCATGCTCTTCAAGACTGTTTGTTTGTCCCTCAGTCGTGTATGTGGATATATGATAGCCACAGGACTGCAGTTAAGTGCAATCCATGGCAGTTTTGGAGATTTTAGTCATGCCTGACTTCAACTGCTGCAGAGAATGTGCCTGGAACACCGAGAGGTTGGTTTGTAAAGAAGAACAGTTGCTCAGAATATGAAGTAACATATTTTTCAGCAGGTTATGGCCTGTCTGGTTTTGACCCACTTTCTAGTATAAAAGTCTGAGCTTTTCTGTAAGCACAGATCTACTGGGTATTTTATTTCTCTTCAGCGTTCCTAAAATACTAGGGAGCATCTGACAACTTTTTTTTCTTTTGGGAGATTGTCAATCTGGAAAGAATACTGTTTCTTTAGAGCTGAGCAGGCTCAGGTAGATCCACTTGTGCCCAGGGAACTGCATTTGTAAATTTCAGTTTATGATGCTTGCTTTGGGATGTGGGTTTTGGGTTTTTTTTTTCCTTTCCATTATTGCCATTACTGCCTTGCTGCAGCCAGTGGTACACTTTGGCATTAAGAATTCAGATTAAGCTATTTAGTGTTGTGGCATGCTAAATTAAGGTGCCAGTTGTGAGCAAAGAGGTTAATGGTCTTACATAACGTTTGTCTTGAGGTTTTTGTCACTGCAGAATTAAAAATAGCAATTAGAAGTCATGTTTTGGCCTAGTTGTGGATTTTTCTGTGGAAATCAATTATCTACAGCAGCTGGCACTTTTTTTAATCAAAGCTCTTTCTTCTCTGTTTTAAAAGCATCATAATTCAAAACTTAAGAACAGATACTAAACATTCAAGCTGACCACAAGCTGCTTATGTTTGCCTTTCAGTTAGTGATCTCTTGTAAGGCTGTAGATCATTCTTATTTTATCAGAGCTACTTAAGGAATGTAATTTCAACTCCTAAGCATTTACAGCTTTTGTAATAATTCTTTGTGGGTTTAACTCCTTTTTGGAGCAGCTTCTGTGGTTAACCCTGTAGCTGCTCTGTGCAGTTACACCTGGTTAAAACTCCCATCTCTTGGCTTCTCTTAGCTCTTGCTCAGAAAGACCCAAACAATGTGCTCATACACGTGCCTCCAAGAAGGTTTTCTGTGGGGTTAGCCATGTACTCTTCCTTCTGAGAATATATTACTGTTTGTCCCCAATGAGAACCTGACTGGAGCCCTTGGGTTTAAATCATCTGTGTGTCCAACCTCATCCTCAATCTCAGCTCATGGAGGTTCTGCATCCTTGCTAGCAGGGTGCTCCAACTTGTTAAGGTTTCTCTTAGTCTTCACAGTTTTTGCAACCATGTTCTTCATAATGTGCTGTAGCTTTGATTGCTTTATGAAGCAAAGCTGGCCTATGTTCACCTGCGTGGCAGCATAGGTTGTTACGTGTCTGTGCGCTGTTCTGTGGCGAGGGAAATGGTTACAGCTTGTCTAGGGCTCGTTCAGGACTCGCTTCGTGCAGAAATGTCTGAAAGTTGTTGTCTGGGAAGGTGCAAAACCCAGAAGATGGAGGAAGAATCATCCTCAAATTCTTGGTTCCTGGTGTCTGAGGAAAACCACAGGTTTATGTAATTGAATTTGCTGCAGTCTGCTCCTTGGCTTTCTGTTTCAGATGCCAGTGTGTTCTCACAGTGCACTGCTGCTCCTCGCTTCTTCAGAATGCTCTTGGGCTTAGTGCTTGCTGAGACTTCCTCTCTGCTCTGGTACAGGCTGTGCACAGCACGAGCTGTGGACCGGGTCTGCTAGACTTGGCCTCATTTTTTAGCATATGTTGCTTTCCGGTTTATCGTTGCTCCCTGACGAAACGTCTGCTTTCAAGGGGACTCGCTGGCCTGCGTGTGTGTCAGTAAGATGGCTTGGCCTGCACGGAGCAGGCGTGCTGCTGGGCTCATGGCAGCCACAGAGCACTTTGGAAGTTCATTTGAAGGCCTAATCTTTAAGTGATGACCTTATAAATTCTTCTAATATCTCTCTGCTGATAAGAACGAAGAGACAAGACGTTGGACTAACATGTCGCATCAGTGGGCTCCTGAGGGTGGGATTCATAATCCCCTTTAAGGAGAGGAGAGCCAAAGAGGCTTTGAGAGGTCACCTTTGGGAGGGAGAGGAGCAATCCCTGTGCGAAGCTCTGCCTCTTTGTGATCAGTTTCTCTCCCTTTTTCATATTTCATCTTGCAGCAGCAAAAAATCTAGAAGAATCTTGCAAGAGTCTTGGCCTCTGTAAAGCTACTGCCTCAGGTTTGCACAAGCAGACGCTACCTGCCAGGAGACAGCTGCGTGTAGATAATCTTACATGACAGTGTTACGAAGTCTTACACTCTGCAGGTACTAGTCTGTTATTCATGAGACACTTGGAGCATGCTTTCATCTACATGGGACCACGTGTTTCTGCTTGGCATTCTGCAGATTAACCGCAGCTTTACCTTTGCCTTATTTTGTCACACCTGTATTTGACTTGCAGCAGAGAGTCGTGAGAAATTTGGGTGTCTAAATGCATTTAATATTAAAAGAGAAACACTTCCAGTGTTAGTGACATGTCAGCAGTCAAGAATTTAATGAGGTAAATGACTTGATTCTGATTTATGATATTCTAGAGACTTGTTGGGACCAAGGTGATGTAGCACTTGCTCACGAGCATAACATTTTCTTTGAAAAGACCTACTGTTTTTTTTTCTCCAAAATTATCCTAATACAGTAATGCCAAAGACTTGTTGCATATTCAAGAGGCAGCCAGAGCAGTAACTGTGGCTTTTGGAGGAGTGAAGTGGCTGGAGGTAGCCCAGCCTGCTCTTTGAGTGTGCTGTCCTCCCAAGTGGCAGCATGATGACAAGCAGACACTGAGTTTGCTGCATCTCCGAGGCAAAACTGAGTGTTCCAGAGACCCACCGTTTGATCAGTGCCGTGTCCGGTTAGGTGTTACAAGCAGCGATGTGAGCGCACAGGCGGCTCTGGTATATCGATCAGCAGCTGCTCTAGGAAGTACCTGGGCTTTAAGTTGCTGCTGAAACCAGTTTGATGATGGATTGCTTCACCAGTTTCCTCCATAAAGCCCTTCAGATGGATCTGCTCTTGCTTCTGAAACGCCTTGGTTGTGCAGAAGCGGTCAGCTTTCTGACGTGACTTTCTCTGTAGTTTAAACAAGGTAAAGAGAACCTTGAACATAACCTGGGCAGCAGTTTCTAAGAATCCTTTGTTTGTGAATCAGTGCTGTTTGTACAACGTTGTTGTCACTGTTCCTCCTGGCTTTGGTCCCCGGTACTACGTGCCGGTGCTGCTGCTGTTTGTCATGCCCTAGTTAAACACAACAGGCTGTTTCTCTCTCTCTCTCTCTCTCTCTTCCCCATAGCTTTGAAAATAATGCTGCTAGTAAATAAAGAAATTAAAAATTTATTTTTGAGGAAATAGGATATTTTAAGTATTAGTTGTGTGTTGTAGAAAACTAAATCATGGAGAATTAAATTTGCTGGGTTTCTAATATGTGATTTAAATCTCCTATGCAAAAGTGGGCTTTGTGTAAGTGTTATAGTCCTGTTGGGATATTTTCTGTATTGGAGGAGGAGTTCAGCTGAGCTTTAGCCTTTAGGCACTGGTTCTCACCTCTCCCTGCTTTTGATGCTGGGGCATTGTTGAACCACACAGATCGGTTAGGGACCTGATCTGGCTGAAAACAGAAGGAAGGGCTTTTTGGTTCATTTACAAATTGTTGGTTTAGCTTTCTCTCAGATCAGGTACTTAACCTAGCTGTCTGCAAAGGTGCTGGTGTAAAGAAGACATCAAGAGAGGTGAAAAACTCGAGCAATCTTTCTGCTGGGAGCAGCAACTCGTGTCTCTTTAGTGAGCCTGTTCTCTGAGCACATGGGTGCCGGACAGCTGAAGCTGAATGGACCTGGCACTGCTGCCCTTCTGCCTGCCCTTTCACTGCTGGGTGGTTCTCCCCTTTTCCTTTCCTTGGGTGCTGGCACTAAACCAACTCAGGAAGCCACACTGGCAAAACTAACCTTGTTTTCCTCCCGCTTTAACTCTTTTTGCCAGACTAGTTTCTGAGTAGGATCAGGGGGAGCGTCAGTGCTGACTCAGGAGGGGATGGGTTTGGAGAGTGCTGACTTAAATTTATTTAAGCTGTCATGGAACTAAACCCCAAAATATGTGTTGAGTGAAGGGTAAGATTTGCCAAATTCCAGTTTTGTTAGTTTTCTGCGTCCTTGTGAATTGGTTTGACGCCATCTACAAAGCAAGGCTGCTGCAGTTCCTCCCTCCAAAGCAGACGCAACAGAAACACTAGAAATCTTGTTTCCTGAAGCAGTTTCATTAACATGCCTCCCACCCTGTTCCAGAAGTCAAATCTTAATGGTTTTTGAGCCTTTTGTGCCTTGTTTTCAATGGGAAAGCCTTACATAATGGTGTGTGTCTGATTCGGATACCTGTCAGCAGCTGAAAGCAGAGAGCGGAGGACCGGGTCCTTTGGAGCGGGTTGCCAGGCAGCCATCAAATAGGAAGTGTTTTCAGTGGGCTTTGTTTCAAACAGGGTTTGAGCCAGTAATTTGGGAAAAGAACCTTCCATCTGTTTCTCTCTTGGTCATTTCTAGAGTGTGGTAGCATTTCATCATTGCTCAGTGCTTGTTTTGGTTTTCTTTCTTTTTGTATTTCTGTGTTAAAATCCAACTTGCAATTGAAGAGTTGCCAGAACTGCAGGTAGAGTCCCTTGCTCCTTGAATGGTCTTCGGATCGGTGGGAATCTGCACGTTGTGTAGGCCTGAGGTGTTGTTTTGGATGGGACATCATCAAGATGGCTAGTGGTTACGCAATTTCTAGGAGAGTGTGGTTTCAGCACTTGGCCCAAAGCTGTTTGTTCGCATCAGTGACTTTGTTAGTCATGTTTTGATATTTATTTCAGCGTGCAGACTGCAAAAATGACATATAACTTAGGACAAGCAGCAGCTCAAGGGAGCTCAGTAGCCATGCCTTACTCGTAGGATACTCGTCAGTGTGACCTCATTTTGTCTCATTAAAGAGACCCTCCGAGTGGGTTACAAACCACAGGAATAAAGTATCCTACGTGTTCAGTTGGGTGAGTAATCCTGTCCTGCAGCAGCCATGAAATAAGAGGTGAGGCGGGAACGCGAGCGCTGGCTTTGGGCACCAGGATAACCATCAGCAATTCAGGCACCTTGTGCTGATACAACTGTTTGTACAGCTGCACAATGGATTGGGGCTCTGACCTGGGCTGAAAAGTAATCCTTAAAAAAATCAAAACAGAGCTCTGGTTTATTTTTAACTGCAATCGCTTCCCTGATTTGATTCCTTGTGAGGCTGCAAACGGTTGTAGCAGCACGGCGGAGCCGAGTGGGAGGGTGCTGCTCACGCTGTTAGAGGATTGCCTGTGGAAGTGTGGTCTAAGAAATAACTGCAGGAGGAATTAGAAGCTGATTTGGCTTAATTAGTGCTAGAAGAAATCTGAATGTAATTTATCCTCCCCCCGCTCCCAAAATCAGACATTTGGAAGGATTTGGTTTCATTATGGGGGGGTCACTTTTAAAGAATAACCAAGACAAGCAGTTGTCTCTGCCCCAAGATCTGCCCTGTTTCACCAGACCAAAGAGAAAGTAGAGATGAATAATCACAGGTACTTTGTCATTGTGCAGACCAAGCTTTGGATGCATGTCTTTCTCCCAGCATCACGTTGCGAGGAGATGGAGGCTTAGCTGTTTGCCTAGGTTTTATTCCTCATTTTTACTTATTTTATTCCTCATTTTTACTTATTTGATACTTATTTTAATACTTTATGAAAGCTGGAAAAAAACCCAAACAACTCAACCCCAAACAAATGCAGGTAGGTGAAATGTTTTTTTACGTGATGGTCAATTTCAGGTAGGTATTTTGTGGGTTTAGGTAGGTTTTGGTTTTAATTTTTCTCCCTCCCAAGGATTTCTTATGAGCTGATGGCAGGCAGAGGGTCAGGCAGCACAGCACCCCTTCTTTCTCTATGACCTCCCCCACGTGATCTGAGAGTTGAGTGTATGTGTGCCCTTGCTCTTCAGTCGGGGGAGTTGGCTGGTTTGGCTTTTTGCAGAATCCCAACTTTGGCCTCTGTGCTGCTGTGGCAGGTGCCAGACAGTGCACACTGACTGCTCCTTTCAGTTCCTGCCCACCACCCTCTCAAGCCTGCAGGCTGATTTTATTGCTGCACAAGTACTTCCCTTCTCTGAGATTTGGGTGCATTTGCGGAAGATTCCCTCTTGTTCTCCTGCAAGCTGGGAGGATCTTCTCCCATCTTTCCACCTGCCTCCAGGTGTCTGTACTGGCTAGGAGCCTGAGGGACATCAGCCTAAGGTGCATAACCATTCTGGTTGAGTCTGTGGGGAGGTGTGAGTGGGAACTCAGGCTCCAGAGGCACTTGCACACACGTATGATGACAGCCAGGGAGCCAGCAGTTACTCCGCAGGTGATTAACCCAAGCTGATGTCCTTGGCTCTGGCCTTGACACCTGTGAGGACGTCTGGGGCATGTTTAACCAGGAGAGGAAGAGGTAGGAACTTAAGAGGTGCCATTGTTCTCTTTACCCGTCCTGTGGCACAGACCTGAGGCTGCCACTCACCCAGTTGCGGTGGATTCTCATTTGTTTGGTGGGGCTGAGCTGTGCATGTGTTACCACAGAATCACACCTTCCCTGCCTCTGCCAGCGGTGGCTCGCGGTGTGGTGTGCTTGTCCTCTGGCTCAGCGCAGGCAGCACGGTTCTGACTCATTCTCTGTGGCAGCAGATGAGTGTGGTGTGTTTACCTGCTCATCTGCCCCACTTCCTGGTGCCGTCGAGGCTGTAGAATTCGGTACCCGCAGCTGACACGGCAGCGCGGTGTTCCTGAGCATGCTCCTCCTCGTGCTGAACTTGGCATTGTTGTTCCATTGTCTTGGTGGAGTTAACCTGGATGATCCTGCACCCTTCAGGGCTCCCTCAGGGATCTGGCTGGCTTGCTTACGCCTTGCTCTCGGGGAGGAGGCCGGCGGCTGGGACTGGAGAGCAGGTATGCTTTATTGCCTGCATCGGTCAAAGCGCTAACATGAGGTTTTGAGGAACGCTGTTCCTTTGGCTTGTTCAGGTTAGAAGTTAAGTTACAAATTGGGGTAATGGTTAGGATAAGGGGTAATGGTTTTAAAGTAGAGGGAGGGAGATTTAGATTGGATATTAGAAAAAGGTTCTTTACTGTAAGAGTGGTGGAGCACTGGAACAGGTTGCCCAGGGAGATGGTGGATGCCCCATCCCTGGAGACATTCAAGGCCAGGTTGGATGAGGCTCTGAGCAACCTGATCTAGTTGGGGGTGTCCCTGCTTCTTGCAGGGGGGTTGGACTAGATGACCCCTGGGAGTCCCTTCCAACTCTAATTGTTCTATGATTCTATGATTCATTCTAATTGTTTCCAAGTTAGTCTTTGAGGATTTCCTCCTCGTGCCTCACGTGAACACAAGGACTAGTTTTCTGCTGTGAACCCCTTCACTGGTGTGGATGTAAGAGACATTGTTGTGTAGTGGGTTAGATTGGTTCCATATGGTTTGTGACTGTTGAATGTAAATTCCTGTCTCTGGTGGATCTGAGAGTTGTGCTGAACTGAGTAGTGTTTGAGTTGCAATAGTTTAAAAATAACCTGCACCCATTGGATACTCTTTTTCCTCTTTGTAAATGAGATGAAGAGAAGCCAGAAATTAGTTCACAGAAAGCTCAGCAGTGAGGCCTCAGGAGCATTCATCTTCTCTAAGCTCTTCTCTGGAAAGCATGTGTCATATCCTCATCTCTCCTATGAAATGCAAAGCTGATATTAAGTGACCCTGCTCTCCTCGACAGAAGCTTGGAAGAAAATCTGGGCTGGTACTGATAAAGCAACCTTTTGTTAACGTACTTATTCCATCAGTTCTTGCTGCCATGGAAACTCTGGGGTCTGGACTGAAGCCAGTGCTTCCAAACAGAGAGGGAAGGTGCCCTTTGCTGCTGAGGTGGGCTATGTTTGTGGTGAGATGTGGCTGGTGTCAGCAGCTCGGCTCGCTCTTGTTCTCCCTGCCTACTGAAGAGGAAAGAGAGGTGATGACCTGCCCATGGCTGGACCTTCCTCTTTGCAGTGACACTGATAGCAGTGACAAGGACTGGCAGGTCCTCAGGCAGCCTGTGTCCTCCTGCCAACATGCTGCATTTCTCCAGTGAAGAAGGGGAAGCCTGGAGAAAGGAGCAGTGAGGGAATTAAATCAGCTTACGTCATCCCTGTTAGGTGCCCCCCTGCTCCCTGCCTGAAGTCATCACAGTAGTGGCAGTTTTTCCAGTGTCAGGATGGACAGGGATACAAGCTGGAAGAGGATGTTTGAGCTCTGGCTTTAGTTACCCTCCCTTGCAGGTAGCTGTGTGGCAGATGTTCACGGAGCCTCGCAGAGCACCTGCTCCATAGGTTGCCGAACGTGATGGACATTGCCCACGCGCTGTCATGTGCTAGGGCTTGGCATCAAACAAACAAACAAACAGGCTGTAGCACACCAGTGTGAGCAAACAGGTGTTATCTGTGCCTTGAGCCTGTATCCCAGTGCAGGCTTCAGGTACGTCATCCCTCCTGGAGAGCCTGCTGTGCTGTGTGCATGTGTGACAGCAGACATCAGACCTTTGCAATTCCTGTTAATCTGGCTGGTAACAAAATAGCTGCCTTTAACTCCAGATCTAGGTGCTGGTTTTATCAAGGGGTGTAGGTATTCCAGCCTCCATAAAAAGTGCAGAGCTCAGCCTCTTTCCCTTCAGGAGGAGCTGAAAAGGCTTTGCTTCCACCCCTTTTTTACGGAGAGAAGAAGAAGAGCTGAAGCTTTGTGATGAGTGTGATACACTTAGAGCACAGCCTTCCTTCAGATCTCTGGGAAGAGGATTGGTGAAGGGAGTGTGCTTTTGCTCACCTGGTGGCACGTGGTGGTGCACACGTATTCCTGGCATCGACGGTGTTGTTTATTGCAGTTCCTCCACCAGCCTCGCTGTTGGCATTCCTTCCCTCTGCTCCCATTCTTCAGCAGCTCTCCCTAAAATTTCAGGTTCACCTTTGATATATGCCCAAGTACCATCTTCTTTCTCCTTCAATTTGAAGAGCCTCACCTCGGTGAGGGCAGCGTGTCCAAGCAGGGCAGTGTCTGGCATTAGATCAAGTGTTGGATAAGAGGAGAGGGGTGCTCAGCATTCGAAGCTGTGTGCTCAAGCTGGCTAGGGAGGTTTGTAGCTTCCTGGATACCAACCAGGCTGTCTGAATGCTGCTGGTGGTGTCCTAAACTTCACCGCGGGTTCCTGCAGAGTTGTATTCTCTGCCCAGGTCCTAGGGGTCATCTCGCACAGACAGGCATGTCTCAGGCTGTGGGTCAGCTCTTCTGTTGGGAAGCTGCATGAATAGCACAGTGGGAGATGCTGTTTTTCTTACACTGAATTTTGCTCTGTAGACATTAGGTTGCCCAATCCAGCATGACTAGAAAACACTTTCTTTCCAACATGGATGTTTCTGCTCTTTGCTGGCAAGTCTGTTTTGCAAGGAGCAGTCACCAGGCACTTGTTGACCAGATGCTATAGTTCTCTTGTCTGGTGTGCTGGTATTCATATCCTCGTGCTTTGCTCCTGCCTGCTTTGGTGTTGTTCCTGAAAGTCCAACTTCTGTCAGCGTGACCTTGAGGTTAGTGCTTATCTCTCGCCTGTGGCCAGCTCCAGAATTGTCAGTGGCCATCTGCTGTAGTCTGCAGGTCCTGAGGGCTGGCCACAGTCCTAGGGGTCACAGCAAGGAAAGGTGGACATGCAAGTGGCTTACCACAAAGGTGAGAGTCGGTAGTGCTTAATGCAGCCTTGCTGTGTAATACATCACAATGTAAAATGTGGGTTTGTTTGTTTGTTTTTTTTTTTTTGAAAACTGCTTTATTAGGGAGCCATGAAGCACAGCCAGCTGTCCCGTGCAAGACAGCTTATCAAGAGTGGGCACACCAGCACCAGGGTGTGATCTGCACTCTCACACCCATTGCATTGCAGGCTGTGCCCCCACCTCTCGGTCATGTGGTGACCTCCAAGATGAAGTTTCCCTGTCACCTTAGATTATGCTATCAAAGAGTCCATCTCTGCTCTTCCTGGTCCCTTGATCCTTTGCTGGCACCCTCAGGTGCCAGTGCTCTGCCATGGCCTTCTGTAGCCCCCGATAACTCAGCTCCTGAACCTCACCCCTGCCTCTCGTGAGCCGGGCTTGATGGGCAGCCTCTGTGTTGGAAGGAGGGATGCCAAGCTAGCCTGAATGTTTTGCTGCTGTTTGAGCTGTGGTGGCCGTGGTGGAGGCTACCAGAGGACCTGCTCGAGATGAATTAGTCTCCTTCACACTGTGTGGGCTGAGCACTGCATTTCACAGGGTAATTGGAAGGACTCTGAGTTTCCTAAGCCAGCTAAAATAGTTGAACCCATGCCTTTGTTTAACCGAGGAAGGATGAATAATATTTAGGCCTTCAAATACTTTTCTGCTTTACACTTGTTTGAAAGTGCTGAGATTCTTTTGTCTTTATTTGTGAATAGTGCCCATGTTTAGTAATAACCCTTTGAGTCCGTCCGCTGAAAACCTGGAGCTGTGTCTGTCTTTCAAGCCCTGATTTCCAATTTTCCCGATTTTTAGCTTCCTCTCTAAAAAATATTGTCCCTGAAATGCAGCTTGCTGCAGAGTATTTTGTGGGAAAACATCAGCTTTGTCTGTTTTCTGTAAAGTGTGTGGATGAGTATGTGGAGCTGTTGTAACTGGGTCTGGACTCTCTCTTCTCTGGTACCAGACCTGAGCATCCTATACGTGTTGCCTGAGTATGGTGAGTACAGTTGTGTCTCCAGTCGTAGAATGTTCTGAGTTGGGAGGGACCTGTAAGGACCATTGAGATGATCTCTTACTTCCCTTGTCCCGTGAAGTTTAAACTGCAGGAAGGTGTGATGTTAAGCTTGTCCCCTGTGGTGTTTAACATAACTGGAAACTCTGCTTTAGTCACTGACAAAACAGAAGAGAAGCTGAGTCAGTGAGGGGAGATTGGAGCCTGCAAAGTGGCAGCCTGAGACCTGTGAAGTGCTGAGCTGATGCAAGTGCTGGCACCTTGCTTGTTCTTGGACAGTGCCACTAAACCGAACCAGAACACGTATGACGAGAGCCCCACAGCAAGGGAACATGGATGTTTTGGTTTTGGTGGTTGCTTTTTTCCCCCTCCTATTCCCTGCCTCCCACCCTAAAAGCCAGCTAAACACTCCCGTTGTCCCCGGTGCAGTTGTGTGATCCTGTGGTCGTGTAACCACAAAAGGAAATGTTTCCCATCGGGTCAGTGAGATGATTCAACTCAAATGTACGTACACTCATATGATCCCAACACCCAGCGCGTGGGAGCAGGCGGGGAGAGAAGCATTGCCCTGTTGCAGGGAGCTTTGGGGTTAGATTGGGTTAAACATGTTAGACAGTATCGCCCCTCCTTTGGAGTCTCCCGAGTGATTGAATTGATGGCAGGGGTGAAGAGCCCGTTTTCATCCAGACCTTCCCCTGCCTGGCAGAGCTGTACAGCTGCGGAGACATCCCGTGGCCAGACGAAGAACAGCCTGAACCGTGTCCCTTGCCCAGGCCTCCAGGATCCCTCAGCTCTTCACTTACTGCCCTGGGCTGTGGCTGTGCTGAGGAGCTGCAGGCCTGAGCAGTTCAGAAGCTGCAGTCACACTACGGTGACATATTTTGGGTAATGGCCTCGGGAGCAGCGATGGCCTGAACTGGAAGGGGCAAATCTGGATGGATTTCCTCGTCCTGTGGCTCTGCGTGGCGCTCTGCAAACATTATGAGAGCATCTGTCTCTTCCAAAGCACTTCTAATCCCGTTTGGATTTAGCCACCTCTCCTGCCTGTTTCTGGGGATCAGGGGCCTATTGTGCACGTAGGTGCTGTAAAAGCATCAGGAAGTCACTGTTGTCCTAAAGGGCTCAGAGTAATAAAGGAGAAAATCCAAGAGGAATCCCTTCAGTTACAGCACACACGCAGCAGAGACTCTGGTGTCACAGCACGAAGAGAAGCGAGTCCCTAAGAGAGGGAAACAGCGCCAGGGTGGGAGGTGATCATGAGGTGCTTGGATGTTCAGATGTTAAGAAAACAGAGGCGTGAGGAGTGGATTCCTGGGAGGTTTGTTCTGCCTGGATTAGTTCTGTTGCTGCTCTGATGGGCAGCTGTGGGCTTGGTTTGGATCGGGCTGTCGCTCACTGTTTGTGCTCTGTTATCACAATGCCTTGCTGATAAAATGAACTGAAGGGAGGAAGTGTTATTTTCTGAAGATGGGAGGCTCAGAATCTTCCTGTCTCCTCCTTTCCCTGTCTCCTGCCAGCCCTATTGGTGAAGCTGTAGATGAGACTGCCTCCCAAATAGTGTGTGTTTACTTGTGAGATTAAAGAGGTGGTGAGGGGTGTGCTGGGGTGTTTACAAGTGAGATGTAAACAGAGAGCTGTTATGGATATAAATACCTAAAACTTTTCCTAGGAAATAAGGAGTGAATGCAAGTGGCCCTCTGCTCACTGGTGTCTCTGTTGTTCTTTCAGATCATCGTGAGGAAGCAGATCACCAGGGTTTCCTCCCCCCGTGGCTGCCTGACCACCGCTGAGCTGCCCCTCCCAGCCCATGTGGCTCTCCCTGTGCTTCAGGAGCGCAACTGGTGCCCAACGCGATGTGTGTTTGTCAAACCATGGAAGTGGGCAAGTATGGCAAGAACGCCACTCGATCCGGAGACCGGGGGGTCCTGCTGGAGCCTTTCATTCACCAGGTGGGCGGCCACAGCAGCATGATGCGCTACGATGACCATACTGTCTGCAAGCCCCTCATCACCAGGGAGCAGCGCTTCTATGAGTCTCTGCCCCCGGAAATGAAGGAGTTCACGCCTGAGTACAAAGGTGAGGCCCCTTGTCATTCCAGGACGCGGTCACGTGCCCTCACGCGTTCCCGGAGCTGCCACTGCCTCACTGCTGTCTTCTGGGCATAGTTTGGTTTGGTTTTAATTCTCTTGGGGGCTGACAGCTCGATGGGAGCACTCGGAGAGGAGGAAGGTTTTGGCTGTGGGTGTGCAGAGGTTCACACACTCCACTTTGTAGCTAGAGAACCTGCGGTGTGACAGTTGCAGCCGGGAGCTTCAGGGTAAGGGTGTGTAACTGAAGTCATTTTACTGCCAAGGTGTTGTCAACTACAGCCTTGACCTTGACCGCATGGCAGATGCAGTTAGATCATACGCTGAGCACTTGCCTCTTCCAGTCCTGTCGCTTACAGCTTCCCAGTCCCGTCCCCTTTATGGACCTGTATCAGGAAGTTTCGTTCCCAGCACGGAGGAGAAGCCTTGCCCCCAGCCATGTTGAAGGACGGAATTTTCCGGTATCTGTGTGGCTGTAGGGGGCTGGCTGCTCACCTGTATCTTTCCAGAGCTCGATATGCTTTTGGCCACATCGTGTTTGTAGTTGGGATGGTGATGTTGGTGGGTAGATCTGGTGTGCCTCCGCTTTGTCACTGCTGGACACTGGAAGGATGGTGCCTCTCAGACAGCTGGGACCACCATCTGTCCAGGGTCTTGCTGTTTGATCTGGCTGCAGCCTGAACATCTTGCAGCAGTGTCAGCTTACCTGCCCGAGTCTGCTTGCAGAGCATGAATGAAAGCCACAGTCTGCAATGGACGGGTCCTTCTGTTCCTCAAGCTGCTCAGGGGTGACCTGGTGCTCTGGTGACCCCTGAGAAATCCCACCTGAAGCCTGTGTAGCTACAGAAATTGATATGGTATCAAGTTTTCTTTGAAGGATGTGCTGGAAATGGGTGAAACTGATAGTCCAGATAGACACATGTCTCCTTGAAGTCGGATACTTCCCAATAGCCTAAAGGCACCTCCACCCCAGCGTGAGGTTTCATCTGAGTCCTGCAGTTTCCTCATAGTCCCAGAAATCGTTCCTGATGATCTGGGGAGAGGAATATTGGGGGTGACGCCTCCTGCCTGAACACTCTGATCTTAACATAAGGTTGCCCTTTCTCAAGGATTCTTTGAGGAGCACATCCAGGCAGCCAGAGCACTTGGAGTGGCATTTAGGTGCTGAACTGCTGTGAAGTTTTGTTGAGCTGCCTGAACCTCGTTAGCATTGTCATGTGCAGATGAGGGAAAAGGAAGCACACACAGGACAGCTGCATCAACTGAGCACAGTGAGGTTCCCTCACCTCTCTGATGAACCACTGGGTTTGGCACATCTAGCATCTGATCTCCTGGCAGCTCTTTGATGCTGGTGACAAGCTAATGAAAGTGTTGTGTTGTTGTAAATTAGGAGATGGGCTGAGAGCCTTGCTTTCAGGGCAGGGGGAGTCCCAGCAATGATTATGTCAGCCCTAACTAGAAATGTCAGCTGTCTTGCTCTGTGGCTGGCCAACTAGATACATTCAGAGCCTGTGCTGTTAAAGATTGGTACCTCCCCTTGGACTGTCATGCTTTCTAGGAACCTTCAGAAGGTAAAAGTGGGCAGGACACAAGTGGCTCTGCTTGCCTGCACCTGGCTGTTTTTATCATCAGGAAGCCCCAGGATATTGCAGATCCTTTCTCTGCGAGGCTGACTGACTTGTGCTACAAGTGGCAGGTACCACCTCGGCATCAGATCTCCGTACGTTGTAGCTCATGTGCTGCAGAGAAAGTACGCTCCTCCCTGGCCTGCAGTGTCCTTCCCAACAGCAGGAATGCTTCTGCAGGACGTAGATACTCACCCAGATGGAGATACATATTTTATGTGCTTTGCTCCTTGAATGTTTTGGTAGACCATGCTTGGCTTTCTCCAGTGGTTTGACGACATTTTCTGCAAGGCTGAATGGAAGGAAATTATCACACCCCTCAGCCTGCCAGCTGGGCTTTTGTCCTGGACTTCCCGTGGGTGACGGAGCTTCCCCTGCTGCCGTGCAGGTAGCAACACGGGGCGCCCGGGGGACTTCTCCTCCATGCTGTGCTAACAACACTTGGGTTCTTGTAGCCTTAAACCTCCTTCTGGTGCTCTGGGTTTGCTCTTTGGCTCTGCACTCTGTTTTCCTCTTCACAGAATCACAGAATCTTAGGAATTGGAAGGGACCTCGAGAGATCATCTAGTCCAACCCCCCTGCCCAAGCAGGATCATCTAGACTAGATCACACAGGAACGTGTCCAGATTGGTCTTGAATGTCTCCAGAGAAGGAGACTCCACAACCTCTCTGGGCAGCCTGTTCCGGTGATCTGTCACCCTCACAGGGAAAAAGTTCCTCCTTACATTAAGATGGAACTTTCTGTGTTCCAATTTGGAACCTTTTCCCCTTGTTCTATCACTGGCCCACACCGAAACACTCTTCTGTTGAACGTTTGGGTTGCGCTGTCCATCCCCTGGGAAATGGACCTGATGTGTCTCTTCTCCCTGGTAGGTGTGGTATCTGTCTGTTTTGAGGGGGACAGCGATGGCTACATTAACCTGGTGGCCTATCCCTATGTGGAGAATGAGGCTCTGGAGCAGGACGATATGCCAGAGAGGGACCAGCCGCGACGCAAGCACTCGCGTCGGAGTCTTCACAGGTCGAGCAGTGGCACCGAGCACAAGGAGGAGAAACCTGGCCTGGCCAGTGACAGCACTGAAAGGTAAAAGTTTTGAGGGCCCAGTGACCACATGATGAGGAGGAAATCTGCTTCACCCTTTCAGCTCTGGAGCAACTGGAAGACAGCCTGCTAGCTGTGTGGAAAACTGCTCCCAGCCAAACGGGCCCGTTTGGCTGGGAGCAGTTTTCTCTTCCACACAGCTAGCAGGCTGTCTTGCCCAGCAAACTCTGGACACAGTGTAACCCATGGCAGCTTCTTGGGTGTGGGACTGAAGCGTGAGGAGCACATTGAAATGCTCCTCAGTCCACTTGGTTATTAGCCCAGAGGTTCTTCAAGGGTACTTTGAATACAGGTCTCTGCCCTCTCCCACTAGCTGGGGCTCCCTGAGAAACAAATCTCCTGCTTACTCCATCGATTACAACCCAGCGCAGCAGAGATGTTAGGCCAGATCCTTGAGTGTGGGTCCTCAGCACAGGGTTTTAGTGAGGATTCGCTGTTAAGGTTTGTGCAGCAGGAGGAGGAACAGGAGAGAGTTATATGTGAGGGGAGGGGGGTCATGGTTCTCTGAAGAAACATGTGAATTCTAATGGGCAAGTTTGCTGTGTCTTTATACCAGCAGCATCCAAGAAATGAAGAGTCCCAGGGTGGACTTGCACATCCATTCAGATGTTCCGTTTCAGATGTTGGATGGGAACAGCGGTCTGAGCTCTGAGAAGATCAGCTATAACCCCTGGAGCCTGCGCTGTCATAAGCAGCAGCTGAGCCGCATGCGGTCAGAGTCCAAGGACCGGAAGCTCTACAGTATCCTTCGGGAAGCGGAACCGAGCGTGTCGGGCGACCGCTGCCGCTCCAGCCTGTGCGTCTGCCCGAGGCGGCTTATTTTCCGCCGGCTTTCCCATGGTTCACACAAGCAGAGCTCTTTGTGTTTCTTTTTGCTATTCCTATACACTAACATCTGACGCTGCTCGGAGGAGCCGTGTTCCTGGCGAGGTTCCATGTTTTCTTTCTTTTCTGGTCTTGTTCTTTGCAGACTTGGGGGTTGAACTGTAGTTTTTCATGTCAGGCTTTGCCCAGCAGCAGATGTAGGTCCACTCTGTTCAGTAATCCCTTGGGAATGAGCTGTGTTTGTCCCTGTCACTTAAGTTTTTTAGAGTTCTACTGCACCCTCCTGGAGGCAGTAACCAGAGCTGCACATGGAACAGAAGATGAACCAGACTTCCACTGCTGTGTAATGCCATTGTATCTCCTCTCCCTTGTAATTCCTCGCACGCTCTTTAGTTCTTACAGTTATCATCTTGCGTGCAAACTTCAGAGAACTTGGCCTTTTTAATGGCTGAGTCTGTCTCATAACAGCCTTTTTCCACAGCTGTTCATCATTTTTGCAATCTTGAGTTAACTTAATGCTCTGTGAATTTGTCATCTTGCTGTTGGCTGGCTTTTGGGGATCACCATGGGTGACTGGCTGTGAGATCAGTCAGGTTAGTTTGTAGCTCCCCAGATCTCCATAAATCAGCGTTGCTGTAGCCCCCACTCCAGTCTCCTGGCACCAGGGCAGTGTCCAACGAGTTACACATCTCTTGTTTTCCATTGGACACACAATCACTTCTCTTGGCACTTCAGTTTGAGAAGTCTCTGAACTCTGTGCGTTCTGACTTGGGAATTCCCTGAGCACTTCCCCAGATAACAAAGCAGCAAACATATTCATCTTGGTTCTCTTCTTAAGGGTCTCCCCACCTCCCTGTTCCAGCCCCCTCCCCGTAGCTCTGTCTGCTCTTTTGTATTCAGACCCTGCAGGCAGCTTGACTGGTTTCTTCGCGTGGTTGAAGATTGATTTAGTGAATGCCTCCTCGTGCTTTTGTCTTGAACTTGCCAGCCCATGGGACTTTTTGTTGGAGCTTAATTCTCTTTCCCTCACACAGAAACAAAGTTCCCTTTAACAGCTGTATTCTTCTTTGCTAACGCCGTGGGCTTCCTTTTCCTGCTCTCAGTGTGCACTTCGAGCCTCTGGTTTTTATTTTTAAATAACTGGCAACGCTTGTGGAGAAGCCATTTGGCTGTCCAATTATCTTCTTTTAATCACACTTCCTTGTTTTTCTGAAGTTCCTCTTTCAAAATCAAGCATAGCTGATGATGCATTGCTATTAAACTTCCTGGTGGCTGATCTAGCTGTGCTCTGGTCGTGATATCAGCGTAGCGAGCTGAACCGTGCCCTGCAGAGCTGTGTGGGGCAGACTTAAAGGTTGCTTCTTCCCCTTCGGGCCCGGCTGCCGTGCCGGCATCCCGGGGTTGTGCTCAGCGCTGTGCCCTCTGCGTGATGGTGACTGCAGCTTCCCGGTACTGTTGGTTTCCTGCAGCCACGCCAGTTTCCCACTGTGTGTCAGGCGGAGCCGCTGTTCTGCGTGGGCCAATAGCGCGGTGCTGTCGCTGTTCTCAGTCCGTGGGGATGGTGTTTATCCACATGGTCACACCAGCAGCTCTCCCTTACCGATTCAGCAGTTCTTGCTGGCATATGCTGTTTTTCCTGACAGTAGCGCTTTGCTCTTCCGCTCTCTGAGTTTCCAGTACACCCATGTGCAAGATCCTTACTCTCTGTCCCACTTTCCAGGCTTATTTCTTCTACCAACTGTCAAAACCTGAGCGCTGCTGTTTGTCCTTGTCTTCACATCCCCGAACGGTTCATTCTGTCTGTCCTCTGGTTCCTCCCTGTCTGATGCCTGAGCCGGTCTCTCGGTGGCCCGGGGAGCGGTGTCTCTGACAGATGAGCTCTCCTTGATGGGTGTCTCACAGAGTTCCTTTTGCTGGAGAACGTGGTGCATCACTTCAAGCTTCCCTGTGTGCTTGATCTGAAGATGGGGACCAGACAGCACGGCGATGATGCGTCTGAGGAGAAGGCTGCTCGCCAGATGAAGAAGTGTGAACAGAGCACTTCTGCCACCCTGGGTGTGCGCGTGTGTGGGATGCAGGTAGGGATCCCCGAGGCTGAAGGTGCCGCATGTTGCTTTTTGCAGCCCCGTTACACCTCACAGTTAGTGAGCACAGTTAGTGCTCTGAATGCTGAACTAGCCTCCCACTTGAGGTAAGTACAGCAGTGTTTGTGGTAGGTGCTTTTTTTCTTCAGTTCTAAGTCTAGAACACAGGAATTGTGGAATCATAGGATGTGGTAGGTTAGAAGGGACCTTCCAGGGCCATCTAGTCGAGCCCCCTGCAGGGAGCAGAGACATCTTCACTAGATCAGGGTGCTCAGAGCCCCATCAAGCCTGACCATGAACGTCTCCAGGGATGGGGCCTCCACCACCTCTCTGGGCAACCTGGGTCAGTGATCTACCATCCTCAGAGGGAAGAGCTTTTTCCTAATACCCAACCTGAATCTGCCCTTTTCTAGTTTCAAAGCACGCCCCCTCATCCTGTCTCTCCATGCCCTCAGGAACAGTTCTTCCCCAGGTTTCTTACCAGCACCCTTGAGGGACTGGAAGGCCACTGTAACATCCCCCTGGAGCCTTCTCCTCTCCAGGCTGAACAACCCAACTCCCTCAGCCTGTCTTCACAACCCTTGTGCTCCAGCCCTTGGAACCAGCAGCTCTATCCCAAGCTGGTTTGTTCACAGCCAGTTAGGGGGTTTTCTAACAAAACCACCTTTTGTGGCATGGTGTTAGGCCAGACTAGTGGTGCCTGGGGCAGGAGGTGTCCGCATCAGCTGACATCGCTCCTGTGGGGTACTTGGAGTTAAAAAGCCAC
This sequence comes from Heliornis fulica, assembly GCA_013399135.1. Taxonomy (NCBI): domain Eukaryota; kingdom Metazoa; phylum Chordata; class Aves; order Gruiformes; family Heliornithidae; genus Heliornis; species Heliornis fulica. Next base: position 1,017,787 of record VXBZ01009988.1, on the reverse strand, counting down.
TGTCCTCTCGAAGCTGGGAACAGGGCTTTGTGGCTGCTGTTGTGCAATAGTCTCTCCTTTCCCTGCCCACAGAAGGATCTTGCAATCCTGATTTCTGCCCACAGACTCTGAAGCAATGAGCCCTCGTTAGTCACATGCCACAGAGTAACGGCATTCCATGCTGGCAGCTCCCGCTGTGGGGAGGTTGATGGGGTGGCTGTAAGGTTTGGCTTTTCAGCCCTGGTGCTGTGTTGTGCTGTGCCTCTTGGGGACACTGGGACAGCGGAGCTGCCTTCTGGCTCTCCCAGTGCTCTGATGCCTTGACTGTGCCTGTGGGATGCACCCATGAGCTGCTTTGGGATTTAGGGAATGAGCACAGCTGTTTCCTGATCCTTCTTGGGCGTGGTGGGGACAGGAGGAGCTCCCTCTGCCTTGTCAGTGCGGGATGGCCTGGGGACTCTGTACATGGCCTTAACTGGATGTGTTTCCCATGGTGTTGCAGGTTTATCAGCTGGACACGGGGCATTACTTGTGCAGGAATAAATATTATGGACGCGGTCTTTCCATCGAGGGCTTCCGCAACGCCCTCTACCAGTATCTCCACAACGGCATCGAGCTGCGCAAGGACCTCTTTGAGCCTGTCCTCGCCAAACTGCGAAGCCTGAAGGCGGTTTTGGAGAGACAGGCTTCCTACCGGTTCTACTCCAGCTCCCTCCTCATCATTTACGATGGGAAGGACAGCAGGGCAGGGATGTTCGTGGAGCGCCGGCCGGAGATGCGCCTGAAGCGGGTGGAAGGCTCTCTTCCAGAGAGCCTTCAGGATGGCGGCGGCACCGAGCCCGGCTCCTCCGCCCAGCCCAAGGTGGACGTGCGTATGATTGACTTCGCACACAGCACGTTCAAAGGCTTTCGCGATGACCCCACTGTGCACGATGGACCCGACATGGGCTATGTATTCGGGCTGGAAAGCCTCATCAACATCATGGAACAGATGCGTGAGGAAAACCAGTAGCCCCGGGCTGCAGCCTCTTATCCTTGTCCTGGTGGCAGGAGCAGACCAGACCACTTACTACCACAGGAAAAAAACAAGACAATTTTGGTTTTAAACAATTGTATTGCTCCACTGTTTTTAAATGTACTTGGATAGAAAGGCTGAGGGGAGGCAGGATGGAAGAGCTCCTCAGGCTGGCCAGATGGTGACCGCGCTAGCTCTGTCTCCTGGAGGAGGAGGAGGCTCTGCAGATGCCTGCTGGGTGTTGGGTGATCTGGTTCTTTGCTTGTTCCATGTGTGTTCTGGAGGGAGGACCTGGACATAGGGAAGAGAAAGTGGGAGAGCCCAGGGCTCTTTGGGGAGCTGGGGTGGGAGGCACCTCCTGCCTCGGGAAGCCCCTGGGGAATGCCTTCCCTTTAATCCCCTGAGGAAAGGGACACGCAGTGGGCAGCCTCTGCAGGGCTGTTGAGGAGCAGCACAGGTGCTGGGCCCTGCGTTTGGTGGCGCTGGCTCTGCCCCGGGTCTTACCGATGGGGCTTTGCTTTTGATGCTGCCTTTTTCTGCTGTTTGGGCACTGTGAATAATCAACCCGAACCCAGAAATAAAATGACCAAATGTGACCCGTGGCAGAGCTGCCCCCGGCAGGGAACGCTGCACGCCTGGAGCTGTGCTCAAGCCCGGGCTCTGCTCGCTTCCTGACCTGCCCACATGGGCAGGCCCACGTCCAGGCAGGTGTAGGGCTTGCTGAGAGTATTTGCCCTGGACCACTGACCAAGCAAGAACTCAGCTCCTGGGCTAGCAATAGTATCTGTAGCAGTTAATGTGACCCCAGCCCTGCAGCGGGGCCTTTCGGACCATTTCAGCACTTGTGTAACATTCGTCCCACAGGTTGTATGTACGTATGTCCCACCTGGGGGCTGCAGCGTGGGGCTGCCCTTGTCCCCTGGAGGGGTCTCTGCCCTGCAGCCCCTGTTCTTCTAGCAGGTCTGTGCACGGCGGTGGAGGAAGGGGAGGCCAGGAGTTTGGGCTGACTCCCCTTCTCCCTGAGGGTTTCCAGGGGCACCTGGCTGGGCGGTGAATGTCACTGCCTGGCTGTTGAGTTGTACTTTGCAGAGTCACTCTTTCCCTCTCTCACTGATCTCCATGTGGGTGCAGCAGCTGTCTGGGCCCCACGCTGCTGCCTGGGTTCCTTCCTGGTGCCACCACTTTACCTGGGGCTTCCCATGATGAGGGCATTAATGTTTGATACTGTGTCCTGGGGGTGCTGCACTGTACCCCTCTCAGCATCCCCCCGGTGTTTCTGTGCTGGGCCCCCTTGTTGCACCCTTCCCACTGTCACCAACTCGTTCCATGGCGTCACTCTTACCCTCACTGGCTGAGGAACAGCCTGGTGCCTGCAAGGCCAGGGTTGTGGGGGGCGGTTTGTTCCTCTGAGTTGGGTTTTGTGTCTTGATTGGTTTTTTTTTTACTTCAGGAAAGCTTTTTTTGGGAATTCTTGCCCTGCATGTAGCATGTGTGCACAGCCTGCTCAGAGTGTCGGGGCTCGGCTGGGTGGCCAGTCCCAGTGACCGCGGCACTGGGTGCAGAAGAGGGCAGGGGAAGAGCCAGCTCTGTCCGACCCGTCCCTCTCTGCCTGTCTCCCACCTCCTCCAAAGCTTGCCTGAGCCCCCGCTCTCCAGCCGAGGCAGGGCACGGGCTTTTCAGGGAACAGGGTTAAGGGAGGGAGCGATGCCCCTGGTATCTGCAGCAGCCCCATTATGCTCCCGGGTCTGACCCCCACTTTGTGCATGCCCTTGGCCCCGGGCAGATGCGGGGTGCGAGGCTGTTCGTCCCGGGGAGCACCCCACAGCCCCCCACCCCCCCCCGCTGCCCTGCCCGTGTGCCCACCGCAGTGGGACTCCACAGCTTGTACATAGCCTCGGTCCCCGTTTGTTTTTACATGGATGCTCTCGCCCTGTTTGTGCTTCACAGGAACCAAAAACCATTAAAGGCTCCGGGTTTGTCCCTTGGGTGCCGTCCTTGCCTTGCCCCGGGGAACTGGCCAGGGTGGGGGGAGGCAGAGCCGGCCGGGGCGGCGTTCGCTGTCGTCCCCATGGGGTACAGCCCTGCCCTTTCCCTCCTGTGGCCGTGGGTCCCCCCAGGCGTGTACGATGGG
>VXBZ01009988.1:922277-1009902 GCA_013399135.1 Heliornis fulica | reverse complement strand
CCATGTCCCCGCGGGCGCCCGCAGACACGCTCCGGGCGCGGGAGGCGAAGCCGCTGCTGCCGCTGCTGCTGCTGCTGCTCCGGCTGTGCGGCCCCGGCCGCGCCTCCCCGCTGCCCCGCGGCTGCCCCGCCGCCTGCATCTGCACCTCCGACCTGCTGAGCTGCAGCCGGCAGACGCTGCAAAGCGTGCCCCGGGCACTGCCGCCCACCGCCACCACGCTGGACCTCAGCCACAACGCCCTCACCCAGCTCCACGACCGCTGGCTGGCCGCCCTCCCGCACCTCGAAGCCCTCCACATCGGCCACAACCAGATCAAGGACCTCTCCCCGCAGGCTTTCCACAATGCCTCCTCCCTGCGGCACCTCGACATGTCCTCCAACCACCTGCGCGCCGTGCAGACACACTACTTCGACGCGCTGGTGAGCTTGGAGGAGCTGCTCCTCTACAACAACCGCATTACGCGAGTGGATGAAAACGCCTTTGCCAAGCTGAGCGGCTTGAGGAAGGTCTACCTGAGCTGGAACAACCTGACCACCTTCCCCTTCCGCTCCGTGAAAGGGTTGGGCAGCTACAACCTCCGCACGCTGGACCTCTCGTCCAACAGCCTGAGCAGCATCCCCGTGGAGGAGCTGGCGACCCTGCCCGAAAACATCAGGAACGGCTTGTATCTGCACAACAACCCCATCACCTGCAGCTGCCCGCTCTACCTGATGCTCCAGCGCTGGAGGCAGCGAGGGTTCAGCTCTGTGAAGGACTTCTTTGAGGAACACACCTGCAAGGTGTCCGACAACGTGCCCCGTTCCTTGATCAAGTTCCTCAAATACAGCCACATGTTCGAGAACTGCTCGGCGGGTCCTGAAGATGTGCACCCCGTGCCCTTCCCTGTGATGGTGGGCCAGAACGTTCTGCTCTCCTGCAACACCAGCCTGCCAGCCACGGCCACCACCTACATGTGGATCTCCCCTCACCACGAGCCCATCAAACACCCCGGGAACAGCAACCGCTCCCTGGAAGTCTACCACAACGGCAGCCTGAAGATCGCGGTGGCCAAGCCTTGGCACTCGGGGGTCTACGTGGGCTTGGCCATCAACAGCCCACACAATTTCAGCAGGTTGTGTGAAGTCAACGTGACGGTTCACTACCCCAAACCGGACGAGGAGACCTTCAGCACTGGCCTCACGACCCTGCTGGGGTGCATCGTGAGCCTGCTGCTCGTGCTCATCTACTTGTACCTCACGCCCTGCCGCTGCCTGAGCTGCTGCAAGAAGCCGGCTCCTCTCAGCCCGCCGCAGGAGTGCAGCGCCCAGTCCTCCATCCTCAGCGCCACTCCCCCCGCCACCGACGGGCCGAACCGCAAGGTCAGTGCCAACAAGCACGTGGTCTTCCTCGAGCCCGTCAGGGAGACGCAGAACGGCAAGATCCGCCTGGCTCTCGGCGAGGACTTCCCCGACCCCAAGCACCCCAAGGTGCTGCAGCTCAAGCTGGACTCGGAGTCCATCAGCTCTGTCTTTTCAGACACCCCCATTGTGTCGTAGCAGAGCTGGGAGCAGAGCCGGGGCCTCCCGAGGGCTGTTCTCCTCCAGCGCCGCTAAAAGCAGGGTTATCGGGCACCCCGAATCCTGGCTCAGCCACGACCCACGAGGGTGAGAGGCGTCACCCGCAACCGCTTCAGCCACGAGCTGCTGGTGGGTTTTGGGCACATTGGTGCCTGGCAAGAGCTCCTTGTGTAAGCCACTGGCAACAGCCTCATTAGCACAAGGGGAGTGCTAATGAACCCAGCACGCCCCACTTTGTTCCAGCAGCCAAACTGTCACCAAATGGTGGCACTAGAGCTGGCAGCGTGGGCCCAGCCCAGTGTCACCACTACTGTGGACCCCCCAGGCCAAGGAACAGCCATGATGAGTGAGGCACTGTTCTTGCTTGTGCCACAGCCCCTGGGGACGGCAGTGCCACCATTCTCTCCCAGCCTGTGCCGGTCTCTGTCAGCATGCTGTGGCTGGGGGGCGGGATGTGGGACTCCATTGTAAGGAGTGTGGGGGGGTTACACACCCCCTCCCCAAATGTGGCCACACAGGAGGGATGGAGCTCAGCACCTGACCAGCCCCACAGCCAAGCATTACAAGCTTTTGCTGCCTGAGAAGCTGTAAATAGTCCCGGCAGGATTAGGTGCTGCAATACAGCGCCCCAACCCACAGTGCTCAGAGCTCCGGGTGCCACCAAGGACGCCGAGGGCTCAGATGCACCACCCTCCCTCGCTGCTTCTCCTGCCGGCGCACAAGCGCTGCTAGAGCACAGCTATTTAGGCGGTAATCTAATAAGCCTATCGATAAGTGTGAGTAATCCTCTCTTGGGTCGTAATTCTCTAGTTACATTGGAATAAAAATGCCTATTTTTTTAAGCTCACGCTGGGCTGAGTGTCTCCTTGTCCTTGCAGAGCAGCGGCGCGCAGCCACCCTGCAGCCCACGGACGCGGCGGTGGGAGCCTGGGGAGCTGACAGAGTCCTGAGTTCCTGCTGGTGGTCTCAGAGAGGGGGTTGAATGTTCTGAGACAGAGCTGGTGGCCTGGGGCTGGTTGGAGAGGAGCATCCACTGGCTCGTCCCTGGGAGGGGAGGTCTCCAAAGTGGTGCCTGGCAGCTGGGGTGGAGCAGTGACACAAGGGCACATCCAGACCCCAAAGGGGCTGAGCAGGGTTTTGAGGCAGGGCACAGGCGCTCTGGGGGAACCTGCCCGGGGCCGGACTCATCCTGCCTTTGGCTGAGTCCCGGTGCCTCTGCGGACAGAGCCCCCACATCACCGGACACCTACACTGCTTTCCCCAGCACCCAGCCCTGCATCATGCTGGCACAGGCAGCAACTCCCTCCCCCTNAACCACAGCCAGAGCATGAGCGGGCATCTGCCACCCATGACACTGGGGACACCCTGTGGGCAGGAGCCAAGCTTAGACACAACCTGGGCAGCACAAATGGGGACCAGGACATTTAACAAACCGTCCCCCGAAGCTGCAGCCCACCCCACAGCCATGCACCCTGGCCCCAGGAGCTGCTGGCAGCCCTGCAGCCGGTGGGAGGGGCAGGTGCCTGTGGCATCAGGACGGTGCTAGCCCTCATCCTCCACCTTCTGCAGCCAGGAAACAAGCAGCCTTTTCCTCCCCAGCACAAAGTCAGCCATGCCCAAAGCAGTTGCCAGATCCCCCCTCCCACCCCAAGGAGGGTACAGCCCCTGGGGGAGCTGCTGTCCTGAGACAACCACAGCCTCCCAGCGCCCATCCCGACACCAACCTCGCGCGCAGCTTCATGCGATACGTGCCCTACCGCTGCGTGCCCTGCGGCCGCTGCGCGGAGGCTGGCGGAGGCGACGGGATGCAGAGCGACAGGCCCTGCTGGCCTGTGCCCCCGCTCCCCCTGTGCCCACCGCTGCCAGCCTGTCACCTCGCGTTAAGTGTGGCACCCCTGAGGAGCCCGGGATGCTGAGCCAGCCATGCCAGGGTGCTGCTGGGAGGGGTGGGGGTGAAGAGGTGCTTTGGTGTGGGGTGGGTGAGTTGCACCCTGCCTCTTGAGGATTTGCAACCCAGACAGGGAACACATGGGAAGGATGGTTTGAACTTGTCCTGGGAATGGCTGGGGAAGAGAGGAACCCAGCTGAGAGGTCCTGGGTCCAAACCCAAAAAGGGCACTGCCCCACACCTGCCGGGACGGTGCCGAGCCCGTGATGAAGCCCGTGTTGCATCTTCCTCCTAAAGGAAAGGTAAAGTACTGCCCCGGCTCCAGCTCTCAGAGCTCCTCTGTCTCCATCCTTGTGACACTTTCCCCTCCCTGATGCCACCACTGGCTTTCCACTCCACATTAGTGCTCCAGCAAACCCATGTCCTCAGCAGAGGCTGGTGACTGAAGCCTGGGGAAAGCTCAGCCCAACATAAAAAAAGCCCCACAGCCCTCTCTGGGGAGACACCAGCCTGGAGAAGCCCAGGAGAGCTCTCAGAGGCTGACTGCAACTCTCCTGCCCCTGCAGGAAGGCTGAGCCCACTATGGTGGGGATGACCTTCCTGAGATTTGTATCGGTGCTGCCCTCACCCCTTTCTGGTGCTGGGAAAGGACCCTGTGCCACATCGCTGCGCCAGGGAGCAAGGTTTTGAAGTCCTGAGGCAGCTCATTAAGCAGTCTGAAAGGCAAATCATGCCAGCGAGGAAAAACACGCCCAGGAGCACGGCTGCCCTGACAGGCAGGAGCTGGGAAACGTAATGGATGGTCCCCAAGGACTACACTGTCCTCCCCCAGCAGACATCTGCACCATTACAGCCCCGGCTCGCTGCCAGCTGGCCTCCCGCTCCTTGACTCGGCAGGGTAAAGCACCGGGTCAGCACATGGCGCAGCATCCCCGGCACACGGGGATGAGGACTGGCCTCGGGCACCGGCCTCCAGCGCTGACCCCGCTCTGCCCCGGCCCTTCACACTTCAGCCAGGACAACGGGAGCGCGCTGAGCGCCGCTTCCTCCCTGTCCCCCTGCCGCCGGGGCTGGACACAAACCAGCCGTGGTTAGACCTGGATCCTTCCTTACAACACTCACGGTTTCCAAGGAGCTCAAAGCGATGACGGTTGGCACTGGCCAGCAGGATGCCCTGCTCCTGCCTCCCAGTGTGTTCCTCTCAGGCCCAAGGGGCTGGGGGAGCCCAGTCACACTGCTCTGGCTGTCCCACTGCTCAGGACACAGTGTTTGGAGCTGGCAGCCTCTAAAACCTGTAACATCAGTAAGGCCAGACTCCTTTTTTAACCCTGAAGCCTAGACCTGACCTAGTCACTCCTCTGGCTCGGGCTTGCACTGCCCGTAACACTGGGCACTGCAAAAGTTGAGTACCACTCATGTTGTAAGTTTTCAGAGCAAGGCAGGAAGGAATCATTTAATGGGGTGGCCCACAAAATGTCCCCCCCGCAGCTCCTTCCACCACAGCTCGCTCATCAATATGTGTGGAAGGATTACTGGCATTAAGTGATCGGTAATTCCAGTGTCCTATGGGACTGCAGAGAACTGCCATGTCCAGTGGGGACCAGCCACGTCCTCAGGGGCACAGCAGTGCTTGAGCCTACAGGTGTGTGGTCAGGCTGAGTTTTGGAATGTGCAGACTGGCATCTTCTCCCACTTTTCCATTGGAGGTGGACCCTAAAGCCATCTAGCAACTGAACAGAGTCTGCTTAGCCTGCCTCCCTCATCCACCCTCATGCCTCCTCACCAACATGTTACATCTGTCTTGGGCACCTCCCTGTCTCCTCTCTCCTGTCTCATCCTTCTGTACCCATCTGTACTGTGCAAAGGAGAAGACTGTGGAGATCCATCCATAATTACCCAACATCTGGTCAGCTCAGAACCACTCGTTGTGCTCAGCATCCCACAGGCATAGCATGGTTGTTGCTGGCTCAGGATCCTGATCCTGTGCTCTGCTGGTGGCACCATGATGTTCCTGGTGACCACAGTGCTCTCTGCCCTCTCCACCTTTTGAGCAGAAGTCCCAGGGAGATGCACCTTGAAGGCTGCTCAGGTGTCCTCCTGTACAGTGGCACTGCAGAGCAGCTGGCTGGCTCCTGGCATGTGCCCTAACTAACCCTCCAGACTCAGGTCATCAGCTGTGGGCAGGGCTGGGGAACGGGCTTGCTCCCCCTGCCTCTGAGGGGAATGGGTCCATGGGGCACAGGGGAGCCCAAGGAGCAGAGTGGTGGCTGAGCCCTGGAACAACATGGCTCATCTTCGCTCTGGCATGGTCACTCACTCTTCACAAAGCCTGTTCCAAGCTATTTGCCCAGTCCCAGTCACAAGAATAAAGCTGGAGGAGGAAAGGTTTAGGTTCGATCTTGGGGGGAAGATCTTCATGGAGAGAGTGGTGAGGTGCTGGAAGGGGCTGCCCAGAGAGATGGGGGATGCCCCAAGCCTGGAGGTGTGCAAGGCCAGGTTGGATGGGGCCCTGGGCAACCTTGTTTAGTCCCAGGCCTGGAGGTTGCTGGCCCTGCCTGTGGCAGGGGAGTTGGAACTCGATGACCCTTGGGGTCCCTTCCAACAGACTGGTCTGGGACTCTGTGTCATTGCATGCAGTGCACCACCAGCCTCACCTCTGGGTCTCACCCTTCCCCTGCCGCTCGCTCTCACACGATCCTTACACAAGCTCTGGCCAGCACCGCTCCATTAGCTCACTCCAAAGGAGGCTTAACAGAAAATCTGCTCAATTATTTAGCAGCCAACCAGGGGGATGATACCCACTGAAGGCAGCCACGGACTCTGGCAGGGACCCAACGATTCAGCCCAGCTCCTGGCTCAGCCTGCCAGGTCCTGCCTCCCCTCCCCTCCCTACAAAACCAAGGTGCAGGTAGGGCCTGGCAGACAGGCAGCACATGGGCATCCCTGCCCTCAGCCCTGCCAGGAGCCGAGACTCCCCGCAGTGAAGGTGCTGCCTGACTGCTGTCAGACCCGAGGGCGGGCAGCACGTCAGGAGCCCAGAGCAGTCCCAAAACAACGTCGCTGATGCCAGAATAGTTTTAAACCAAGGAGCTGCTGCCTGCTGGTGAGACAGCCCAGCCTGCAGTGCCAGGCTGCCTGCTCTCACTGCTGAGAAGGCTGAGCTCCCTCCCGGCAAGCCCTCGAGGGACAGGCAGCTGCTCTGCTGGGAAACACAGCTCCTGCTTGGGAAGTAGAAGACCCTCTGCTGAGGGACCCTGGTTTGAGCTAGGAACCTCCCTACCAGTGCCCTGCTCTCATGCTCCTCGTTAAGTCAATCCCCAGGTCTCACTCTTGTTCAAGCCCTCTGCCCTCCAAGGAAGCTCAGGTTATCAACCCCAGGTTTTCCTTTCCACCCTCCAGCCCCCAACAAACATCTGGGAGTTGCAGTAAGTGCCCCATGGAGGCTTTATGACGCCCAGTGAGGCCAGACAAGGAGAGCACTGAACCTTCAGCTCACCATCACCAGCCATCCTGTCAGAGCCAATGAACAAACACATTTCTCCTCCCCCAAAAGCACAGCCCGCTCCACCCAGGGACGAACGAAGGTGTGTGAGGGATCAACTGTCTCGTCACATCCCCGCCTGGGCAGCGTTCCCTTCCCTTGTGCTTAATGGCTCCGTTTGGTGCCAGGAGCACATAGCAAGAGGATTTGATGCCTGGCTGAGTGTCCTGTGCCGGGCAAGGAGCAGCCGAGGCATCTGACTGCATCCTGATACCATGGCTGGATGAGTTGGCAGGGCCCTGGCTCTCCTTACTCCCACCCTTCCCTGCTGGAATGGTCTGGTCCCATAAATGGGATGTAATTCCTTCACCCCCAGACACACCTGTCCTCTCTGTCCCAGGGCACAGCAGCACCTTCCAACCGAGTGACGGGCGCAGTCTGGGCTTGCTGGGTAGGGGCAACCAGAAAAACCACAGCCAAGCCAAGCCAAGGGTCCCGTCCCCTGCCCTCATCCACACAACTGGTGTCCTAGGTGGTTCCCACCCAGACATGTGGGTGGTATAACCTCATGCTGTTCAAGAATTCTGGCAATCTGGGAGTTGCTAAATGAGACCTGAAGAGGTTTCTACCTGCTTCCAGCACTGCCCAGGCAGTGCTTCACCACAGGAACATGATGCTTTTCATGCATCATTCCCGTTTCATATTTAGTTCTGCTTTCCAGTGCCCGAGGAGGTGGCTACAAAGCTTTAGATGATCAGAGCCTTGGCCCTTCCCAGCTGCACACCATAGGATACGGCACCTCTGGTCTGTAACTGTGCAGCCTACTGCTGCCCGAGGTGTGGAGGATGCTGCTGGGAGACAGGGGACACTGCTGCTTGGCCAAGTACAGCCCCTCTGACACTAGCTGCCCACATATGCACTAACCAAAACCACAATTGACTTTTCAGGCAAGGGAGACAGACCCCAAAAGATTTTTGTCTCCCCAGGACTTCCTGCAGGCTGTCCCAGAGCTTCTCAGAGTTTGGAAACCACGGACCAGAGGAAGAGCTTTACACCTGCTCTGCTCTGACTTTACAAGCAGCCTGGGACAGATGTTCAAGGGATAAGGAGCCACAGAATGACTTCTCATCCTGCCTGGCACGCAGAGAACTGCTTTATCATCTCCTCCTCCTCTCCAGGAAGAAGTGTCTAGTTGTGGCATCAAATTCACAGTGTTTGCCCTTTCCATGGAGCAGGATTCTGGAGATGAGCAAAATCCACCCCTGTTCACAGTCCAGAAAGGCCACTGATCAGTGACCTTGTGCTAAGCTCTCGGCACTGTCATGCTTGGGGCTGTCACACTGGTACGGCAGCCACGGGAGGCAGGATATAATTAGACATATTTGTGTATGATTTGGAGTCCTTGAGAGAAGAAGCTGAAAGACTGGCTGCAGGGCTGAGCCGCTCAGCCAGATGGGGCTCCACGCTCTGCAAAGCCAGGGACTATCATGTTCCTCAAACATGAAAACAAGCACGATGTGCAGTGCAGACAGAAGAGCCCCATCTCCCATAGCATCCTCCAGAGCACCATGGCTGGGCAAGACACCCACAAATGACATAGGGAGAGGGCGAAGGCCGGGCTGCAGAGGGTATCGGCACAAGCCTATCTGCAGGACTTGGTATGAGCAGAAGCAGGCACAGACTTTGTCCAGCCACATCTCCCCACTCCAGCACTGTCTCTCTGAGTAACTGGTTACCATAAAGACAACATTAGCTTAATTTAAAAACCAGCATCTCATAAGTGGCTGGACAGGATTCACCTCACCCTTGTGCCACAGATCTGGGCAGCCAGAGCACCCTGTGCACATTCAGATGCATCCCCGAGACGTGTACAGAGCACAGGAGTTTTAATGAACTCCCCTGCATCCATCACAGTGCACTGCAGCACTTTGTGTCACCACACCAGCCCTGCTCTTCCACATCAGCACACACAACCCCTGAGAGCAGCCACACGAGGGCTTTCCTGCAGCCCAGCAAGGAGTCTTGCGCCCAGCACTAGCACTGGGATGTAGCTGCTGCAGGGGCCTGGTGATCTGTGGCTTCTGCCTGCTCTATGCACATCCCCCTCTCCTCGCTTCGGTCCCCAAGCACCCACAGCGCTCCTGAAACACGTCCCCTGGACTGGCTCCTGCAGCACCCAAAGCAACGCCTCACGCGGCACCTTCGGAAGTCAAAAGCCACTCACCCCTGAACATCGGTGTCCACAAGGAGCCGGACCAGTATCCCTGTCACAGCCACAAGGATTGGGTAGTGGTCCACGCTCTCCAGCCCTACGGAAGCAAAAGAGAAACATAAGAGCTACTGCCACCACACAACAGGCAGAGTGAGGCTGCACCACTACTCCCAGGCTTAGCGGTGGAGCAGTCCAGGGCCCGTGACTTGGTCTCTCTGGTGAGGCTGTGGGTTTCACCACAGACAGACAAGTCCCCAGACTCAGGCACTGCCCTCATGGTGGAGCACACCCAGCATACAGTGTTCCCAATGTGGAGCACAGCAACCTGTCCAGGGCTTTGAGCCTTTCAAAGAGCTCCCACCTAACCTGTGTCACATCAGTGTCTCACAAGACACCTCCCCGCCCACAAGCTCAGCACGGTGCCACTTCCACAGTGGACAGCCAGACCCATGCATCAGCTGTCTCATGAGGACAGGGAGCCTAGAGGGAACGGGAGCTGCTGTGTCTGACCCCAGTACAGCTCCACACTGACCCTCAGTACAAGCCCGTGGAGAGGGAGAGAGCTGATGCGTGGACTCACCCGGCAGACGGAGGTTGACCACTCTGTCAAACAAGTTCCTTTCAGCTGTCACACGGTTCAGCACCTGGTTCAAGAGCTGTGTAGGGAAAAGTGGAGAGGGTTTGTATTTTCTGGATGGGTCTTCCCATGAGGAGCATCCAAAGGGCAATGTCTGTGGCAGCGTGTCCTTATAGCTCAGGCTTAGTGCCTGGGAGCTGGTGGACATGCAGAGGGAGGCTAACACTGGCTAGCTCGGCCTTGCCAAGGAGGGTGGTGACAACCACACCACAGTGGTTGTGTCACCAAGGGAAGAGTCAGCCTGACGTCCAGACACCTGAATCTCAGCATCTTCTGCCTAAATCTGAATCTCACCTACACATGCCAAGCTACATCTGTGGATAAAGCTCTTGGCAAGCAGAAGCTGCAGTCCCCAGGACAGCCACAGCCTGCGAAGCGTGAGCTGGCACCTGCTGCTGGGCAAAGTAGTGTCAGCGGGGTGAAGCACAATCCAGGTCCTGCCCTGCCCAGAGCTGGCAGCCTGAAGCACAGGATGAGCACACAGAGAAATCTGCTTCTCTGCTTGACACATCATCACCACAGGCAGAAATTTCTGCTTATGACCAGCACAGAAATAATCAACTGTAAAGACACTTAATTAGCCATCGTTAGCTCTCACCCAAACTGCCTGTGGGAAGAGCAGGTATGGCTCCAGGCTTGACATAACTGCTGCAAGCTCTGCACTCTCTCAGACGCAGCACCCCTCCTGCTGATGCCCTCATGCATGAAGAGCAGAACTCTGCATGCCTCTGTGGGCACCACTGGTGGTGGGGCACAGGATGGAAGGGGGATGCTGCGGCACCCGGCTCTCTGCTGGGTATTCCCCCGCTTGACCAAACCACCCGCTCAGGGTCCCTCACTCAGGGAGAATCCCAGGAGCCCAGGCTGAGTACTTCCCTCAAGCTTGCTGGACTAGACCCCACTGTGTCTTGCTTTGCCTCATGTGCTCAGAGCCCTCTGCCTCAACCCTTGGAGCAACCCAACCCTTGGGACACACGTAAGGTTGACTCCCTGACTGCTCCACCAGGGAGGCTGGTCCAAGAGCAGCCTGTCCTTGGGGCTTCCCAGAGCTGATCATGCTTTAGGATATACATCTACTGTGGGCTAAGGGGTGTTGTGGGTGGGAATGAGGCTGTCCTGGTCACTCCAGCAGGGTGGCAGAGACCTTTGGTACCATAGTCTAGGACTGATGGAGAAAAGACCAAGACACCTTCCAAAACACTGGAGCATGCTCCCTGTGAAGCCAGCTATACTCCCCACAGCTCGCTGTTCAGATGTAGCATGTCTCCTCTTGACACTGCATGTCACTGCTTGTGACATGCAGTGTTTTCTGAGTGGAAGAAACCGGCCATACCCCTCCCTAGGAAGATTTAAGTAGCTGTGGCCAAACTATATGCGAAGGACGGGGGTGGGGGACGGACACACAACATTAGTTGACATGTAGAGACTTTAGGGAGTACCACTTCTTCTGTAGCAACTGGGTTTTCTGCAGCAGCTTTCAGTACTACAGCACCTGTACCAGGAGCCCCCACTTCACAGCACACCTGGAGAGAGGGCAGAGGGGCCCCATGTCCCTTCAGAGTGCACTTCACACCGTGCTGAAGGATGATACCTGGGCAAGTCTCCGAAGCAGCAGCTCTGATGAAGGGCGATTCCAGTCGAGAAAGATCTCTGGTGCCAGTGTGACAGTCATTTCCAGCACCCTGAGCAAGCTCACAGACAGGTCAAAGCAGGTGGCACACACCTTCAGCTGGCGGCTGTCCACAAAATTCCTCTCCAAGCGCTCTGCTGCCTGCTGGATCTGCCAAGCAATGGAGACAGCCTAACAAGGTGCCCCTTCCCAGAAGGAGGGACATGACCCCCCAGCCCAGCTTGGCTCCCAAGTGTGCAAAGAAATCACTGGTGCTCTCAGCGCCCAAGAGATACATCTTGAACCTTGCTGTATGCAGGAGAGAGGCACCCATCGAGTGCTGGACCCCTCAGCCCCGAGTGGCACACTTACCTCTTGAATCATGCCGATGAACTCGGAGAAAGCCCAGTTCAGCTGGTTGAGGACACTGTTGAGAAAGCTGGGGGCCAAGTCACGGTCGCTGCGGAGCAGGACTGCCATGTGCTGCTGCAGCAAGGTGGAGGGACAAGGTTCTGAAACCAGAAGGCGACAGCTTCAGTGGCCTGGTCCTGCAGTGGCCGTAGGTTGGGTGCAAAAGGACTGTTCTGAGCAGAGATCTTGCCTGTCAGGCCCCCAAGCACTTTTTTGCAATGCCAGCCTGAATTAACCAGGGAAGAGCCCTGTGTGCTCAATGCTGCCCACGTGCATGGAAGCACTGTCCTCCAGCTTAGCATTCCTCCCACTCGGCTCTGCAGAATGCCCACAGTCAGCTCAGCATTAATTACTCCTGATACCAGTGTGGCAGCAGGTGCCCAGGCCAGCACAGTTGCTCTGGTCTCATGTGGCCGTGCCTACTCATGTCTGGGGAGGAAAGAACCGAGCAAGTCCCAAGTCCCACTCCTGAGAAGCTCCTGCTTCAGAGCTGGGGCTGGCTGAACCCTCGTCAGGCTCAGGTGGGCAGGGCTGAGAGTGCTCCCCAGCAAGATTAAGCCCCAGAACAGACATGTCCCCACGGTATGTGGCATCTCACCTCTGGGGTTTCCTGCTACCTAGAGCACAGACAGGGTCAGACCCAACATCTGAGAAACACAGTGTGAGGGCTGCGTGGGGCACTGGTCCCCACAGACAGGCAGGGAAAGGAGGGCAGCACGAATGGGATGGATGCTTCTCACCAGCAGAAGGACTGGCCCACTGTCAGCAAGAAGCTCTCAAAAGCATTCAACACTACAGGGAAAAGTATGAGAGTTCAAACCACGGGCTAAACTCAGGGTTTAGACAAAGAAACCCCAAATCCAACTACTTTTCCCTCTACAGAAAGCTATTAGTAAGAGCAAGTGGTGAACTCTGGCAGCAGCAGCACTGCAGTGCCCAGAGGAACAAGCCATGCTGTGACTACAGCAGGTCTCTACAGGAGCCTGCTCCAAAGGCCAGCACGGAAACACAGGACGACCTCCATCACATCCCTAGGATATACCTACAGACTGAGAACTGGGATTAGCAAAGCCAGAAAGGGATGGCAGGAGACCATCATCTCAAATGGGAACAGGATAAATTGTTCTGCAAATACCCACTAGCAAGTGCAATGAGCTCCTGTTATTATAGAGGACATGTGCTAACATCTCACAGTGCACAATCACTCCGGGTAGGCCAGTGCTCTGGCTTTGATCCTGCCTAAAAGCACATCTCTGGGAGGGATTTCATCACAACAAATGTTTTTGATGTCCTACTCCCACTTGCAAGTATTGTCCCAGCCCTTATCTACACATGGCTTAGGGACTGCCCAAGGCAGATGTCCTGTTCATGTATTTAGTGGTCCTCAGTGGATTTCTTGCCTGGTGTCCCCTGACACTATGTAAGCCTTTGGCATCAAATGTGTCCCGGAGCAGGATTTCACAGTGGTGTGTGTGGCAGGAGGAATGTGGATGTGAGCTTGGCTCCTGATCTCTGTATCTGATAATATTTATCCTCTGCAACCCCGCTTTCTGGTGGGAGAGACAGCGAGATGCTGCTCTCTAATCCTTTCCTCCAGCTAGTCAGAATTTCAGCCTGTAACGATAGTCTTTCAGATGGGGACAGCTCCAGCCCATGCAGTTTCTCATACAGAAAGTATCATGTCTTTGTCCCCTTCACCATACCTTCCTGAGCCTTGATGGTTCTCCCAGATTTTCTTTGGAGAGGTAGAATCAGAAGCACACGGCAGCATCCGAACCACAAGTGCACGGCAGGTTTACACAGAGGCAACTCTGGTTTTGTTCCATTCTGTTTTCCTTTCCTCAAGATTGCTGTGGGAAATTTGTCCTTTGACTGGGCATCGAGCTGGTATTCCCCAAATGATTGCAACAGGATGACAGTTGAAGAATAGCTCTTTTACAGGAGTTAAAGCTGAAGAGCTTCAGGAATGTGCTGGTCACACAGTACATGTGGAGAAGCCCAGGAGTCAACACCAGACTCCACCTCGTTGTCTTTCTCTGTCAGTGCTGGATGATGAGGCACAGCACACCCTTAATAAATTTGCAGGTGACACAAAATGAGGGGATTGTCCAACATGCTAGAGGCACCCTGAGGACCCTGAGGATTAGGAAAAAGGCCTGATAATATTCAACAGGAAGGATAAAATTCTGCATCTGGGGAAGAATCACTCTAACGGTCAGTCCTGGCTGGGAAACAGCAGTCTGGGCCCCATCCCATAAAGGGGTGTTGTAGGCTTGAACACAGGACAGGTGGGGCTCTCGCTACAACTAAAAGGTGGGTGACAGTAAGAGGATGTGCTCAGCAGGACAAGGAAAAGTGCCACCTCTTTGCTTGGCCCTGGAGTGGTCACACCCTAAATACTGGGGCTCTTTTCTCAGGAGAAGACACAGACAGGTCCGAGGGAGCCCACCCTGCACTCCTGTCTCAAGGGTTATGCTCAGCTCACAGCCCGCTGCTTTTTCATCTCATTTTCCCTTTACATTCACCACTTCACAGCTGGCAATGTGAATTCCAGCTATGTTTCATCTCCTAGTCACTCAGAAGTGGAAGGTCCTCCACAAGGTTGTGTTATCTTCTCCCCAACCTCCTTTCAACATATGAAAAGTGGGTTTTTTTCTTAAAACTGCTGATATATCACCCCTCTTCCAGCCCTCGAGCACCAAGGCAGGGACCACCAGTCCTCACAGCTGAGTTCTATGAGATGTGATGTTCTGTTGGTCTGTTGCCAAAGTTTCTCTTACCAAGGCAGCTTTGGCTTTTTGAAGGATGCTCCTATGCCTGTAATAACTTGCTTTATCCTGACTTCTAGCCAATGACTATTTCCTCATGGTCTTTTTCCAATAAGTGGTGTGAATTTGCTCCAAACCTCCAATTCTAGCTTCTTAAATGCTTTCTCTGCTGCTGGCAAAGATTGTGCCAGCCTCTAAATGCACTAAGAAGTGGTGCCTTTTGTCAAATCTTCTCCACAGTTATGTAGGTTCTTTAAGGTTTCAAGCTAGCACCATGAAGAAGTGAACTCCCTTGGCTTTTGGCTAAGAGGATTCTGAATCATGCTGTGATCACTGATGATCTTTGAAAGCAACATTGGAAACCAGCCCTGGGGCTACAGCAAGAGCAGCTTCATGCCTTGCATCAGTTCCCAGATCAGATTCTCCACGGGGCAATCAGTAGTGGTATCTAGAAGCGTAGCCTTGGTGTTAGACCCTGCTCCTGTGTTCATCTGCAGGAAGCTCACCTTTGCTGAGGTGTTTCCCTTTACATCCCAGTTACCACTGCCCTCCTGTGTAATGACAGAGCTTTTGCATGCACCATTTCAGACAGGGACGTGATTTCATAGGGAGTCTGAGGACACTGATGTGGTTACGTTCTCGATCTCGACAATAGTATGTCACTAACACTTCTAAAACTTCCAACTTCTTAATACAAAAGCCACTCAATCTTGGCTTAGCCTTCATTATGACAGATAAAGATCAGTCATTGGAATAGAAATCAGTGGTTTTCCAAGGCCAGAAATTATGACCTCAATACATTTAATGTGGGCAACAGAGCATGGCACCAAGTGGTTATAGATATATCTGATGTTTCCACAACAGAAATTTCCCTATAATAACATAAACAAAACAGAGGGGGGAAAAAACACCCAAAAAATCTAGGTGGAGGGAAAAGTGAATAAAACCACAGTGTTCTTTAAGGATTATTAGGCAGCCAAAAATCCCCAGTGCTACAGCAAGCAGTTGGGTTAAAAGGTTCACTGAGACCAGGATGAAGTTAAAATGTAAAAATGAACATAGTAAAAAAAAAATTAACAGCAGTTGATGAAAAGAAGGAGAAAAGGGGTAATAGATGGAGAGGACATAAAAGAAACATCCACAACTAACCATGCTACATGCAAAGTTTCTTCAACTATAAGAAAAACATCTAGCAGAATTATCAAAAAAAGGAGGAACAGGAGAAAGTTTTACAGTAGCAGAGGCACATTAATAGAGAGAGTAAAAAATTAATAAAGCAGATAAGGTGGAAGCCTTCAGTAAGTGCTCCTACTAGCTAATTGTGAAGAAGCAGGGTCATGTACTTTCATCACAGGAAGATAATTATATCCTTTATAGTTTGGTAATGACCTAGGAAGATTTACAACTGGGCTATTTTGTGAGACTCCTTGGCCAGCAGCCCATGGGGGTCTCTGGAAGCCACAGCATTTCCAGTAGAGCTGGGAGCACAGAGGAGGACAGAACCAGATGGACCAGATTCAGATGCAGATCAAGTCAGAGTTTTTGTGAGGATCCAGATGTAGATGTGAAACAGCTCAGTGGCTGCCAGACTGATGAAACGGCAGTAGAAGAGGTAAGCTGGGCGTGCAGCAATCCACGTCAGTAAACCGCAACCGTTCAAGGGTGTGTTTAGAAAGGACCAAAGTGAACACTGAGGCAGGAGGAGAGCAGCAATTCAGGGGATGAGATATCAATAAGGTTGAATACAAGGCATCAGGACGCCCCAGCCCACGCCTGGGACTCCCACATGCCTCCAAAGCAAAGCGCTGGCAAACAGGCTAATGCAAGTTTTGGCTCCATGACGGGGAGCTCAGGGAGGTGTTCCAGCCAGCATGACACTGGCACCTCTAGGGCTGCTAAAAACATGGCAAGGGGGAGCAGAAAAGCAAACCCCCTTCCTCAGTGAGACACAGAAGTTGCACTTGCTTTTCGCCATTAAAAAGGACCGAGAAGTGTTTACCCTGGTACACATCACTCTTGAGGAATGAGATGTTGTAAGTCTCAGTTTAACCCAGCAGAGAAAGGCGGAGCAGCAGCAGTGGAAGAGTGAAGATGAGGTCAGGTACTTTCTGACCAGGAAAAAGTGCTGTATTTATTTCTGAGGGTGAGGAACCACCAACAAAAGGGCTTGTACAGTTCAACTGCTACCAGCTGATGATTTTGGTGTTGTCAGATAGAGACTAGATTTCTTCCTGAAAGACTTCTTTAGCTTAGGCAACTTTCTGGACTTGGGAAGTAGGCGTGGGCGAGTTCTCTGGCCCACATTGCACCACAGCTCAGGCAGATGATGTCATGGTCCCATCCGCCTACCCTCCACCACTTGATGGACGCGTGGGTGGAAGACCTGGGGCAGGCAAGCCCTGTGCTGCAACCTCAAGCCACCCTGCAGCTGGGCCTGGCACAGGGCCACCGCTGCTGCTCACCGGGTGCATGCCATAACAGCACCCAGCCTTGCCTACAAGCCATGATGAAAGCACAACATTCCTACAGCAGCTGCTGACCAGAACTGCCCGGACCTCTGAACAGAGGCTCCGTGTCTCAGGAGGTAGAGCCCTACCTGTGTGAGAGCTGTTTGGTGCCAGCAGGGCTAAGGAACAGCACGTGGAGCAGGCAGGAACACACACAGCCTTTCCGAGCCGCTCCCCATCCCTGGGCTAACCCCAGCAGCCATCTTGTGGCTCACCACAGGTGAGCACAGGCAAAAGGCAGCGGAGGGAATCGGGTGGTCTGTGCTCTGCGTGTGTCATGGACATGGAGAGGCAGGCCAGCACACCTCTGCAGCCTGTGCAGAGTCCCCCAGGGAAGCATCCCCAAAGCAGGACAAGGCTGGGTACCAGAGAAGCGCCACTTGCCCAAGGTCCCTTCAGACTGGCTGGCAGAAGCAGACCCAGACAAACAGGGATTTCCTTCGGCTCAGCAATTTGTCCCCTTGTTCCTGACAATGCTCAAATTGCAACAAGATGAAGACTGATGGGTGAGAAGGCGGGGAGGTCATCTCCTCCTTCCCTGGACAGCATCTCAAGGACACCTCTGAGTCCCCTGTCCCTCTTCAATTAAATCAGCATTCATTATTGATTTGGTTGCACCTTAAAATAGCAATCCCAGGAGCCAGCCCAACCCACTCCGGGCTCAGACTCTGTGGAGCCACCTGGAGATGAGTGAAAAGAGGCCTCAAATGCTGAGGACCATTGTTCCTGCCCCAGAGCTCCTTGGGATGGGGGGAGCTTGGTTACCATACCACGGGACTGGGGGCCGCTGCCTGGGGCCTTACCTGTGCAGCGGGAGGGCAAGAGGACAGTCATGAGGTCCCTGCTCCATGTGTGGCTTCCCCATTATCCCCCAAGGGCAAGAGGAACCCATGGCTGGCACAGTCTGTGGCAGGGCTCTGACCCCAGGGGTGGCCCTGATCAAATACGTGCAGAAGCGGGTCCATGACACCCTCAGAGACTGCTACGTGGGCACCAGCCTGCCTGGCATCAACCCGGGGCGTGACTGGGAAAAACGATCATTGTGTAGAGCCCTCTGCCCCCAGAGAAGGATCTCTCTAGACAGAGGTGAGGAAGGAGGGAGCTCTCTAAAGCTACTTCACCAGACAAGAGGGGGTCACACAACAAACTTACTCTGGAAACTAGCAACAGAGAGATCTCCTGGGCACCCACGGGCACGAGAGAGAAAGAGAACAAGAGTGCCGTTAAAACAGAGACAGGCCGCTCTCCACACCGGGTGGGGCTCAGCGCACAGCTCCACATGGTGCCTGCCCGTGTCAGGCTGTGGCACCTCTGTCTCCCATTCCCGTGCAGCTCTCCAGGAGCAAGTCTGGCCTGAAGCCTTTTCCACAGCCCAGAGTCAGTGCAGGAATGTATTTGGACAGGCTCAGACACTGCAAGGGTGAAGCTGGAGATGTGTTCTTCAACTCAGGAAAGGTACTTTCTCCTCCCCACGCGTGTGCCACAACAGAGTTGAGGAACACCTCAGTTCAGTGACAGTGCTTAGAGCCAAACTGCAGTGCCAAAGCCAGGACGGGCTCTTCCAGGCTCTGAGATAGGTGCCTGCTTGCAAACTTGTCCAGTGCCCTGCCCCCTGGGCACCCACCCCTTCTCACGGGGTACCTACTGCTTGGCACACTCGTCAACTCTTCCCCACAGCAGCCACTTGCTGTGGGTATCAGAGAGCCCTCTCCCAGGCTTACACTTTGGGGTAAAGCTCCAGTAAGGATGCAGCCCTTGGCCTCTCTCCTCTCCCCTGAAGGGTGGAACCCCTCCTCCGGATCTAACCCACCACCCTGCACACAGATGGGTCACCAGTCAGTGCAGAGGCTGGGGATGTCTAGGGAAGGAAATGGTGGCTGCGAAAACTGGGCCTGGGTATTTGGCCAGGATCCTCTTACTTCAGTAGCTCTCTTGCCAGCTGGCCTGGCACATAGTAGGGATGGCTGCTACGGAAGAGGCCGGTCCTCCCTCACCACCCATCATAATCCCGAGCGGCCATCCCCTGCCCCACTCACTCTGCAGGCTGGGCAGGCTGGCATCCTCAGGCTTGGTTTTCAGCAGGTGTGGGAGCCGTGTGTATCTGTACCCAAAGCCACAGCCCTGGTAAGAGGTAAGGAAAGAACTTAGAGGCTGGAAAACTGCTGGATTTTGCTGTTACTGGAAAGATAAATGCTCAGAGTCCATCCAGGCTGGGAGGGGCAGGGATGCAGGATGCTCACCCGCCACAGCCTGACGAGGATCCAGTTGGTCTGTGCCCAGGGTCGCTGTTCATAGGGGGCCAGGAGGTTCTTCATCATGGAGATCCGCCTGCCAGACAAGGACATAGGTCAGCCCAATACTCTGGGGACAGGGGATCAAACTGGAAACACACCAAGACCCACAGATCTGGGGCAGAGCAAAACTGCTGGTATAAGGTTCCCACACAATGCTCCCAAATCAACTCAAGCACTCTGCTGCAGCTTCTGGACCCCCCGTGGTGCTTGTCAGCCTGTCCACTGCCCCTCACAGGACTGCCACCACCCCAGCCCTGCCCCAGGTCCCCGGAAACATGCAGGACAGCACTTACTGCTCTTCTGGAATCCTCTCCACAGCACGCAGTGAGTGGGGGTAGCAGACGTAGCTGGCCAATGCCTGCATCAGGGAGTCCCGGATGTCTGAGGGTGAATGAGAAGGAACTAGGCCAGGCACCCTTTGGCCCCAGGGAGCACCCAAACACCAGAGGCTTGGACAGACTGACCCTCACTCGGAGAGTCAGTGTCCTGGCTGATGCAGAGGGCATGCTTGTGCTCAGGCAGGTAAGGACCAGCCCTACACTGAACATAACCCCAAAGTGGAGGGGTGCAGCTTTACCTGTGCCCACAATCCTCGAGTCAGCAAAATGTTTGGCCAGGATGGCAGCGAGGCGCATCAGGGTCTCTTCATAGCCTGCAAAGGGGAAGAGGGAGCAGAGGTCACACCAATGCCTGACGGGAAGCCCTGTGGTCCCAGCATTCCTGTGGACATGGCACAGACCATGGAACTCATCCCTGCTGCAGCTAACTGCAGCTTTGTTGTGTTTAGTTGTCAGAACAGACACCTGGGAAGACACATTCAGCTCCAACAGAGCCTCTCAGCTCAGTCTGGTGAGTCTAAAGCAGTTACTCAGAGAAAGATAAAACCATGCAATTGAGTCGGAGGGGAAGGGAGAGAAGCCTGAGGCAGAAACACAAATACCACCCTAGACCAATGCAGAAGAACCATGTCCAGCCTGCAAGCCTTCAAGAAATCTGCTACCACTCAATTCTGCTGCTCCCTGAACAGCAGCCACAGCCACTGCTTAATGGATGTGAACACAAAGGCCATGTCTTCTTGGTGAGAAAAGAAGCTTTTTACTTTTGCAGGCTCTGGAAAGCACAGAAACATTTGCTAAGGGCTCAGGGGGATCACTCAGCCAGGAAAAGCACAGAACGTGCACAAAGGGAATCTCTTGCCATCAAGTGGGTGGTCATCTCCATAGGAACGTATCCAAATCCCAGGGGGGATTTGAAAGCAGTCCCAACTCCTGCACTCACAGCACATCTCCTCCCACCCAGAAACCATCAGGCACATGTTGCCAGGGCAATCACATCTTCCAGCACCCCAGCCCATTCCTGGTACCTCCTTGGAAACAAAATCCACGGCTGCTAGTGACTTTCACTACAGCCAACGCTGCAATAGCTCTGGGCTGTGCCTGAGCACAGGGATGGCCACAGCTCACCAGCTGGTACCTCCTCAGGGAACAGCATTCAGCACCTACCCCAGAGCACACACACAATGATATACAGGTGCACCACATCACAACCAGGAAGGGACACAGAAGGGGTGATGCCCACCTATCACCACTTCACCGTACGGATGTGACTTGCCTTAGACTTTATCAGGCTGGAATCAGCAAGGCATCACCATCCCCTTACCTGGCAGTTCCTCCATGCTGTTCACAGGGCTGAAGTAGTTCTTGAGTGCACTGTAGCTGTTCATAGCCACGCTGAGGTAGAACTCCGGCATGAAAGCGAAAAGCGAGCCCGTTCTGTCACCATGCTCGATGGTGCGGATGCACACTCGTAGCAGCCAATATATGTCCTGCATTTTCTCCTGGCCAGAGAGAACACAACAATCCCCATTTAGTTTTGTTCAGCTTCTCCTTGGAGAAACACAACAATCAACACCACACTTAGACCTCAGAAATATCTCCATGTCTGAGGTCTTCCTCAGACCTCTGCTCTAAGTTCATTAACCAGTTCTGTGCCATTCAGTCTTTTCGTCAAGCCACAGAAGTGTCAGGTGGAAAAAACAATTGCAGATCTTTACACCAACCTCAAGCCCAGAGCACAACCATCACCAATGTACTGCGGCTTTGTCTCATGGAGCTTTGAGAGCCTCCAAGAACTACTCTGTGGAAGGGCATATCTGATCACCCAGGCCTGACTGCAGAAAAGGCAAGCTTGTTTTTATGCCATGACCAAAGGGAGGTGAGCACTAGCAAACCCAGCACAAATCTTCTGGAAAGAAAGCTGGTCCTCTGTCAGTGTTAAATGGGAACAGGCTGAGAGCTCATACCAACAAGAGCTGAGGCTGAGAGCTCATTCGCAAGAGGCAGCCACAGCCTTTCAGATTCTGTGCCAGCCATTCAACCACATTTACTGTCCCGAGGAACATCAGCCTCTTGCCTCTCCAAGCAAAATTCAAGGAGTCCTAAATTAAAACCAGGAAATTTAAGGACATCTGTGTAACTTTAAGCTATAAAAATCATCACCAACAAAGCCACAAGAAGAGGAAGTATGTT
This sequence comes from Heliornis fulica, assembly GCA_013399135.1. NCBI lineage: Eukaryota > Metazoa > Chordata > Aves > Gruiformes > Heliornithidae > Heliornis > Heliornis fulica. The sequence continues at coordinate 988,011 of VXBZ01009988.1, read as the reverse complement.
TTCTCATCTTGCAATGCCAAGAAATAGCATAAGCAAAACCAATTTGCGTAAAAATAGATGGAGGAAGGTTATACTTCTAATTAACAACCCCCCCTCCAAAACAACAGAGGCACAGGTAAGTGCTTTCATTTGCTTAGTGGCTTTTCTAAAATATGTCACTACAATTTGTGGGAGATTTACATGGGATTGTTTTGTAAATCAGACTGAACTATTGCAACTCAACTGACTACAAGACATGTTTATCTTGACACTGACACACGTCTCAGCTCAACTGCTGCTTTCAGGATAGAAAGCAATTGTGCAGACAACATTAAGGCAAAGCAAGTTGTATTTGGTTTTATTAAGGCTTGATAACCTCACAGCATAATTTCAAGTATTGCCAAGCTAGAAGCAAGCCTACACCAAGAAGACACAAAGATGTGATTACCCACAGTGTGATGGATAAATACAGTGTTGTAATAAAATAAGCTGAAATGATCTTCCCACAGGGATGTTTTGAAGGCAGGATGAACTACTTTAAAACTAAGGGTATTCTTAAGCTCTAGCGCTCCCTTTCGTCTAACCTTGAATCCCTCAGCTCAGAATAGTCTAGTGACTAATTCCCCTGAGGAAGAAGCAGCCTCTCCTGTGCTCTGACACCTCAGCACAGAGCAGGGCTTCATTTCTAGACAGAACCAGACCCTTTCCATCAACACCAGCAGTGCCTGCTACGCTCATACAGACTGGCACACAAGTCCCAGGGATGCAGGGGCCTGCTGGGTGGATGTCTCCACTGGGAACTAGCAGGGACCCGTACCCTGTGAAAGTACAGGCAGTATGGACAAGTTCCTCCATGCAGTCACACTCCTCTCCAGAGCTTGCTCACTCAGTTCCTGGGGCATGTTTCACAGCCTAAGCCAGGTAGCGAACTGCTCTCCGTGCTGGCCAGGCTAGGAGCACAAGCAGGGATGGCTGTAACCTTCACTCCCAGTTGCTGCTGATTCATCCAGAAAGGTGACACCGCACTCCTGGAGGCGGGCACCTATGACAATAAATCATCTGGAGAGAGGAGCAGTGTTTCTGCGTGGGTCATTGCAGGGATACCTCAATGCACTCTGGTAATGCCTCTCGGCCTCACCCGAGCAGCCGGGAGGAAAGGTTTCTCTTCTGGCAAGCACAGGCTACGCTAATGCAGCCCGAGAGCTTCCGCAGCGCAGTGCTAAGCGCTGCCATCCCACTCTGCAGTACCTCAAGGGGGCCTACAAGAAAGATGGGGAGAGGCTGTTCAGTAGGGCCTGTTATGAAAGGACAAGGGGTGATGGTTTTAAAATAGAGGGAGGGAGATTTAGATTGGATATTAGGAAAAAGTTCTTTCCTGTAAGAGTGGTGGAGCACTGGAACAGGTTGCCCAGGGAGGTGGTGGATGCCCCTGGATCCCTGGAGACGTTCAAGGCCAGGTTGGATGAGGCCCTGAGCAAGGTGATCTAGTTGGGGGTGTCCCTGCTTCTTGCAGGGGGGTTGGACTGGATGACCTCTGGGAGTCGCTTCTAACCCTAATCATTCTATGATTCTATGATTCTAAAGCGGGGCATGGGCAAAGACTGAGCCAGGGTGAGCCACTGCAGCTCTGCCAGACGCGTTCAGGGAACCACTGCTCTTCCCCTCTCTGTTTACATCCCGGGACACGCACAGAGACCCTGCTGCCACTGCATGCTCAGGGAAACGCGTCCTCTGCCCCGGCACAAAAAAGACAATACGCAAGGGGAGGGAGGAAGAGGATATCTGCAGAGTGCAGGAGCATAAATGGCTCATGTGAAAATGGACCAGAGACTTTATCCTGGAGAATGGTGAATGGAGGTAAGAAGGGACAGCCTGTGGGAACAGTCACTGCTTTACTAAATGCAGAATTCAGTCTCTCTGTGGGAACAAAGTAAGGGGAGAACCCCTGAACTAAAACTCCTAGGCTTGGATCCTGCAGATTCCAGGAAGAGCCACAATAGCGAGACCTCCTCGTGACACAGCTCAGGGAAACAATTCACAGAAGCCTCTATCCCCTAGACATGGCCCAAGAAATGACCCTCACTTCAACCTGCACTCTTCAGTGTGTGGTGCAGAGGCCTGATGGCCCCTGGCACCCCATGCAGCTTGGAAGAGACAGGGCTGTGTCCAAACAAACACTATGGGACCAAGCCTGAGACAGGAGAGGGAGTCCAGGCTGAGGAAGGAGTCTCTTATGGAGAAGAAGGGAAAAATAAGCCCCAAAGATCACTGGCATCGATCCAACGCTAGGGAAAAGGACACCTGTGACGTGAGCTGAGCAGCACGGATGCAGAGGCTCACTCGCTCGGTCCCCTCTGGGCTGCCCACATTATGCTCCTGCCCACCTTTGAATAAATGGTGACGTTTATCCAGGCAAGGCGTCGGCTTAGGTGATTAAGCTTCTCGGAGAAGACCTTTTGGCTCTTCAGCAGTTCCTCGTGGATGTCTCTCCTCTGTAAAGAATGCAGAGATGTGATGCAGATGTCACTGCTGTTTATAGTATCCTTTCTCAGAGCTGGGCAAACAATGCAAAAACAAATACCACCTTGGGGCTATGTAGGGAACAGTGGTAGGAGGAAAAAGGGTCAGCAGCCTTTCTGCAGAGGGAGTGGGAACCAGTGCTATACAGAGCACATACTTTCCAGTGTCAGCTGCACCCCCAAGGCCTGATGCAGACAGTGGTCCAGTATGGGCAGCAGCTTTAGGATCAACTACTGTCAGATACTTTTTTAATGCATCATGAGATCCAGCTGCCAGATACTGAGTGTAATACAACAGATGTGTGCTCAGTCCAGCACTGGAAGATCCCCACCCCAGGAGATTGGCTCCAAGGTGTCTGTAGCACATGCAGGTTTGCAAGCTGCCATGGTTTGCCTGGGAGAAGCTGAAGAAGTTGCTTTAGACCCCTCTGTTCCTTGAGGCAGTGGTACAATGGGCTGTCACAGGATGGTGAGTGGTAGACAGTTCCAGGCATGGGTTACCACCCCATCCAAGACATTGATTGCTCCAAGGTGGAACATCATCCACTGCACTTCATTCTTTTGCCAGACACTGACGTTCTACCTGAGAAGGAAACTGAGAGTCCAGAGACACTTACCCTCTTTGGGCAGCGGCTGATTTTTTCCTCTGTGTCTTTCAGTGCCATGGCATATTCATTCACATCATCTGACACACCAACCATCTGAAACCCAAGCATATTCCAACAATAAATGAGGGTATTTTCTTCCCTAAGCACATAACCATGCCAACAGATCCTGTATCGAGGTTAGGAGGAGAAGGAGGAAAGAGCACACACAGCCACTAAATAAGCACAACAGAGAGACTCAGCACAGAGGGATGGAGGTTGGGGAAATGGATTCCTGCACAACATGTGCCGCTTACCTTTCCAAGCTGCTGGTGGACGCTGAGGTTGTACATCATCACTATCCCATCCAGGACTTCCAGTAAGGAGTTCTCTGTGATGGGCTGGTCCGGCTCCTCTGGGGGTCTGCCCAGTAAGAGCCCCTCATTTCCATGGCTGCCTTCAACTGCAGATGGGAAGAAGCAAGGCTGGCAGTAAATAGATTGCTTTCCTCTTGTGAGTACTGGGAGCTGAAAGACCCCATTCTCCCAGAGACCATCTGGCCATGCTAGCACACAGCGGAAGTACTCACTGTCCTCCTCTGTCCGCTGCTCCACACTTAACGTGCGCACTTTAATCTTCTCCAGGTTGCCAAGAGGCCGACGTGGGTTCATCAGGCTGACAGCTGCCGTGCTGAGGAAGCGGTTGGCACGGCCCAGGGTCGGGGAGCTGAGCCAGCCAGGTCTAGCGAGAGCTCCACCGATGGCCAGGGCAGCAGTAGGACGCTGAGACTGGATAGAAATGAAGGGAGAGACAGTTCTAGCTGTTCGGCTGCCTGCTGTTCCTCCATTATTCCTGCAAGGACGTTGGTATAGATGCTCAGTGGCAACTGAGAGGTGAGCAGATACCCTTCCCATCATGATTGGGCCAAGAGTGCCCAGTTATCAAAGGGATACTCCCTCCCCTAAGGGCATATGCCACATACAAGCAGCAGATCTGCAGAGCAAGAAGCTGCTCTGTCTGCAGCTGCCTTGCACCCTTTCAAAGGCAAGCACCAAGAGCTGCTGGGGAGGGGAGGGGGCATATTCAGATCAGTGGGTAGTAAGTGAGCAGAGGAAATAAATGTTTGTGCTGACACTTGGCACATCCAGGACCTTGCTGATCTCCAGTGACCTTCATGCAAGTGCAGTGGTTGACCTGACTGGCCACGGGCTGGTTACAGTCCTGGCCCAGACGCTGCCCTCCTCTAAAGCAAGGCTTTTCTAGCCAGAGGCTCAGCTTGCTGTGGCACCAGGGTCCCCACAGGTGAGTAACAGTAGTTGACTCACCTGTGCTGTTGATGTTGCAGATTCCTCATCTTCATCGAGATCATCCATAGTCACTGCCTGTAGCTCTGCAGGGTCAATCAGGACATTGGCTTTTGCAGCCAGGTCATCTGCACAGAGCACACCAAAGGACCTGTGAATGCAGGAGTCACCCTTTGCTCCCCATGAGGCAGCCCCAGGCTCAGCCTTTTTTCTGCTTCTCAGCAGCAGAGAAGGCAGCAAAGTTGGATGCTGCATTAGAACAAGCTCATGTTTTCCCCAACTTCCTTATGTGGCATACATCTGTCGTTGCTAACACAGCAAAGACCAAGCAGCAGCAGGTACTGCTCACCCAGGACCTGTTTTTGTAACGAACCAGATAACTAGAGAACCAGGAGATAACCACCAGGGCCAAACTGGACTAGCATAGGGAACGAAACTCAGGGCCTGAGACCATTTTTTAAGCTTCTAGTTCTCTAGTGCTGTCCCATGATATGTTTTCAAGTCACCAGGACTGAGACTCGGACCAAAAACCATTCTTGGCCCAGGAGACTGTGCTGACAGCTATGCTGTATAAAGCCTAACCAACATGTCCTCTGGTCCACAGCCCTGTCTTTAAAGCTGGCCAGGAAGACCTTGGTAAGAGACCAGAGATGACATGGTTCTTAAGTCAGGTAATCTAATTCTCAACACTCAGGGATCAGCTTGAGACAGGGAAAATGGTTCCAATCTTACAAACTCACTGAGGAAGGAGAAGAGAAATCTGAGTCAAAGGCAAGTGCAACACTAGCCAGAAGGCAGAGGCAAACCAAGCCCTACTGAATAGCAACAGGTTTCTAAGGTTTCAGAGTAGTGTGCTGCATACAACCACGCAGCTGCAGCATATGCACAAGGCTGCTACTGCTTGCCCAAAGTGCTACAGGAAAGGAATCCTGGACACCCTTCACCCAGCAGAGCCAGGCTGCCGATCAGTGCTCCATCAGATCCCAGCCCTCAGCAAGAGCACCACACCAGAGGGTATTCCCAGGCAATGATCTTCCCTCCACCAGCCACAGGCTCCATTCAGAGATATAAGCAGTAAACTTAACTTAAAGGAGGTTCTACCCAAGAGGGTAACGTGCATCTTGATAAAATTCAAGTCTCAAATTTAACCACAACTCATTGCCTATGGCTCCCTCCCTGGGATTTCTCTTGGGTGGACTCCAGGCAGAACCTGGCTGCAGGCAGTGAGAACACTTACCTTTCAGAGTCTTCTTAAGGTGAGACAGGAGACCTCCAAGTCGCTGAAGATCAAAGTAATCCACCTTCCCATTATAGAAGAGTTGAGGAGGGATGTACGCCTCTAAGGCAGAGGGGGAGATTGGTTTTTCAGGACCCACACAGACATGTTAGCCCTACTAAGACAGACCCCAGCATCCAGCCTGCACTAACATTTAGTGACAACTTTTGTTGTTGTAAGAGCACAAACCATTAAGGCAGAGGTGATTTCCACAACAAAGCAAGCACTGGATCCACACAGGAATGGGACCAAACAATGGCTACTGACAACAAGCCTCCCTGTACATCCCCCATCCCAGCCATGGTTACTGGAGGAAACTGGATCACCAGAAAGCCCAGCAGCATTCCATGTGGCTACTCCAGCTCTGCCTCCTAGTCCCACAAAGACTATAAGGTGCTTACTGAGTCTAGAGAAAGGGTCAGCCTGAAAAGGGAGTCCCAGGCAGACCATGTCAGGACAGGCAAGGTGGTGTGTGGGAAAGCAACTAGAATCGACTTGGTTTCTGCTTAATCCCACAGTCTGGGATTAAAACTCACAAAACCAGGTATCTTCCTTTAAACTTTGACTGCACTGAACACTAAACACTGAGCTGACCTCCTGCAGACCTATAATCAATACTGGACTCTGCTCTGGAGCAGACAGGTGCCACAGTACAGGTGTCTCTTTCCAAGTCTCAGGTCTGGATGTTAACTAGAATAGATCTGCACACAAGTTTTACAGGATGACTGGCAGGAACTGCAGACACAGGGTGACAGAAGGCTCATGCACTCATGAGAAACACACTTTATCCAGCATCCTCGAGAGCGCTGCCAAGAGAGAAACCTTGTCCTAACCACAGAAATGTCCTCAAAGCTGCTCCAACAAGCCTTACCTTCACTGCTCAGTGCAGCAGGGGACTTTGCCTTGTGGCCATCCCAGAAGAAACGCAGGGCAGCAATCAGCCGGTGCAGGAAGCACACCATGTACTCAGGTGGGCACAGCACAGTCAAGTTCTAGGGCAAGTGCAAAAGGGCATCTTAGTGCCAGCAGCCATATGGGGTGGGCAGCAACTTTGCCTTCGTAGCCTTGCTATTATCCCTTGCTTCCAGCACTGTGAGACAGCCCTGTCATAATGACAGGCAGCAGTTTCCACTTCTAGAAAGTGGCACTGAAGCTGGTCTGACAGAGGAGGACAGATGACCACGTGCTCCATTTCAAAAGCTGGGACTGATCACGAACAGGAGGTGGAGAAAGGGTTCCCCTGCTACAGCAGATGCCTACAGCAGATGCCTACCTCCCAGAGCTGCAGGCCAGCAGCCTGATCCAGGGCCAGAAGAACAGGCCCCACACAAGCAGTGAAGAGGATGCCCAAGCCAGCAGGTTAGCTGTGGCTGTGCTCCCCAAGGGGTTTTAGGAGGATCTGCAGCTCCCACCCAAGGCTGTTCCCAAGGACGCCTGTCACATTATTTACTGCACAGGACTTGGATAAGCTGCCTGGTTTCTGGCCTCATATCTTCTCAATCTTCCCCAGTCTCTGACGTATCTAGTCTGCTGGAAGCAGAGTTCCCAGTCTGAAGGTGCCAGAGAGCTCTCAGGGTAAGGCTTGAGGGAAGGCTGGCTACCTGACTTACCCCTCTGTTGCTAGCATTCTCCTGAAGAAACTTGCGGAATTTGTTTAGGAAGATGTATCTGGATGCTTCCCCCTGCAAGGAAGAAAAGCAGGCAGTAAACCTACACAAGTCCTGGGATGTGGAGATACTGTAGCAAAATATCCAAAATCACTTACTCCTCCTCTGTCCTTGTTGTTCAGCAGCAGCTTCAGAATCTGAACCTGGAGACCTTCCACCACTGAAATGGGGACACATGCTTGCCATCAGAAAACAAGCCCTGGAGAGCAACTACCCATATTGACCCCAACTGCAGTCGCCTGTCTCCAGGAGAAAGGCTGTCTCCTGAGCAGAGGCGGCTGGGGACAACTGATGCCAACAGAATGCTAATGCCATCCCTGTGAGAACTTTCTCCTCTGCCATCTAGCAATAAATTCATCCCCAGCTGATAAACAATGCCTCTGAAGGGGGATTTCGCTTTGCTCATGTGCCGTGGTGAGATGCTGCAGTGGGGTCCCAGCACTCATACCCCTCCACCAAATAATGGCATGGCTGGCCCCCATCTCTGCAGTACAGCCCGTCCTGGCAGGAACACAGCCAGACTTCAGGTCATGAAGGGGATTTGGGAGCAGCTTAAGGGTCAGTCCCCCTGGTTGCACAAAAGGTATGGGGTCTTGGCAATTGCTCTTCTTCCTCACAGACCTTCAATGCGCTTCTTGAGCCTCTGGCAGCCTCTTTCATACGCCCGTCGCCTCAGTCTCTCCTCAGCACTCTCCTCCTTCACCTCCTTGCTCTCCTTACCCTGGTTGGGGGACAGACACCGATTGGTAGGTAGGAGATCACTGCGTGGGGACAACATCTTGCCAAAGGGAGAGCAGAAACTCCCTGAAACAATGTGCCAGTGTGTGACTGCAGCTGGCAGCACACCTAAACAGGCCTCCCTTGGCCTTGTAGCAAGGCCAGGAGATATTTGGAGGACACACAAGTCAACCTGAAATTCCTTAGATGCTGTGACATTCCCTTCCAAATCTGTTGCCACAGAAAACTGCCCATCTGGCCTGTCCTGAGCAACACACCCCAAATCTCCCTTCTAAAGGATAATAAAGATGACAAGGCAATGGAGAGGCTACAACTCTCTCGCATCTCCGCAGAGTCCACCAGCACTAATACAGCTGGAGCCATGGGGATCCAACTTCCCCATCCAGAAAACAGCAAGAACAGCAGGCCACAAAACCTCTAGTCTCCTTAGTGGATGTGCTCTTAACTCACCTCCTTGGTGAAGCGGTTTGGCCACCACGTGGTGGGAATGAGCTCCTGCAAACCAGCCTCTTCCACACGCAGCGGGCTCTTAATATAGAAGAACACAACTGAACGGAGAACATCAAAGCTGTGGATGAGTTAAAGCAAGCACAGTGGCTATGCTGGAAGAAGGTACAGGACACCTTTTCAGAGCTGTACGGAGACCTCTTTTTTCCAAACAAGCACTCACTCAAACCTCTGCGAGATCCAGAGGCCCCCTTCTCCTGGGAAAAGCCCCCCAGAGTTGTCACAGCGACTGCCCAAATGCTAGCACGGCAGCTGGACTGCTCTGAAAGTGGTTCTGCTCTAGGCACACTAGAGAGGTCAGTCAGGTAGAAATGAAGTCCTCTGTGTTAGTAGGAAGCGAACTATACATCGCTTCCTCTGCTCAACACAGGACTTTGTAGAGAACAATGCCAGGCAGACAGATGAGATCTCAGAAATTAGAAATGGTATCTCAAAGATAGGGTAGCTTCTGCATCCCAGGACCTGCAGATCCTTGAAGTCTCCTTGGCTGCATTACTGACAGCAGGGAGAACTGAGACCTGAGGAGGCACAAAGGATACAGAACATTGCTGAGTAGGTATTTCCTGGATTTCTCATGCTTCAAGACTGCAATGGTGAGACGGAGGTAATGAATCTAGGGAAAGAGGAGAAGCAAAAGTGACTCCATGTACAGAAGAGGATACAACTCTCCAATAGATGTAATGGGACAGAACTGCCATCTCTGTATCAAACAGCTGCAGAATCCAAAACATTGTATACTTTTGAACAGAACAGGAGCTGGCTAGTCACAGAATCCTGGAGATTCAGAACTGTAACTCACTTGTAATCCCAGGTCTGGGATGATGGGGGAGAACCTGTAAGCCCGCAGCAGGGACATCAGTAGCTGCTTGAGGCACTCATGCACTTCATACTCCTGAGAAAATAAGAAACACATTGAACAGCAACACCATGGAGTCAGAAACAGCTTTAGTCCCCAGAGCATGACCTTGGAAGGAAACATTCACTTCTGAACTGAAAAAAACAGGTCCTCTGAACCCAGAGTGTTTGTCCATCTGACTCCACAGGAGAGAGACCAAGCAGAAGTTGGTCCCATCGCTTTGCTACTGGGAAACAAATTTCTGCACTAACAAAATGAACCCAAAATTCACCTACAAAAAGCCAAAATCCCAGGTTCCGTTTAGTTGGGGCTGAGTCACACATTATCAACTTCTCAGTGGCTAGCAAAAGTTGCCTCAAACAAGTGTCCCAGGAAGGAGTGGTGTCATGCAGTTTGGACAGGAAGGGGCATGGGGAGTTGGAGGAGCCTCTTCCCCAGCCGTGCCAGAATTGGAGAGAGGGCAGTGGCCATTTCTACCCCAGTCTTGCACACTCTGGCTGATCTCTTGGGGCAGAGAGCAGCATTTACAACTTCTAGAGTTCGATAAGGATTAATAACATCCAAAAGACCAACTCATTTCTTATTGACAAATTTGATGTTCCCAGAAGTTATCAACATCACCTTTAGCAGACGGAGAAACCCAGAAATGCCCTGTTAGCTCATTGCCAGTGTCACCATCACCAATTACTCTGCATTCAACCCTCACTCCCTGGGTGTGAACCAGCAGACCAATGAACTGCATGAGAGGGTGGTCTACCATACAAAGAGGAATTCTGTCACCAGGAAGGAAAAGAAGCTCATCACTACTAGCATTTTCTAGGGAAGGCTCCTGTTCTCAGCAATTCTCAAGGTTTCCCTGTGATGCCTGGGGAGGAACAGGCACTGGAGCAACTCACCTCCATAAGAAGCCACATGAGATCCAGCAGCTGCTGAATAAGAGGGTGGGCCTCCACTGATCCTCCTCCCTCAAGGATGCTCAACAGGAAGGTCATGAGCACATCTTCCACCAGGTACACCTTGCACTGCAGATAGACAGGTCAACAGTCCTCCAAGGCACAGTCACTTCCCAGCCAATGCTGAGGTTTACCTCCCCACCTCACAAGCATAGTAACAGGCACCTATAAAAACTTTCAATTGGCAGGCAAAACTCACCATGAGAGGAGAGAAATAATTGAAGATGTGGGCTAATGTAATCAACACTGTGGGTTCTCCCTGCAGCTGCCACATGGATGTGTCCTTCTCCACCAGCTTCCCCTCCTGCAATGACAAACCCAGACAAACACATGGCTTGGATCCAGCCCAGTCCACCCATACACCACTGCCTGAATGAACCAGAGGCCTGGAGCAGCCACCATTTGCTGTACCATGCCTGACTGCAGTAAAAACCTTGAACATGGGAATTTAGGATGGGAAAACAGCCAGGTCCTTGCCCCTGGACAGCTGCATTGCAGTCAGATGCCAGTGACATGCATGCACCTTGACAATCTGTTCTTCCAAAAGTGTTCCAGTGTACATGATAATTTGTAAATGGGAATCCCTACAGAGGAGGTCAACTAGTAAAGCAGGTTTCCATTCAAGCCAAGACCATAGCAGATGGTGTTCCCTATGCTTTGGGCATAAACAGATCATCTCTCACCCTAGCAGAAAAAAAAAGGCAGTTTCTAGTGAGCAGTGCCACAGCCAAAATTGCTGTCAAGGCAGACCTGCCAGACTGTCACCACACTGCTGCACCAGGACATCAGTAAAACATTTAAGATATGAACAAGCTTCTTTTAAGGCTGCAAAAATAAAATCCAGCAGTTCTAACCTTGACAAACATCACCTCCTGCATACTGGGATGAAACCCCATAGGACTGAGAACAACAAAGGCCAGTAGGATTTAACTTAAGTCCTGTCACTATCAGGAATCCTATTTTGCCAGCTGAAGAGCTCCAGGGCCACGCATTTCGCACGCAAAAGCACACAAACATTCAGACCCTCTGGTGCATGGACACGTGTGAGCTGCCAGCGTGTGCTGAGGAGTGCAGGACCGCATTCCCCAGCAGGACCCACCCAGGCCATTAGCCTACCGCCACATCTATTCCGATATGGATCACGTTCTTCAGGTAGCCCAGCAGCTTGCGAGCCTTCACTAGGTCTGCAACAGGAGGGTCTTGCAAGGGGCGGTAACCTTCCACTGGATAAGTAGGCAAGTGTTAAGGTAAAATGCAATCTGATCCTTTCAGGACTTTAGTTTGTGCAAGAAAAAGACTTGTCTCTCTGTTTTACTTTACACTCAAGCATGTCTCAGTCACAGAAGCACTTATCCCCACTTACTCAATATTTCACACTTCTGCTCTGATCAGAAAGACTGACAGGAGCCTCCATTACAGCTATCCACGGGCACACCCAGGAGCTGCAAGTCACCACGTTCGCACAGGAAGGCAGCAGGCAATGCTCCTACCATGCCAGAGGTCCCTCTGTGGCTGGGAGGTAGAAGGGACCAGTGGCCAAGAGGCTCAGCAGCACAGCACCGCTGGGATTTCCAAACCTGGAGAGTAAGATCTTTGCAGGATCTGAGTGCCTGAAGACAGGCAGCTGCCATCTGAACCTGCTGACTCAGAGCTGAAAACAAACCTCATGGGAAACTGGCAGGAACTGGCACTGATGCCAGTGTGCCCTGCAGTTCTGCTCCAGCTGAGGGGGTATCTGGTTCTTCTCTCCTTGAACCTGCTCTGCGCCCCAGCGCTGAAAAAGTGAACTGCAGTCAGGTATGTATATTCTACAGCCTCCACGGATCGTCTCAGGACAGGCTCTTCTCCCCTCAGACCTCCTCTCCCCACACCCAAAGGATATCGGAGTGGACGGCTCCCGAAGTTAAAAGCAACAGACTCTTTGAAGGAGAGGCTGATGGCAGGGAAGTAAGCCATGCCAGCGCCCCTTGTGATGTTATCAAAAGCGGTTCCCAGAGATATGCCATTCCTGAAAGAAGAAAAACATACTAGATTTTAGCCACAGTAGGAGGTTTCTGACATCGACTGTGCAACCCAGATATCTGGCTTCCCCTTCCAGCATCTTGCCAACACAGACACATCAGTCAGTTGGGCCTTCTGTCACTCTTAACCTGGCTCACAGGTAAACGCCGCAGCTTTGCTGAGTGACAGCTATGGGAAGCACAGCAGCACTCCCGTTTTTCATACAACGGCACAAGAAGGCACTGGAGCCTGCAGAGCCCTTTCAGCTTCAAGGGCAATCAAAAACCTTACCAGATAACTAGCCAACAGGACATTTTAATGGTAGGTGACATTTTTGGCCTCATCCATTTGATGCTGGTTGAAACAGAAGGATAATGCTCTCAATCTGTTCTTCTCTAAAAGGGGATGTGGGGCACATAATAGTTTTTAACTCCAGCTGACTTGTCTCAGGCTGTAGTTTAGGGTCAGGGAACAATTGTTATACAGGCTGGCCACTGCTTGTTGTGCCCAGGAGCTGAAGGCTGGAGCTTTACCAGCTTCCCACAGCTCCTGTGAATCTAGGACAGTCAAGGTCTACACTGACCACAAAAGCAATCAGTGTGGCTCAGCCAACCGGAGAATTAAGCATCACAGGAGATGCCCTCCCTTCCAAAACATGAGTGAACCTTACACAGCTTCTGTAGCTAGAGCACTTTTCTGCCCAATGCTCTCACCTGAACTTAGGAGACTCAACGGCACATTTAGACGCCGTTCTGAACACAGCAGAAAAACAAAAGCTGGAACTACCAAGGAACTTAAAGAGGAGAGGTCAAAAATAGGGCTCAGCAACCTGCTGAGCAATGAGAAAACCTTTAAGTTACACACAGACATCAAAGCAGGGAACTGGACAAAGATGCTTACAAGCAGAAAGCAATGGTGCCCTCGTCAAGGTCTATCAGACAGCTGACGATGTCTCCTGCTGCCCAAGACTGCAGTAAAGGGAGAGAAAAGGTTAAACATATATCCAGGTTGTTCTCACATCAGTAGAAAGATTGCAACCCAACCAATCCCTCGTGATTCAGGCTTGAAGGGAGAGCTCCTTCTCACAGCAGCTCATGTAGCACTTTCAAATACTTCTGGAAGCTGCACATAAGCCACTGATCAGGACCTTTTTCCCCTCCAGCACTAGGAACATGCAAAGGATCAAGTGTGTATTAATGCCAACATTGCATCACCTTCTGATGTGCTAGAGAACCAAAGCCTTCTAGAGACCAACAGCAGCATTATGCTGGGAATCAGTCTGCTGGGGCTGCAAAACAAAGCACTCACATAGCACGTCCAGCACCCCTAAAGTACAAACAGTTGCTGGCACACAGCCTACCCAAGAGCAGACTGAAGGAGAGGGTACAGCTTGAGGGCATGTCACAGAGCCCATCAGAACCCAGCAAGCAGGGGTGAGCCACCTCCTTTCTTCTCCTTACCCTATATCCCACCCCTGGAAGGACAGCTACTCACTTTGCCATAGTTGGTAGTAGTCACATTCCACTTGCGCACCCTGTTTCCATCATATGCATATGAATCTGGCGTATCTCCCACTCCTTCCTGCACCAAAGTATGAAAGAAGAGACTCAAACCAGATCAAGCACAGAGGATCCCTCTCATTACAAGAGCAGCTTTAAGGAGGAGACCAGTATGCAGGGAGAGCAGCTGCCAACACACACGCTCTGCTTGGGAAAAGTCCTCATTCTAGAAGCAATCCAGTGGCCTGTGATCTTTGGTTCAGAGAAACACACCACTCCCTACTCGTTTTGGGGTCAGAAAAAGAGCACTGCCATCCTACACTTCCAGTTGGTGTCAACACAACCCCCCAGGATGCCCATCACCTCCCCACTTACATGCTGCATCATGGTAAATTAGTGAAATTCTGAAGCTGACATCTCTTCCCAGCATCAAACATCCCACCTGATGCCTGAGAAGAGCTGGCCTGGGCCTGCCTCTCCTGGGCAAACAAACCCCCACAGCACCAGCTGCTCAGGGCCATCCCAAGAGAGATCCCAGAGCCAGCGCTGCTGACCAACACATTCTCCAGAGAAGATGTCAGGTGAGAATCAACCTGTAGCAGTGGCCACATGCAGCAGAGCACAGCAACACACTCTGCACACAATATTTCACACCATGCACCGTTCTGTGAAAAACAGACCAAATAGTCTAGTAAAGATGTGTGTGTGCACTGGGCACAAAATGCTAGCAGGGTAGGAGTGCAGCACCACCACGATGCTCCACACTGACCTTAAAAGCAGTGGAGGAACACAGAGCAGCCCTGTGCCACATGCAGCAGTTACACTACCTCCTGATTAAATCTGCAGTTGAGAGTACACCAGCCAATCTGCATGAGTCCCTGGGAGGAGATGAGCACCTCGTAAATCCACTTCCCTGAAAGAAAAAGAGGCATCACATAGTAAGTAAATCTCTAGTAAGTCTGGCTCGTTGTTGGAGAAGCAGAACCTGGCATTGCTCCCACAGAAATAAATATGGCACAGAAAGGAGCTTCTGGACATGGTCAGTATTTCCCTCCCAACTCTTCAGTCCAGCATCACACAATGTTTCCTGGAAAGCCATTGGATGAACTGGGGAGGAAGGGGCTCAAGATCTAGAACATATTCAAGACTGAGCTCTCTAGATGTCTAACTCTCTGTACACAGCTCCAAGGGCCTTTTTCTCAAAGTATCTCTGGTTTATCTCCTTACCTTTATACACACACGTCGTGGCCCTGATGGACCCAAAGTTACTGTGGCCAATCACCTGGACCAACAAACAAAAGATACTTTAAAGTCAGACAAAATACAGTTTTGCTCAGCCCTACCCACACCCTCCATCCTGTCCCTCAAAAGCACAGCAAGCTGTAGAGTTATTCACAAGTGCAGTGTGGGGAAAGACGGGACATCCTCCCCATCGCAGCGGTTGTACTCAGAGCTGACAGGCCCTGGGGAATGATCCAGGTCCTCCCCACAGCTCATCTGTGAAGCGTGCAGCACGGCAGCAGTGCAAGGGCAATGTGGTGACAGAGAAGTTCCCAGCAAATTGTGACAGGTGTACAGAAGTGACTATTCTATAGGAAAGATGTCTGAATCCCAGGCAAGTTAGAACAAAACTGCAGATTCAGGGCATCCAAATGGAAGCCCAGGACTGGCAGGTAACATGCTGCCCAGAAACTAAACCCTGTTAACTCCCGGCTAAATGTCCTAACTCTCCATCTCAGGTCAGACCATGAAGAACAGAGGAAGGCAGCAGCAAGGAATTCACAGGCAAGCCAGTCTGGTCCAAGAGTAAGCTCTCACTACAGCCAATGTAACCTACAGCAGGTCTCAGTGGGAAAGGGGAGGCCAGGGCAGCCTCCTCTGCTAGAGGCAAAAGAGGAGACATAGATTAAGGAGGGAATGAGCACAGGAGCATGGGATGTGGGTGCACAGTGAAGGGGTGAAGGGAGTGCTGAAATTACTGCAGTAGGAAAGGATTACATTCCAGTGGATTCCTTCAGCTGATTTTCTGCATGAGGAACATCAGCTAAGGAGCAAGTGGAAACAAAGGAGAAAGGAAAGCCTCAGCTTCAGCCTCTCAGCACCATTAGAGAAGACCAGAAGGAAGGAAGGAAGGGACAGTCTGCTGGAGGGAGGGACAGGAAAGCTGGCTGTTGGTCTCTCCTCTGCTTAGCCAAGCTCTTCAGTAAGCCCCTGGGTCAGGGTAATCCTTTCACTTCCTCACAGCTCCACTCTGAGCTTGCTGGGACTCAGGGGTCCTGCTTAGACCTTTTCCCAGGAGAGCTCATTTCCTCCAGGATCCTGCAGCTTTCTGCGTAGACTCCATTTACAACACACTACGAAGCCAGTGACAAGGATCTGTTACGAAGAACAAACCAAGAAGCCCAGAGCGCTTTCAGTCCCACAGTACCATCTCCCGCTGCACCAGGCACTGCACTCACCCCAAGTAAGTCATCATCGACCAGCAGAAGCCCCTCAAAACCGCTCATGTGGTCCAATACCACAGCAGAGGGACCAAGCCGGCCCTCTGCTACCTGATCTGAAACAAGAGTTGCAGAAAGCCTGTTAGGGAAAGGGTGGCTGCTGAGCCCCTCACAGGCAGGAGGGCAGAACAACACTCATTTAGGAAACTGCCTTTTACATTACAACTTGTCCTCCCAATTAGGTAGCACAAGCACAAACTGGAGGGAGACCCAGTATCTCCTACCTCGACTGTCCTCGGAGCCATTCTCCTCTGCTAGCAACCTGTCAAGGTGCTCCTGCAGGTTCTGGAACGTCAGGTGTTTTCTAGGGAACAAACATGCACAGGAGCTCTTCAGAAAACCATGTCATCAAGTGTTAGCCTCACAGCTCAGGACTGTGCAGACGCACAGTCCTGAGCTGTGAGACATGAAAGGGGAAGTTCTGTCAATTTGTGTTTCTTGTCAGGAATTGGGAGGAATTTGCTGCCCAGCATGCTGGGGCAATGAACGAACCAAGGATCGAGTACAGCACAAACAAGTAGTTAACAAAGGATATTAAAGACTTCAGTCTGCTCAGGAGTGTTTTGTGGCAGTAAGAAAGCTGGACTCTGATACAGTGGCAATGAGAGACCATCTGTACCGCCAACAACTGTGGGCCATGGCTTTGCTGCAGTCAGCGTCATACGACCATGGTGTAAGTCAGCACGTGTATTTCCCCCTCTCCAGTATTTCATAATACAAAAGAAGCTCTTCAGACAAAGGCCAGGCTAGCCCAGCATCCTCTCTCTGACAACAGCCAAAACCATTCTGTTTTCGTATCGAGAAGCCTCTCGTGCACCATCTGAGGACCACTATTTTAGAGAAGTTTCTCATACTGCAGTCTCTTAGTTCTCTCTTTTCAAGGCTAGCTAACTTAGCTATTCCTTATACAAGAGCCATTCCAGGCATCTGACCTGCTCTTGCCCTTCCTCAAAATCTCTGCAGCTCTAAAATACTTTTTTTGGTGTTGGTGAGCCCAGAACCACATGTTACTTAAGATGAGGGTAAACCTCATATTTATTGAGCGGCATAATGATTTTCCTTATCCTACATCTCTTTCCTAACAAATCTTAATTTTCTACTTTATTTTTCTGACTTACTAAAGACTTAGTATTCCCACCTCAATCTCCTTACTATGCAATAAAAGCCAGCTCAGGGCCCGGCTCTTTGTGGACAATACTGAGGCTGCTTCTTTTTCAAGACATCACTTTGCCTGAGTGTCAGGAGGATGGATCCAGGCTCTTCTCAGTGATGGCCAGTAACAGAACAGCGGGAAATGGTTCCAAACTGGCACACAGAAAGTTCCATCTGAATATAAGGAGGAATTTTTTCACCGTGAAGGTGACAGATCACTGGACCAGGCTGCCCAGAGAGGTCATGGAGTCTCCTTCTCTGGAGACATTCAAGACCAATCTGGACACATTCCTGTGTGATCTACTCCAGATGATCCTGCTTGGGCAGGGGGGTTGGACTAGATGATCTTTCAAGGTCTCTTCCAACTCCTAATATTCTGTGATTCTGTGATTCCCTACACTGAGGAAGAAAAAAAAAGGAATGAGAGGCCAGTCCAACAAACTATCAATTCTGTGCTTTCAAGTAATTAATCACCAGACAAATAAATTAGAAATCCTGAAAACCAAAATGCTCGGACAGATGGAATATTCCAAGGCATGCTGGTTGGAGAGCTCGTGGCAAAGTAACATGACCCACTTTGCCTTCCTCCTGCCATAACCCTAGCTCAGCAAGAGCACAGAGGACCAGAGGCTATTTTTAGCAGCTCTGAGCTCACATTTGAGCTGGCAGTACTAATTATAGCCCGTGGAATGTGACCCCAGCCACTATGCAGCACTGCCAACCAGCAGAAGCTACAGCCTGCCTGGCTCTACCTGCCCTGAACCTGTCTGACCCGCCTGTGGCAAAGAGCTAAACACAAGAGAAAAATTTCTCATCCAAAGTTACAAGTTTCTGGGCTACAAGGTGAGGAGAACTAGAATCAAAGAGAAGCAAGCAGACACGCAACAGTAATGTCTTGCTTCTTTTCCTCTGGTGACTTCTAATAATAAAAGTACCCACAGTTCCACAGCCTGAGAAATAAATGTATGGTATGCCATATATCACCAATTGCCTTGCCTTTAGTTTACAGGGCACTGACAAGCTATTTTTCATTCCTGTACCTAAAACCTATGCACTTCCTTACAAGTAAAGAGGGAACAAAAACAATAAGCTGAATGCCTACTTGCCTATTCCAGAAACACTACCCGGTGATTATGCATATGGGGTTTTTCGTGCAAAAATTTCAGAAGAACCCTTCCTAGCATGCTCTGCAAGCTGAAAAAGCCATTGAAGGACAAGACCTCAGAGTCATTTCTATAACACGATGCTGCTGTGCTTTTAACAAAGATCACTGTGTGGCACTAAAGGATCTTTCCTTTCATGGCAGTGCTGTCTATCTGGGGACTGATACAGCATGGCTTGCCATCTAGTGACTGAGAAGAAGTCTGATACCTGTAAGCAGCTGCAGGCTGGTTCCCATCAGCACTGGTAAAGATGCGATGCAGATAATCATTCAGCAGTCTGCTGTTCACGATCCCTTGTGAAAAACAGAAATGAAATCAACGCAGGGATTTGGGAGGAAAATGTAAACTTTCATTTCATGTACAAGCAAGAAACTGGTAACTACAGGAAAAAAATATTCAAGTTTGCAGATCAACAGAGTGGAAAATGCAGCCTGAGGAAGTTATTCATAGTCTTACTGTCTTCATTTAGCAGCCCTAGAATCCAGCATTAGGGGTGTATCTCTGCAAGAAGGGCACTTTCCAATTTCAGCTACCCTACAATAGCAAATGAGAGGCTATAAATTGGTCCCTACAGGTGGAACTACATCCTCAGGAATCCTGCTGTACTACTTCCAGACAAAGTTACTTCAAAAGCTGGAGGTGGAAATCCAATTTAATTCAAAATAATAAAAAACCAGCCCTAAAAAATCTTATCATTATTGCAATTCCCGATGTCCTACTCATACCTGGGAAATTCTAAGTACCTACATCTCTTAACTGCACCAGAAGATGCTGAGATAGAAAGGCTTGCAGATGCAGTTGATCTCATCTAACCCGCAGACCTCTTCAATGATGTATGCCTCACTTAAGCTTTCACTGTGCAAAACAATCCCTAGTGTCACATTGATGCAGCATGCTTCCTTTCTGGGTGCAACAGTGCCCTCAAATGCCAGGTCTGTGGTCTCATAAGCACACACTTCTGCTGGATTGGTGAATACAAGAGAAAACAGAGAGCCTAGCAGGTACCAAAACTTCTCAGAACAGGATTAACCTGAGAACTTGACAAGCTGTTCATCCTGGAAGGGGAAATCCCTGAACCAGGCGGGACAAATATTTGCAACATGGCATTCTCTAGCCTCACAAGGCAGGGCTGTGTGGTGAGGAAAGGGCACTGTGACATGAGCTTCCGAAGTCCTTAGTACTAGAGGAACATCCCTATCAAAAATCTCATCTTGGTTCAGGGACTTACTCAGTTTCAGCCTCACCACACCTTACACCAGCGAGGGAACCGCAACTGGAAGGCAGCTGATCTAAGCAAGGAAAGGGCACTCACTCAATCCACAGTGGTCATGCTTTTACACGGCACCTACACGCCCATACCTGTGACCCTGGACTTCTCTGGCTCGCTGCTCAGTCTGTAGTTCTTCCTTGAGAAAGCAGTCCCAGCACCCCTTGAAGTCATTCTTCACAGGCACCACTTCCAGAGCGGACATAAGACAGACAAATGTCTAGAACAAACCTTGCTGGGGAGATTGCTGCCTTTAGACTTCTCCCTTTCTTGGGAGATTAACGTACCTGGATTGAACAACAAAGATAAGCCAAAAAACCCCAGTCAGAATCCTTGTACTAATGACATCACACAAGAGCCCAAAGCCAACAAACTTCCAACCCTGCTCTCAATCCATCCTGTCCAACAGCACAATAACTTCCCAAACAGACAAGGCGTTACATCACACCCCAGACAACCGCACAGACCCCACTCCAACCAAAGGCACAGGCAAAACCAAGTCAGAATCACAGGCAACCTTTGTTTGAGCCAGAAGCACTGAGCCTGCACAGAGCCACAGCTACCACCACTGCTAAGCACCACAGAAACTGGCAACCACACTGCGTTTCTGCTCATGTCCTGAGAAGACACTTCTGCCTTTCTCTACCACTCTGTATTCTTTAAGACAGGAATATAAATACGGTCATTCTTCTGATTATTCCACAATCCAAAACAGAGGGAGGAAGAAGGAAGAGACAAATTCAGATGAAGTAGACTACAAAAGGGTATGGCTGACTTCAAAGTTAAAGACCCAGTTGACAGTTTTATAGGGACAAAAGCATATGCAGGTAGAAGTATGCAGAAGTGTTTAGAGGTTAACATCTACCACAAGACTAGATTCATGACCCTTCCTAGACTCACAAGAATGCAACGGAGGCTATCAGAGCTCATCTGACATATGCCAGGACAAAAAGAATAAATTCAAGTTGCTACTTCAATCCAGCTTAAAAATGTTAGGTTAAAGTCCTCTCCTGTTTTTGATGACCCCAATGGCTGACCATCACTGGAAGTCTCTCTCTTGTTTACTAGACAGCCACCTGACAAAGCACTTTGTGTTAAACAGAGCAACAGGAAGATGCAACAGGAGCAAAGGCAATCCTGACAGCAATCACAGGGCAGGAACTAAGGTGAACCCATGGAAAGGCAGTGAACTTGCCAAGTGATGCAAGTTCACCACGGCAACTCCACTGGCAAAAGATTACTTGAGCTTTGGCTAGTCTCAGGAAAGGATTTCCTAAGGTTGCTTTCCGCAGGCCAACCCCAGTATCCAGTGATGGAGCAGCACTGCCTGGTGTCCCTCCTGCAGCACTGCTGAGCAAAACCACAGAAACAAAGGAGAAACCAACCAGCCTGGGTCAACAGCCCTGAACAATTTGCATGGAGACCCAAAACAAGCAATAAACAAACCCCTATAAACAGACACACATAATTTGCTACCAAAAAGAACACATAGCACAGCATGTGCTATCCTCAAAGTACTTCTAAACATGAAAGACATCATTTCACCTTATCAGGACAAACTAAGCCCAAACAAGGGTGGCAGAGTGCTCCCAGTTCTTCCCGGGGTTGCCCGACCCAGAACCCACACTGCTGAAAGAGCCCAAATGCCCAGCCAGAGAACACAGCATGACCACACCAGCACCGTATGACACACACTGCTGCACTGACAGCGTTTCTTTCGGTGGAGTGGGTTTTTTGGAGCAGATGCTGCTTTTTCTGACAGGACAGAAAAAGGGCCGGGGCAGGCAGACACCTGTCCCTTTGCTGATCCCACACAACTGTCCCCAGCAGCAACAGCAAAGCCACCAGGCACCTGGCCACGGGTTAAACTCCTCTCTGGGCAGCGGCAAGCAGCTTCCAACAGAAGGGCAGAGTAAACAACGCAGGGTAAACCAGATCTTAACCCGAGCCGACTGGAGGCCGGCCGAGAAGCCGGGCCAGGAAACAAGGCTTTGTCTGGCAGCTGCTGGCCCAGCCCTCCTGCTCTCGCCAGGGCAGCGAGATGGGGCGGGCTGGGAGCCGGCCGGGCGACAGAGGCCCCCATGCGCTTGGGGAACTGCTCTGCGTTAATGCAAGCGCGGGTCTCAGTGGCACCCCGGCCCGGCTGCACCCCAGAACCAGGAATCCCCGGCATCACCGCCCACAGCCAGGAGCCGACCCTGAAACCGGGCACGTCCCGCTGCTGGCAGCCCCCCCGAGGCCGGCGGCATGCCCCAAGCTGGGCCCCCCCGCCCCCCACCTCCGCGGCCCGAACCCGGCGGCACCGGCGCTGCTCTCAAACACCCCCACGCCCAGGGGCACCCCGCACCTGCCTGATGACCCCGGAGCCCCCAGCCAGGCGCGGAAGCACCCCCAGCCGGGCGCCTCCACCCCAAAACAGGACGGCACTCCCCAGGCGCGCCCGCGCCCGAGACCTCCCGGCCAGCGGCCGGCCNCCACCGCTCTCACCGTCGTCGCCGCCGCCGCCGCGCTACGGCGAGCCGCGAGGGCCATGCCAGGCGGGCGCGGCCTGCGTTGCTGGGAGACGGGCGGCGGCGCCGGGCGGGCAGCACCGCGGGAGCCGCTCGGTGCCGGAGGCCGGGGCGGATCGGGCCACCTGCCCGGGGTCACGGGCCGAGACCCTTCGGCGGAATTAGAGCAACGGGAATTCTCCACTCCTCAGCCGCGTTCAGGCCGTGTTTTGCCGTCCCTACCTCGAGTGCCTCATGCTACATACACATCTGGGGGGTTCTGAGACCCTGGCTGGAGGCCAGGCGCCCCCCAAGCACCTCCATTACCCCTCTCCCCAGCTGGGCAGGGGAGAGCGGGGTAAAGAAAGGCTTGTAGGTCAAGATAAGGAATGGAAGAGGGCAGTAAGCAATTGCTGTAAAAAACAATTCATCTCATTTACTAACCAATCAAAACAGAGTAGGATCATGAGAAACAATCCCAAATCTTAAACGCTCCCCCCACTGCTCCCTTCTTCCCAGGCTCAACTTCAGTCCCAAATTCTCCCCTTCTACCCCCAGCAGAACAGTCAACATAGGAGCCCAACTTCCTCCTAACTCAAGATCACTGCACCATGAAGAGTAGGAAATCAAGAAAAAGAGGGAGGAGACCTGCGTGGACCAGAAAGGACCTCCTGAAGAAAAAAAAAAAAAAAAAAAAAGGAGACAATAGTTTGCTCGAGGGGAAAAAAAAAAAAAGAGGAGAACATAGTTTGCTCGATGGGAAAAAAAGAATCTGGCAACCTGTCCGAAACCTGATCTGCGAGTCCTGGTGTTATAAACGGCTGTGACAACTTTTAGAGTTTCCAAATAGAATTTATTTGAGCAAGCAACAAGCAGGCAAAACCAGCGCTGGGCGGCCGGGAAGTCTCCTGCTCCACCAACGGCACGGCGCACACCTCACCCCCACCAGAGTCCCATTTTTATAGTCCTTTCCAGGTAAATTCAAGGTTGAGTGGTTCCCTCTGATGGCTCCCTTTGTTCTGCTCCTTGTCAGTAGGGGGTCCTTCTCTTTGTTGGTCGGGGATGAGGGGGTTAGCCGCGCAGACTAAATTTTATCTTGGTTAATGCAGATGCCACTTAACCTGGGGGTTGCAGGCTTTGTCTAAAACGTTCATGCTCAATGAAAAGTCAAATGAAGAGTAAATCACTTGGTTAAAGAGATTAACATAGTTTCAATCAATAGTGTACTCCTCTACCAGTTTCATTAACAAATTGATTAGGCAAAGTTTATCACGCTGCGAGTAGGACAGACGGGAACAGAGGCAGTGGATGTTAACTAGTTCACTGCAACTGTTTTTAAGCCGTTGGGAGAAACGAGTATAAAACATACCACCTTAGCTGGGTGTGTAAGTCAGGGAAAAAAAAGAAAAAAAAAGAGAAAAAAAGTGAAAAATAAACCCCAAAAGAAAAAAATAAAATGATACGGTTCTCTTAGGCAGCTCCCCTGATATTGTCCACTGCACCATCTGTATGGTGTTTGGGCCCAAAGTTGCAGGTGGGAGCAGTGTCGCACCCACTCAATCCCAGGGCTGCTGGAGCCAGTCCTGCTCTCCAACACTTGGGATCCACAGCTGGAGCCTGGTGGCTGCTGGCCGGTGCTGCTGGGCCTGTTTGTATTGGGTGCTGTCCAGATGTTAGATGGCCACGGTGCCACCTGTCTGGGGATGCTGGTCTTGGCACCCGGTGCTCTTAGGCAGCTCCCCTGACGTTGTCCACTGCACCGTCTGTATGGTGTTTGGGCCTGATGTTGCAGGAGGGAGCGGTGTCGCACCCGCACAATCCCAGGGCTGCTGGAGCCAGTCCTGCTCTCCAACACTTGGGATCCACAGCTGGAGCCTGGTGCCTGCTGGCCGGTGCTGCTGGGCCTGTTTGGATTGGGTGCTGTCCAGATGTTAGATGGCCACGGTGCCACCTGTCTGGGGATGCTGGTCTTGGCACCCGGTGCTCTTAGGCAGCTCCCCTGACGTTGTCCACTGCACCGTCTGTATGGTGTTTGGGCCTGATGTTGCAGGAGGGAGCGGTGTCGCACCCGCACAATCCCAGGGCTGCTGGAGCCAGTCCTGCTCTCCAACACTTGGGATCCACAGCTGGAGCCTGGTGGCTGCTGGCCGGTGCTGCTGGGGGCCTCATAGGTTTCTTCGTGGGCACGATTTTTCTCCCTTCGTGATCGGCTTTTGGAAAGGAAGGGAAAAATGATGAGCTTTTCTTTCCCCAGCATAAGGCAGATGTGGGGCATTGCTGCTCTTCACTCTCTGCCATTTCCAAACCCTGAAAGTTGAAGCACACAGCAGAGGGACAGCAAAGGGCCAGGAGCGCAGAAGCTGACCGTGGCATTTTACAGGGCTTTCAGCCTCCTACACTGTGAGTTCGAAAGAACACAAACTAACCTCCTTTGGAGTCGGATCCCCACGTTGAGCAGTTGTAGCAGAAATGGATGCACATTCTTACAGTGCGGGCACATGAGGCTGTGAAAGCCATCATGGAGAGCATGTTTCTGGATGCACCTCCTGTGGAACCAGGCGTGCCGGCATGCTGGGCACACTATGCTGCCATATGACATCCTGTGCCCCACTGTTTGCAGGCAGAGGAGACAGGTGGTGCCCTCCTCTGGAGTAGCCTCCACATTCTGCTTTGGGCGGTGCTCCCAGCAGAAGGACCTGGTGGGGCAAGAGGAGAGGGATGGGTGGGATTGCAAGTGTTGGCTCCTTCCCTGGTGGTGGTGAGGAGGGGAGAGGAGATACCTGTAGAGCCCAAAGTACTGGGTGACACATTCACCCTCCACAGCACACGGGAGATGGAAGCTGCGGTGGCAGCCCCTCTCGCGGCAGGTGATGGCGGCCCCGCTCTGTCCACAGATGAAGCAGTTCTGCAAAGAACACAGCAGCCCCCATCAGCAGCAGCCTCAGGGCCTCCACAGCCAAGCCCACGGCTCCGGGCAGGGCACAGGATGTGGCCGCTGCTGGGTCACAGGCTGCAGATCCGCCTGGCCGAGGCGGCTCCTGCGCTGCAGCCTCTGTGGAGCTGCTGGGAGCAAGATGTTTGCCCCAGAGCTGGTTGGAAGGGCTGGGCTTTCTTTCTTGGGGATGCCACAAATGTCTTCTGGTGTAAGTCTTATTCTTGTCAGGTCCTCACCTCACTCGCTGCCTGCTCCACTGCTTGCCTAATAACCTCAAGGCGAACACCATTCTTTCCCCGTTGCTCAAAAATGCCGTTGCCAAAGTACTGGAGGAAAGAGAAGGAGCTGATGAGGAGAGCGTGGCAGGGGTGGCCTGTTGGAAGGCTGGAGGGAGCCCCATGAGAACTCACCAGGCAGAACTCATGGGCGCAGAGCCCTTGACGCTCCAGTTTGAGCCCACAGATATCCGGGTCGGCCTCTGCCCGGTGACACAGCATGCACGCTGGAGGGGAGAGAGCAAACGGCACCACCAGTGAGCACTTCCGTGGGACTGGGGCAAGTGTCCTCGAGGGGTTGCCCCCAAGGGCTGGCTCTGTCCCTGCCTAGCTGTCTGCTGGGCAGGGCTGGAGGCTTTGGAGAAGAAGGGGGCGTTGTGGGCACGGGTGTCCCAGCAGGTGCCCGCTGCCCAGCCTGGGCCCTGCTTGCTGAGGAAGGGAGGGGTTCTCCCCTGGGGCAGTTGGGGAGCTCCTGTGTCCCCCTGACACCGCTCTCAGCTCTCACCCCGCTCCCTGGAGTTGGAGGCTTCCTCCTTCCTGCTCATGGCGCACATGAGACAACTGTGAGCGTTTGGAGAGTCCCTGTCCCAGCAGTGCCGGGGTGTCTCCTGCAAAAGCTCCTCTGGTGACTCTGAGGGAGAAGTGTGAAGCAGGTGTGCTTGCATCAGTGGCCAAGAGCCCAGAGGTGACTGGCAGCCTGGCCCAGTGAGCTTTCTTACAGGCTATCCTCCGTGAGTCACAGAGGCTATTGTGACATCACCTACAATGTTGTGTAGATCACAGAATCACAGAATGTTAGGAGTTGGATGGGCCTTGGAAAGGTCATCTAGTCCAACCCACCTGTCTGAGCAGGATCTCCTTGATTAGATCACACAGGAACATGTCCAGATTGGTGTTGAATGTCACCAGAGAAGGAGACTTCACAACCTTTCTGGGCAGCCTGTCCCAGTGCTCTGTCATCCTTAGGAACACGAGTCTCCTCTAAGTGCTTTCCTGCTGACTCTTCCTCCACCCCTTCTCCGTGTCTGCTACCCGGGTTCCCGCTCTTTTCCTGAGCGGCACAGCCCGCCGCTCCGCCCCGGCCGCCCCTCCTCCCGCCCTCCGCCCACAGCCCAGCCCGGCGCTCCGTCCCTTCCACGCCCGGGCGGCCGCGGTTCCGGTGGGCTGCCGTGGTAGCGCTCATGGCACCGTGGTGGAGCGTCTTCAGCTTCTTTTGCTTGCTGCCGGCGGCTGGTGAGTGTGGGGTGGCAGCTAGGGGGCCCGGACCCCAGGAAAGCCTGGCGGTCTCCGGCGCTTTTCTGTTCTCCTGGCGGGTTTGGCTTCGACCCCAGGGGAAGCCCTCCTGAATTTCCCAGGGCGGGGGAGCCCCTGGCTTTGAGTCGCCGCTGTAGTCTTGCCCACCGCGGTGAGGCAGCGGTGTGTGGTTTCGGGGGGCCTGTGTTCTCTGCCAACACTACACGTCCTGGCTCCAGCGTAAGCCCTCGCCCCGGCTCAGGCCAGAGTTATTCCTGGCCGTATAGCGGCTGTGGTGTGTACTGGGTTCGCTGGGGGAAAAGTTATGTTGAAAGTGAGGTAGGTTTGCATTGATATCGCTGCGTGTTGTTAAGCGGCAGGAGTAAGTGCTCTGGGCATGACTGTATGTGGGCCCACCTGATGGCTAATGTCTGCTGGTAAACTTAAGGTAAGACTGTTGGGGGTGAAATGATGTAGCAGAGTGGCTGCTGCGCTTCCCTCTTGATCCATGCCATGAGAAACCTTTGCCTTTTCCCTCATGTCACAGTACATTTTAGCCTCTTTGGGCCATGTAAATATTTAGGTGGTAGGTTATGATATTACATAAATGATACTGCTTATATAAACTCATTTGATAATTCATTCAGAGGTGTCTGATGCTAACTTTGGCAACTGGTGTTTTTTCATCACCCCTATCCATCATACCTTGTTATTGTGCTTGGAGGACAGAGCTCGTGTTCTTCACCAACTTTGTCATGTGATGAGAAAAAGCAAATGTGATCATAGGACTTGTCAGGTGAAGTGTGAGAAATGGAGAAATGCTCTTGATATTGTAGGCTTCAGTGGTGTCGATTTATCTGATGAATTGGATTCTGCACAGACATGCAAGGAAGATGAATGTAATATTTAGCGGCTATGGAAGAGGCCTTTTAACTTGGTCAGAGTAGTAAAGGATCACAGTTTGAGGACTGAGCTAAAGCATGGCTGAAATGCTCACCAGTTTAATCTGTAAGTACTTTGAAAGATGAGAACCAGAGAAAGGGCTTTTTGAGCTGCCTCACAGCGATAGTGCTCCAGCAGTGATTATGCAAGCTGGCCTTAAATACATGGAGTTGGAAGTTGGTTTTATTATTGGTACAGGTGGGGAATTTCAGTAGGAACAGTTTAGCAGTGCTGCTCTTGAAGTGGAATGCGATCAGTTTGTTAAGAATGCCACGCTTGATTGTGTGAAATCATCAGGCTGCTTTTGTGCAAAATAGGATGAGCCCTGGAGAGCAGGTATACTAAAACAGGAGGTCATTCTGCCTCCCTCAGCACTTGTGTTATGGTGAGTTGGGTGTACACCGCACCACTTCTGAGGTGATCAAAATCATTACCTGAGCAGAAAACCAACTGGGGAGGGGAAGTCCCCCAAGCCCCTAGCTGATCTGCTCATCAGCTGGTGAATTGATTCAGTTCAGTCAGAGCTTCATGAGTGCTACAGCTGATGGAAGGAGAAAAGAACAAAGTAGAGGAGAGGAATTTTTCTTCTTCGGTGTGCTCAGCCCTTGTTGTCATGTAAGAATTTGCCTAGATCTTTAGTTTCCACTTATTTTAATGTGCTGCAATAGCACAGTTGTGAGGTGAAGGGAGTGATTTTGTTGGTTGCCTTGTTTTGTTTGTAGTTTCACAGGGTATTTGGGGATTGGTTTAGTTACCTGTCATTTCCTTATTGGTGATACAGGAAGGATAGAGTTATGTGTTTGCAGAGGGAAAAATTGGTGAATCGGGCATAAGCATATGTAAACACGTTAGTAGAAGTACTGGGGTATTGGTACAGAAGTTTGCTTTTGATTGTGTTTAATGAACGTTCATATTTAACGTTTATATGTCATCCAAATCTACTGGGAATGTGGCTGCATCAAGTCAAATAGCTAGGAAAAAACCCAACATTTTTTTTAAATGATCTTAGGACTTGTGTGGGATTTTTAGTGTATCCGTCTAGTCATGGTACTGTTTGCATTTTTACAGTAATTTGGTAGCTACTAGCAGATGTCGTGAAGAGAGTACTACCAGACCACCTCCTAAATATACTTGCATGCAAATTAGCACTGTCTGAGCACGTGCAAAGAGCAACCAGACCAAGATGAGATACTGTGTGTGCAAGGAGAATTTGCCTTTGCTGTACTCCAAAGGAAATAATTGACTTGTAAGACGTAATCAAAACACTTGAAGCGTATTGAAATGTTAACTCAGTTGAGCTCATCAGTGTGCGAAAGACGGTTTCTTTAGTTACTAACTCTTGGATTTAAACTTTTTCCAGTTTTGGGTGAAGATTGTTGGGGGTATGTCGATCATCATGGCAAGGCACAACCTGCAGAATCTTGTCCCGTCTTCTGCTGTGGAGATTGCACGCATCGATACTGTTGTTCTAACGTGTTCTTAAAATTTGGTGAAGCACGACAACTTCAGTGTAATCTGCTCAATGGAAGGTATGAGGCAAAGCGAATATACACAACAGGTTATAATTCTGTCTTCAGATAGCAAAACCGAATGGTTTAACTGTTAAAAACTTGCTGGCTCTATTGGAGTGGGGGGGAGGGCTGTACTAATCCACGTAACCTACCTGTAAAATGGGAACTATGAGGTGGACAAATAGATGCACGAACCAGTGTGTGTTCTTGAGCATTTTCAGATACTTTTGTCCTGTTTGAGTTTTCTTTGGGGATGACAAAATGAATCCCTCTTTGGTTTTGGTGTTTGTTACTTTTTGTAAGCATTTGGAACTAACTTAGGTCCTTGAATCAATTGAAAAGGCCATTTTTTGAGATGAATTCTCTCACTACAGGACCTCTGACTCAAGCAACATAAATTACATGCAGGTTTTTTCAGACCCTGATGATTACGATTCTTCTACTCTCAGGTAAGCTCTGCAAATCTCAGCTTTTAGTTACATATATATTTAGCAGTTGCTGGATGTTACGGTCTGTGTTCTTACCGCTGACTGGGGGGGTGTCCTCTAAAGCAGCAGCGTGCTTGCTCTTTGGAGCAGTGTGTGTTTTCTTGAGCGTTTTTCAGGGCATTTTCGTTGCCCCTTGGCACTGCCAAAGTGCCCCTTGTCGAAGTCGGCAGCGGCTCAGGGCGAGAAGCCTCGGTGCGTTCCCGCACCTTGTGCCCCGCGTTGTCATCAGTGTTCCCTGACTCGGGCAGAAGCCGTGTTTAAGCCTGTGCGTTAGAGCGGCGATGCCAGGCGCCCTGCGGTGAAACGCGTCCGTTTTACGTGGCGTGGGAGACCACGAGGACAGGACGAGGGTTAATTCTGAGCCGGAGCCCCCGCCCGGCGCTGCGGAGCCCTTTAAGGGGGCGGGGTAAGCGGCCTGACGTCAGCGGCGGCGGGGCCGGTTCTGGCGGCGGGCGCGGGGCGAGCGGCGAGCATGGGGTAAGCGGCGGCTGGCTGGGAAGGGGCTCTGGGCGCCGACGGGGCGTGGGGGGTGGGACACGACGACGCCTCGCCGGGACGCTGCCCAGCCCCGTGTGCGCGGAGCCGGTGGCCTTTGGCCAGCAGGGGCCGTGCAGCGGCATCGCCCCCGCCTCCTGGGAACGGCAGGGTGCGGCGGATGCTCGGGGCCGCGCTCGGTCTGAGGTAGCTGAACGCGTCGGCTCCAGATCCATCTTTCCGCGGTAGGAAGGAAGCCTCGCTAGATGGTGCTGGGGGGTGTGCGGGGATGTCTCGGCCTCTCTGGATCCGGTAGCTTCCTGCGGGGAAAGGGTTGGTGTGACAGACGGTTAGGAGGTAGGATGCGCCTCCTTCGCTGTTGGGCTGGTGGAGCTGTCTGGTATCTCCCAGTGCGCGGGTCAGGTAGAGCGGTTGTGAGCCTCTCCTTGCAGTCACTGATCACTCCTGGTGTGTGTCCTTCTGGAAGGAGGAAAAAAAACTCCTTCCACATCGCTGGGACTGCAGAGATACTGAATCTGCTGGCGTAATAAAGATGAAATGAAAAAAAAGTAATAAATACATTTTTCCATGTCACACAGCATAGTTATTTCATTGTCTGTGCTTTTTAATAATAGTCTTTTTAAAAACGTCAAGTAGACAAAACAAGACCTGCACAATTGTTAGAGGGATTGTAACCAAGGCCTGCAGTCTGCAAAAGTGCACTTGTAAATGACAGAAAACATCTAGGAAGTGTAATAGGTGAGTTGCTTGAAATGGTTCTGTTTTAAGCTATGGAATGTCGAAGAAGAGAGATTCATTGATGTCTCACCTTGAGAAAATGGGTCACTAGTGACTCTTGTCGGGCTGCTTTGCTCCTTCTTTCAATTTCTCTTCCTACAGCTTAAAAAACAAACAAGTGTTTTGTAGAGGTCTAGACTTAACATCAGACTTACTTTCTAGTTAAGCAATTTGAAATAGAAAGATGGTAATTAGTCATGAACTACCACTCTTGAAAAGCCACCTGGGTGTAACTCCAGAGAAACCACATCCCAGAACTTTCTAAAGTGACTAATGACTTTAGGTGTCTGATTTTCAAGGTGTTTCAACATCAGGAATTGAAGTCATGAGTAGGACTTCCTGTGACTAGAATCTGTTTCATTACAGACTTTGCTCGAGTTTGAGTGATTTGTGTTAGGGTTTGTGGGGCTGTTTTTTCCCTTTTTTGTTTTGTTTGTCTTTGTTTTGGTGTTTGTTTGGGTTTTTTTTTTAATACCAGGCAGTAAGCTGTATCCCATCTGAAAGAGTTGTCCCTGGTGTCTGCCTGCAAGGCACACTGTACCCTCTTGCTCTGTGGTGGTTTGACCCTGGCTGGAGGCCAGACTCCCACAGAGTGGCTCCATCACTCCCCTCTCAGCTGCACAGGGGAGAAAATATTTACTGAGAGGCTTTGGAGTGGAGATAAGGACAGGGAGAGATCACTTCACTATCAGCGTCACGGGCACAACAGACTCAGCACAGAGTAAAGAAATTCTCTAATTTCTTACACTTNATGGTGTTCCTCACACACTGCTGGGAATCTCTCAGCACCTCCTCCCTCTGTTCTATCTGTTGTGATAGGACAAGGGGAAATGGTTCCAAGCTGGAACATAGAAAGTTCCATGTGAATATAAGGAGGAACATTTTCACCGTGAGGGTGCCAGAGCCCTGGGACAGGCTGCCCAGAGAGACTGTGGAGACTCTTTCTCTGGAGACATTCAAAACCAATCTGGACACGTTGCTGTGTAATTCAATCAAGGTGATCCTGCTCAGGCAGGGGGTTGGACTGGATGATCTTTCTAGGTCCCTTCCAACTTCTAACATTCTGTGATTCTTCACTGACTTTGATGTCTGCAGAGTTTCTCCCATCTTCTGACTCCCTTCTCCAGTGGCAAAATGTGGCTCTTTGCATTTGGGTCTTTTTTTTTCCTCTAATGTGAGTGTTTTTCCTCTAAAATGTGATTCACAGAGGTGCTATGGCCATCACTGATTGGCTCGGCCTTCTCAGCAAGAGTTCAGCCTTGAAAGCCCAGCTGGTATTTGCTCTGTTGGACCTCAAAGAAGCTTCTAGCTGCTTCTTGCAGAAGCCACAACATACTTCGTGCCAATTTCGTTTAGAAGGCAAGATTTATGTTGGCTATGTTTGTTTAATACCGTGTGGAGAGGAGAGATGACTCTAGAAGTTTTTATTTGTATCTCCAGCAAGGTAAGCATAGTCTTTAAACAGTTAATAACTGGAGAGGCAACAAAGGGCAACTCCCTTTAGTGTCCTGTTCTTATGAGTTGCAAATACTACCTTTGACACTGCCCTTCGGAAGCTGGAGGGGACCATTCCCTGGTATTAAGAGTCAGAGAGTACTTACTTGCACCTTCTTGCATTGGATTTATTCCTAGATCAATTATCACTCTGTCCATTGCTCATAAATCCTGGCTTTTTAAGATAATTTCAGCTCCCTGAAGGCTTGTCATAAACCCTGTGTGTGTATGCTTCCACTGGGCTGTGTGAGCTGAGCTCTCTTTTCCCTGCTTGGAAAATCTGCCACAATTATGCTCAGATTCTACAGCATTAGGGAAGGGTTAGTCAGGGTGTGAGTGTTCTTCCTTGTCTTGTCTGGATGAGGAGTGTTTAGTTTGTTCATGCTTTGGCTTTTTTTTTTTTTCCCGTGTTTATTCTGAAGCCTTCTGCAGAAGTGCAAGCACAAGCTTTTTAGAAGGTTTCTTTTATTAATATCCTTTAACATTCAATATTAAACACCAGGTGCTGGTGAGGCAGGGCTGCAAGGGACTTTGTGTAACACTGTTAAGTGTAGTTCACAGTGCAAGCAGTTTGGATACTCTAATCTTGTTTTGGACATTCGATTGCCTTAACCATGTACTTCTGAGTACTTGGGCATGTTGACTCTGGAGAGCTTGTTTAACGCCTGTTGAAGCAGCTTCAGGCAGGGGAGAAGGGACCCCTCAGAGAAGGGTCCAGTAGCATAAGAAACAGAATTCTTTTTTAAACACGCTTCAAAGACCACATTTGTTATTTGGTGGGAGTGTGTGGGGTCCAAATGTAGATCTGATTTTGCCATTTCATGTAGTTCCATAGAGTAACCATGGCCTGAGGTGTAGGCAGATGTATTGGTGATAGATTGTGATAGAGCTGTTTTATGAGAGGAGGAGAACAGCTTTAAATTCCCTAGTCTTTTAAAACTGCAGCTGTGTAGCATCTTTGTGAAATGGACAAATAAGTTTAATTTCAGGAAATTTGCAATTAAGCAAAGACTGGTCTTCTGACAAAGTCTATTTTTAGTAAAAACATTTCATGCCATTCATTTTTAATGTGATAATCCTCTCCATGTTTACTAGTGTAATCTCTGGCTCTCAATTCCACTGAGAGGTAAACTGAAAAAACTCTATTTTATTAAATTATGGAAGGGGCCAGTCATGACTATCCTTTTAAAAGGCGAAGTAGAGTTTGGTCAGATGTGACCTCTGCTGCAGAGGGCTGTTCTTACTTGTGCAGTGGTAGATTTTCCTTGCTGATCCTCACTACTCCTCCAGCCCGAAAGCTCTCACGAACGAAGGGAGCCTGAAGGAGGATGCCAGTTCACAGAAGTGTAGGATATTTACCTAAGTTTAGATTTGCCTAATTTAAACTTTGCTCCTGCCTGAACACAGTGGTTTTAAATTTTATATATGTGATGGTATGAGTAATGTGGTGAAAGAAAAAGTACATTTCACATAAGAGCTGTGTAGGATGGTAAGCAGAGCTGGTGGGTGTAACCTCGGCTAAACTTCCTTTGATTGCAGTTTCAGTGTGTTGGGCAAGTCATACGCTGGCTGGCAGTTTGCCAGAAAAAATCTTTCTGTTTTTTAATTTTATTTAAAACTTTAACTCTTTAGTCAAGTGAATGTCGAATTGGTTATTTAAATCTGCCTTCTGTGATTAGTACGGCATTGTACCAATTCATAGTATTGCAGTTGTTTATGTGGGGAAAGATTTCTGTTGTACTTCATTTTTTTTCCAGTTAAACCTGTTCTGTTAATTCAGTTAACTGTTTTGGAAAAATCCCTTCCATTGCCTTTATGTTGGTCTCAGCTTTTAATTAGGATGGGGAGTAGCATCCTCTATCTTTGGACTGGGATCCTAATGGTAGGAGGGGAACTGACTCACTTTGCCTATAATACTCTACATTCTCTTTTTGTCACTAAAGGAGCATTTTAATTCTGTTGCTGTAGGAGCATATGCCTTACATTGTGTTTAAGGACAGGTTTTATGCTGAGAGTCCAGTGGACTTACCTGGAATTGTCCTGTGACCTGCATGAAGCTGAAGCGATAATTCTCCCAGTGTTGATGAGAGACTTGAGTCCCTCCAAATGCAGCTCTGACTTCTCACTTTATGTGTGCATTTTAAATGTGCCAATTTCCTCTAGTGACTATTCTTAACTGTCTACAAAGTGTACAACAGTAGACTCCCTGGAGAGCTTCCCTGGAAAATTGTGGTTACAGTAGGCATTACAAAGGGATCTATGTAAATAGGCATATTTAGTGCTAGTGAACTGTTTATAGACCAAAAAGAGATGTTTGTATACATCTTCTGTAATAACCTGTTGGATCCAGGAGTCGGATGTCTGAGTAAAACCACAAACTCCAGGAAGTTCCTTCCCTGCCACTTTCTCATATAGGTTGTGTAAGAAACCTGTTATGTGTTACTTGAAAAAATGGTGACATTAGTGTCCTTAAAGTAGTCATTATCTTTTCCTCCAGTAGGTCTTTATGCATTAGTTTATTGTGCAGGTCACTTTAAGCCCATCATCAGCCGCTTATTTGAACAGCTAGAAAAAGGACCCATTCAGTATATGTTTAGCAAACTTCTCCTCAAAAGACTCTTGCATTCTCTTTTTCTGTAACACTTAGGCAGTTCCGGGGCTTTGTGGCTTACAGTGGCGTTATTGGTGCTCCGGTATCGGAGTCACTGGGCTGTGCTCAGCTGCTGACTCTGGGGAATGCAGGTCTGTGGGTTGTTTAGGCTGCAGGTAAGCAGACGCGCCCAGGGATTGTTTTGAGGGGCTTCTGATGAAAACATTCCTTCTTTTAGGGGTACCTAAAGGAAGAACTGGAGGTAGTTTTCCTGGTTTCAGTGGGAGTTAAATCTGTGACCACGCTAGAGCACTTTAGCAGTTTAGTCACTAATTACATGAGCTGGTATAGCACCGGTGGGTTAGCCAAAGTGAGACAAAACTGTTTTCTTGACATTAAGGAGCTGTGTGTGGGCAGGACCCTAGAAGGAACACTCTTAATTGGTAACTTGTGTTAGCATTTGTCTGAAGGACCAGTGTGGACATCACAGTTCCAGTCTGTGCTTCACTGCATTGCACAGCTCATAAAATAAAATGGCTTAGTTAATCAAGCTGTCCGGCCTGATGAAACTACCAAGATTTTGTAATTTTGAAACTGTGCTATTCAGTCTGAATTTTAAGGTGCTTCCCACAGGAATCACTGAGCCCTTGTTTCTTAGGCAACTCTTGATAATGTAGAGGTGTCACCTTGGGGGAGTTGGCCTCTGGGTAAAAATGGCTGGGGCAGACCATGGCTGGCACTGGCAATTAATGTGATTGCACCCCAACCATGGGGTTTAACACTCTGATGTGTACTTTGCCTGCGTGTGCTGAAGCTCCTGTGGGCCAAATCCCATCTGTGGTAAGATGGGCTGGTCATTCTGCCAAGTGTTAAAGTTGTGCTGATGTATTTCTGTGAGGTTAACTCCTCGCAGGAGTCTCTTTTTTTGTGTAATAGCAAATTTTATTAGGTTTTTAGTCTTTTGCAAAATGGGTTTTATGTTTTGAATCTTCGTGCTAAAATATTAAAATGAGGAAGTGTCTTGTTTGTAAAGCTGTAAAAAATCCCCTGAAAGACCATTGGGCAGTCATATTGATTTGTCTTTTAAAAAAAAAAAAAAAGGTTGTCCTTTCTTTTCCTGGTAAGCTTCAGAGGCAGTATGCAGCATTGCGTGGCTGTTGCTAATGTTGACTTTACAGGAGCATTGCTGTCCAGGGCTGTGTTTGCTCATGCCCTGTACCTGAGTCAGGGCAAGTCTGGACATAAACCATTCTGACACATTTCTGGGAATCCAGTTCTTTTCTGGAGCAGGACTTTTAGGAATGGCCTAAATTATCTTATGAAATCTTTCCAGACCACCCTGGGATGCAGCCATAGCTCAGTACTTGTAAATGTTTGTTTTGAAAAGCAGCTGTGCGTTTGAAAATGGCCCTGACAACATGATTCTTGTAGCATGGAAAAAATCTTGGAATAAATTAAAACTTGCAAAATGAATAGGCTGCTTTAAACTGTTGTTTTTGGGGTTTTTTTTTGTTTGCGTTTTTTTTTTTTTTTCAGAACTAAGTGTTCTTGCTGCTAATTCGTGTATTTTTTCCTTTTTTATGGTCAAAAGTTGCACCGTGTCCCACTGTTGTGAACATATGTATACATGTTATATATATATACACACAAAAACTGTCTTTACAGCAGGGTTTACAAAACAGTTTAAAAACAGTTTTAAAATATTTTACCACAGTTGGGACTTGGATATTTTAAAAGGCCTTAAATACACTTCTGGCATTTTACTTCCCTTCCTCCACCTCTATTTGACAGTCTTTAAGACAGATCTCTGATAGGAACAGCTGCTTTGGGAATTCTACACATAGTACTATTAGGATCCTGGAACTGATTCTCCCATTTCTAATATGTCCATTGCATCTCCTTCAGTAGCAAAAGGGGCAAAAGCTGCACTAGTGGCATAACTAACTCCCTTAATGTGGGCTGATACATGTTTTGAATAATTAGAAAACTTTAAAGGTAAGGTGAGTCTGTGAGGTACACTCAATACATCTGCAGTTTAGTGCTCTCCAGAGGTGAGGCAATGGGGGTAGACGAGAAGTAGGGTGAGGAAGTAGGGAGGGGGTGGTAGGAAAGTGCAGTGTGCTCTCTCTTAAAGTTTAGTTTCTCATGGATTTGATAAGAAGCTTCAGTCTATCATTGCTGCAGTAAAACGGCTGTTGGCTTGGGTGATGTACTCAGTGTTGTTTTCTATTAAACTGTTGGCAGAAATTAGTTTTTCTGTGAAGAAGCAGGAAATGACAGTGACTGAACTCAAGCTGTTTATAACTGTGTTTGCTTTATTTAGAGACTATGGTATATATAATGTGGAAGCCTGGAAACCCACATTCAAACAGTGATGCCAGCAGAGCCATTTGATCTGGTGCTCTGGCCACCTTGACTTCTCCTCTCTGATGTTCATTTGCAGAATGGGGGGGCTAAGGTTTGTGCTTTTCATTTGGTTTTTGTTTCATTATTTTTATTTCCCGCTTTGCTAACCTTAACTTTAAGCTACAATCCCTTGTATCTATTACTTTTCATTTAAGCATAATGCTAACAGTCAGTAATTAAATTAATATTTTATGTGAATATATTTTTTGCTAAATATTTTCAGAGCCTTTTTAGACAGA
Source organism: Heliornis fulica (assembly GCA_013399135.1). Taxonomy (NCBI): domain Eukaryota; kingdom Metazoa; phylum Chordata; class Aves; order Gruiformes; family Heliornithidae; genus Heliornis; species Heliornis fulica. The sequence continues at coordinate 950,171 of VXBZ01009988.1, read as the reverse complement.
TTCAAGTGAAAGCTTTTAACCGAAGCAATAAGTTCGTTTGAGAAAGGAGTATAAGCTCTCTGGAGTTAGCATACTGCAAGGAAGTCTTTATAGAGGATCAGAGGAACATCAGGTCTCCTGAAGCTTAGATGGGTCACTGAGTACAGTAAGCAGAGCACCATTCTAGTCTTGCTTGAGTATCATCTTCTGTTGCAGGTAACCTTTGGCTTTTTCCAGAAGTGGGATTATTTCACCTGTTTTACTAGTGGGATATTATGGAATGTTTAGGAAGAAGTGCTCAGTATTCCTTTGGCAGCTAAAGGACAGGCATCATTACAGTAAGGTAGTGTTGTGACCATTTGGATATTCCAGGAGACTATTGCTAGTTCTGATTATTGGTAGAAATAATAAAAATTAATTAAGGGCTCCTATTGAAAGAGGATGTTGATGCTGTGAGTTGCTTTGTTTTCTGTGTACACATCCTGCTACCTTCTGTTGTTTCAAAACATTAGTCTGGGTAAGTCCAAACGCTGGCAGGAAAACAATGCTTCTTCTGTTGAGTAGGTAATAAATATACCTACAATGATCCAGTCACGAACACTCCTCAGAAAACCCTGTGAAGAACTAACTCCCATCTGTGATTTCACTCACGGGGCTGTTTCTGCAGGCTTGTAATTTTGGTCTGTAGTAATCATGTAGTATTTCAGTGAGCAGAACTGAATCCCAGTGCTTACACACAGGAATGCAGAACCGCACTGTGTGTGTACACCTGGTACGCCGGTACTTTAAATATGTGTCTCTGTTTAGCTCTTTAAACCACGTCATCATGCTGTGGTTGTGTCACTTCAGCAAAGATGTAAAGAAATGATGAAAATGCACAGGGTGTGTCTAACAACTCAGTGAAAATAAGGATATGGTGTGGGTTTTTTTCCGTGAGCTTTGCTTTTGCCGCGTTCCTTGTTAAAACTAGTGAATAGGCAATGAGCTATGTGCTGCAATGAACTATGTGCTTCCATGAGCAGAAAAAGTTACTACAAATAAGGAATGTAGCCCATGCTTCAAACTGGCCAGTGTTTATCTGTTGGAGGACAAATTGGGTGCAGATGGGATTGTACTGGTTTTTTCCTCTTGTCATGTCAGAACTCAATTTGGTTGTGAAAGATAAAGGCTTTCTGACACTTTGCTGCTGTGTTAGTACATTTATGATAAGTAGGTAGGCATTTCTCCACTTAAGTTTACTCCATTTCGTAGGTCTGTTCGATTTTGCTGAGTCTGTAGTGAAGTTTAGGTCAGTTAATTGTCTGTAGAAATGAAGAATTCTAGTTGTCTTTATCAGGCCCAGTCTCTTCCCTTGACACAACGATTTCTCACCTTGGCAAAGTTCACTAGCAAAAAAAAAAAAGTTGTTTTTTGCTTTACTGGGGAAAAAGCCAGAGGAGTAACCTGGGAGACTCAACTGTTGTCTTTGCTGCAGTTGTTTGGTAAGATAATGGAAATGTTAACTTCCCTAGTGAAAGAACTTTGTCAGGGTTAATACAGAAGTGGGAACAAGAACAAGGGAAATGCTGTTGGCACTCCGCGAGTAGCAGTAACTACAGTTAAAGCTTGCCCTGTGCTTTATAGATGTATCTGCAGTTTGTCACAGGCATTTCTCCTGGATGGTGCAATCAAGAAGGTTAAGTCAAATGTATACATCCATTGTGCACATTTCTTTGTCTTCTTCAGAGTATGTATGAATTATACAGGAGTATCTAATAAGGACCCTGTGTAAGCAGTCTGTGACCACAGGTAACTCTTAAATCGAATCCATTTTGGCATAGACAAGTGTTCAAGCTGTGTGCTTGAACTGGTTTGATGTGTGTTTGCTGTTGGTGTCATGGACATGAGTCAGCCTGTGGTGTCATTGTGCATGGTTATCCCCCAGCTTGAAATTACATTTGTGTCTTCCTTTTTATACCAGGCTTGAAAGAAAAGGGATTTTTGGTTGGAGAACTTACTGTGCTGAAGTGATGAAACCAATGCCCATGCGGATGGGGGGAGCACTTAAAAGCAGCATGGTTTGGAGTGTGTTTGCATGTGCAAGGCAGCAGATGAAAAAGCATTCTGTAAAAGTGCAAATAAATGTGATGCAGCCTATATGCATCTTTACTTTTTGTAGCTGTGTTGCAATTGTCTGGTTTCCTGGCAGCGTGCCCGATGTTTTCTGTGACTTCAGGAGGCTGCAGCAGTTCCTGCTTCCTGGTTTGTTTTTTTGTGTAAATACTCATACTGTGGGTTGCCTATAGTCACTGCACCTTAGCTTTAATACTTGAGGAGTAAATCCAGTGTTACTTGATTTAGTAGTTAACAAAATCGATGCACAAGTTACATATTTTTGGTTAGGTAAAAATGTGTCCTTCAAAGAGATCTGACCTAAGTTTTTCTTGTAGCTGCTGCAGAAACAGAATAAAATTGGTGGAACCTCTCTTAGGGGAGAGAATGCTTTTAAGTTGAACCTGTTTTATTTGTCAATGCTTATGTTCAATGTCCAGCTTACTGAGGGTTAAATTGCTATAGAAGGCTGAGGTGAGGTCTTAAAAGTTTGAGCCAGCGATAGTAATGCACTTTATTTTCAGTCAGTGATTTAACCTTTTGGAGTCGCTGATACTCAAAACCAACTTTCACATTTGATGGCTATTTAGTAACCAAGCAAAAATTGGTGGAGGTTCTGGAGATGTGTCATTTTGTTTAAAGCTATTAAGAGGAAAATGAGTAGGGAAAAAAAAAAAACCCCAAACCGTAGATGTTTCTGTAGCTAAAGTCTCTATGAAGAAGCAAAACCAGGTTGGACATAAAACCAGCTCTCCACTTGTTATTTTAGAGCTTGTTGTTCATTAAAACTGACTTCCTGCACTTGTTACCAAAACTAATGCATGGTGCATTTTGAAATAAAAATGCTGGAGACTTTGTGTTCTGTGGAAGAAGGGCTTCATTACGTTCAGACAGTAGGAAACAAACCATGAGAATTAACGCTTAGAAGGGAATTGTCTCTGTGCTGTCAAGGCTTTGCAGAATTAGTTTTTCTTCCCTGTGTGGTAAATGCAAGTGATAAACAGTTTTCTCCAGAACTGCCTCATCATTTGGTACTTGTTACAGAGCTTAAAGCTGGTGTTAATATCTGGCCTTTCCATTGGAGGTTTTGGTGGTTCAGGCAGTGTTCCTCTCTCTGGTAATGTAGCATAACATAGTCACTGTTGTGGTGAAGTTGTCAGAATTTCATGTGGAACGTGGCTTTTAAAAACAACTGTTCACAACTGCTGAGACTGCAGCGTGGCGAGATCTGCTCAGTACCGAGGTTGTATTGACGCTGGGCCTGGGAGAGGCTTGTGAAAGTACGGAGAACTTGTGGGCACCTCCAAGCCGTGGGTGCTCCAATTTCAGGCATGCCTACCCGTATGCTTACAGCAGTCAAGTCATGCTTGGAACATCAAATCACCAGTGTGATGGCTTAAAGCTTTGTTGCTCTAACCTTTTGGAATATATAAAAGGAGACACAGTTGTACTCAAATAACCAGAATGGAGTCACAGTAAAATGAGAGGGACCAAAGGCTCATCTCAGGGCCCTTTCAGTGTCGGAGTTGGTCAGCTTCCACCGTTCAGCAGACTTGACCTCGTGTAGCACTGCATTGGACAGCTGGTTCTTACTCAAATGCATGAAGTAGGAGAGTTACAAATTGGAGGAAGAGCAGTGTGTTGGCTGCAGAAGGTTGGAATAAAGGAATAAACTTGTGAAAGACTCTTACTACCTCTGGTGGTATCTGTTGCAGTTTTGGAACCCTTGTTTCAATTGGAATCGCTGTCTTTGCGGTGATTGTGATTACTATTATCCTGTGCCTCACCTGTTCCTGTTGCTGTTTGTATAAAGCATGTCGACGGCCACGGCGTAAGTACCTCTGTCTTTAATTTCTTTTTCACATCTCTGAACAAGACTTTTTTTTTTTTTTTCCCACCCCTCCCTCTCCTGGAAAATTGTGTTGCTATAAAAGGTGAAAACCATCTTGCCTTACCTTTAATATGTAAACATTAAAATAAGCATTTAAGCTGCTTCAGAACAGGACGTTGCAGCAATATATTTTCTTTATTTTCTAACCATTTAGAAGCTCCATTCCTCAAGTGTGTGGATTTGGGGGTTTGGGGTTTTTATTTGTTTGCTTAAGTAAGCAAGGGATAGGATGAAACTTAAACCTTTCCCATTCTCAAAAATATACTTGAAAAATACACTGAGGACCTGGGGCTGCAACCGTGCAATCTTAAGCAATGTCTATAATTGTAGCAATAAGACGAAGAGATCTTGAAAGAAAATTATTGCAGTCTATTATAAATTGTGAACAAGAGATATGAACCAACTGTCAGCTCCTACAAAAATCAGTTACTTTATGTGTGTTTGCCTTTCTGACTGTTATTTAGAGGAAGAAGTACTAACACAGGGCAGACAATATACAAAAGGAAACTTGTTTGGGCAGTCATGGGGGCCCCTTACCTTTATTAAGGAGATCTCTATAAAATGGGTGTTTTTCCAGTCTCGTACCAAATGATAGGTAACTTGGCTGCAGGATTGAGTTCCTGGTTTTTGAACAGTCCAAGAAAAAAATTCCTTGCTTGTTGTGATTGAGAAACAAGGAGATAAGTTGGCTGCTGTCCCAGTATGTGAAGGTTCTCATTACCACTGAGTTCAGTAGAAAGATCTTTAGAGGCCACATTTCTAAATCTGGGTAATTTAATTTTTGAAGTTCCAGGAAAGATTGAGAAGTGAGAAATTGATCTTAAGAGAGAATGTTTGTTACATTATTGTTGTTGGCTGTCCCAGGTGAACTCCCAGAACCACCAGCACTAACTGTGTTCCTTTTGCTTGTTTGTAGCTGTTGTGACCACCACTACTTCCACTACGGTGGTTCATGCTCCCTATCCCCAACAAGGAGTGCCACCCAGCTACCCAGTAGCCCCGTATCAGGGTTATCAGCCTGTGGCTATCCAGCCACAACCAGGAATGCCGGTAGCGCCGTACCCTGCACAGTATCCTCCCCCTTACCCCATGCAGCCAGCGGGACCCCCAGCTTATCATGAAACGATGGCAGGTAAGGCAGAGCTGAGTATTTCTTCATCTCTTAAACAGCTAGAGACAGCTGTGTTGGAACCAATCTTGTGTTACTTACATTTATTACTTTCTATGACTATATTAATGTAAATGGAAACAACATAAGACCTGAGTGATGGTGGCTGCTGTAATTCACTCCTGCTGAAGTTCCCCAGTCAGCATTTCCATGTTAAGCATTGTGGGAGGAGATACAGCTACGCTGTAGTGGCAAAGTTAGGTGGAGTGTGGGAGTATCAATGGATCCAGTAGAATGATTTGCTATTTCAGTTGAAATTTTGTATTAAAATTGATTCTATGTACCCTCTCTAATCTTGTATTCGATAGATGTTTTTTCATTTAGCACAGATAGCATTTTCTAGGTCATTGGGGCTGTTCAGCCTGGAGAAGAGGAGGCTCCAGGGAGACCTTCTAGCGGTCTTCCAGTACCTCAAGGGGGCTTACAAGAAAGATGGGGAGAGGCTGTCCAGTAGGGCCTGTTGTGATAGGACAAGGGGTAATGGTTTTAAAATAGAGGGAAGGAGATTTAGATTGGATATTAGGAAAAAGTTCTTTCCTGTGAGAGTGGTGGAGCACTGGAACAGGTTGCCCAGAGAGGTGGTGGATGCCCCTGGATCCCTGGAGACGTTCAAGGCCAGGTTGGATGAGGCCCTGAGCAACCTGATCTAGTTGGGGGTGTCCCTGCTTCTTGCAGGGGGGTTGGACTAGATGGCCTCTGGGAGTCCCTTCCAACTCTAATCATTCTGTGATTCTATGATTTCTGTCTTTAGAGAATACCAAGTCTCTGACCAACTTCAGACAAGCCTGCCAGTGACTAGCAGTTAAATTATTGGAATATTTTTTTTTCTTCTTTCCTTCTTTGTAGCATTGTTTTCATGCAGCTTTGTTGTTGCTGTTGCTAATTCCCATTTTTGCTGGTAATAGCTGTTCTCTGAACAAGTGGCTCCTGGCTGTTCAGAGAGGCCAAAACTGGGCTCTGGTCTTTGTTCTAGGATCTTCAAGCCCTCTTAGAAACCTCACAGTTCATCCTTCTAACTAACAAATGAAGTATAGTCCTGAATAGTAGATAATGCCCTTAGTAACTCTTTCATGACAACTCAAATATAAAATGTTTGTTCATAGTCTTCAAGCATTTGTAAGCTATTTAGAAGTTGTACATTAGCAATGTGCAAATCAGACCCACATGTGAAAACACTGATTTAACAGGCCTGATGACTTTATTTTACTGTTCTAAACTCTGGAGAAGCTGTGGGTTTTATGGGGTTATCCCAGAGTGCTTTGGCCTCATCTGTTACATGTGAGGGAGCCAATAAACTAGTCATGTTGCTTCTTCTATCCTTCAGTTTCTCAAACTGTTGCTAGTTCATAATTAATTTATGTAATTTTTGTTGGCAAAATCTTGAAGCACTTGTTGCCAGTGGAGAATCATGACCTCAAAATGACATCTCTTTTCTTCATTTCTCTTGTCTATTAAGCAAAGGAGTGATATCTTTAATTGGGTCACATGCCAGGGAGAGAATACCTGCCCTGTGACACAGGAACCAAACCCTCTCACTTTACAAGATCAGCAAGAGATAACCACACTTATACATTCCAGGAATCTGATCCGGTGCTGTGTTACTTGAACCAACCTGTGCTGTAAGACCTGAAAATGAAGATGCCATCTGAGAGCAGCTTGTCTTGGAGCACTAGGAAATAATACTAGGAAACATCTTCTGAGTGATACCCATCTAGCATAGAAGTCAAACATTTTAGTGTGCTCCATAGTGTTGGGATACTTTTTTCCTTGGATTTTTTTTAATTAAACTGTGACACCAGAAAAGCGTTTTCCCTGAAGGAATCCTAAGATGCTTTCTCGAGATGTTTTCCTTTTGCCCAGTGGTTTATTTTAACATCTGACCATACCATGAGGCATAGTATGACTTCCTAGGAGGCAACCTCAGACTTCCACTGGCTGCTTCATTGGACCAGATCTGTTCAGGTGGTAGGGTTTTTTGGCTGTTTTTTTGTTTTTTGGGTTTTTTTCATTTGGTTAGTTGGGTTTGGGGTTGTTGTGTTGTTTGTTTGAGATGTTGGGATTTTTTTCCTGAAGGCTAACCATTTGCTTGTGGGTCCCAGAAGTCATATGCACACTTGGGCATCAAATGAAAAACCTTGTAAAGACAGAGGGTTTTTTTGTGACCTTACTTTTGAAATGCAGATGCTTTATGAGATAACACAAACTGTTCTCACGTCCAATTAAGATGATAGAAAAGTTGAACCTCTTAACTATGAGTTCAAAACAGAAGTTGCCATTACAGATGTAGAATTTGGAATGTAAATTTTACAAAACTGTTTTTCCTTGTGTTTTGCTTTTTCAGCTGGTGCTGGAGCACCACCCCCCATCAGCCAGCCCCCTTACAACCCTGCTTATATGGATCCTCAACGGCCCACCTATTGAGAAGATCTTCTGCTATGCTCCTGCATACAAAACTTTAAAAGTATATTTGTGCTGTTTACACTGTGCAACTATAATACATTTTTCTGGAAGAAAGCAATCTTTTGTCTAAGTAAAGTGAAAGTTAAATTAGTATATTTTTTTTAAATGTTTTGAGTACAAGGAAGGAGTATTTTTCTTGCATAAGTTTATACCTCAAGCAGTTACAAAGAGATACTGTTCTTTATACAGTTAGAAAAGCATGGAGGAGGAGTACTTCAGAAATAAGAACCACAGTAACATTTGCTGTGCAATAATCATTATCAACCATCCAAACCTGTAGCAATCTTTTGCACAGTATTGAAACACAAAACCTTAAATCTCCTAGAAAATCTCTGATATGTGTGTTTTGCCCATTTCAAAACTATTATTGTTCAGTAAGCTACAAGATAATACATTTCATTTACCATTCAAAAGGGAATTTTGCTTTTTTGGAGCATGTTTGCCTTCAGTAGTGGGTAGCAAACCATACTTAATTGTCTTTGACAATTTGGTCTGTGCTAAATAGCATGAGTTGGTAATTTCTGTGTTTTCTTTACCATTTTTAAGGCTTTAAAACTTCCTTTTGGGTGTTTTCTCAGGCCATTTCAATTTACAGCTAAAAATTAACCGTCAACACAAACTCTTTGCCACTTAATAGAACAAATAGATCAAAAGCTGAAAACATGAGAATTCTTCATAAAAATTATTGGATAAATATTTATTGTCCAAGCATTATCAGACAAGTCTGTGAATTTGTGTTGTTTCTGAATTTGTAAGAAAAATATAGCACCTTAGTTGTCTGTTAAGCAGCAGTACCTGCCAGTGTTTAGTCCTGCCTCAACATAGGGAAGAAATTGTTTTTACAGGAGAGATGGGATGTTGAAAATAGATTGTGGTTTTTAAAAACTAAGGATTTGTCAGTGTCTCTAGTGGGAACCTAGGAACGATAGATCTTTATAAACTCAGTCTGCATTTGAATTAATGGGGGGTGTGTGTGAGAAATTGCAGCCCAAGACATAGTAGAGAAAAAAAAATGGTTTGTCTTCAACATTCCCATGAAGTTGAGCAGAGGACATGAAGTTGGGAAGAGGAAGAGCGGTAGGATTTGGTCACAGGGAGGAAATGTGTTTTCAAGGAGGTAGTGCTTGCAGTCCTAAAACGCCTTGAAGCATCCTCAGGCATACAGGTGTTTTCAAGGCTTTTGGCTCTGTACACCTTGTAAAGATTAAAAAAATAATGTTTTATATTTTCTGTAGTGTCCTTTATGATTCTGTCTTTTCTATCATTGAAATAAATTTTTTTTAGTTTCTCAGCAGAGCTATTTAGTCTGTTGTATGTGTCACTGTGCCATAATTGCTGAAATAATTTTGATATAAACCGATTTTATATTGTCCATTTGTCCTGTGATTCTACACTTGGGGTATAGTACTGTTTGAAAAACATTGATGGTGGCATTGTTTTACCTCATATGATGGATGGAAGCTGCTGCTGTCAAAAGCAGCTTTATTTATCTTCCTGATTTTTTTCATTCTATTTCTGGATTATTCCAATTTTTTCTTTCCAAGAACGTTTTAAGGGCATTTCAGAAAACCTCTGGGGTTCATGACAACCTAGGTGCTTGTGGTACACCTCTGTAAGTGCTGAAGTGTAGCATGAAACAGTGCAGGAGGTGCCCTGTACCTGTGGGCTCCTCCTCTTTCCTGCCTTGTAAGCCAAGGGATTGGGCAGAGCTTCATTTTCCTGTTAAGTATTACATGAAACCAACCACACAGCGTCTCCTGTATGGAGGATGAAGTGTTTCCTTAGAAGTCTGGAATTCTTAGACGTGGGAGGGCACTGGATAACTGCAGAAACAATTCCCTTGTTATAGATTTTTATCTTGTATGCTCAGGAAGGAGGGCAGATACTCTTCCAGCACCTTGGTTAGCCAGCTGTATGGATGGGGTCTGGCCAGTGAGCACAGCTGCCGGGCAGCACTGGGAGCACAGGTACAGGGTGCTGATGCGGGGCCTCGGGAGGTTGTGGTGGTGTTACTAGGGTTGTGTTTTGGTTATGGAGGGGGACTCTGCAGCTTTGGGAGACGTTGACTCTGTAGGTGTAAAAACCAAAGAAATTGCCCTGAGCACCACTATATGTTTGGTGGTGGAGACGAGGGTTAGAGTTAAGGAATCTGAAAGTGTTAACAGCTTTCCTTCAGTGATTGTATGTTAATGGTAACTATACAAGTGAAGAGAAGAATCGTTAATACACAAGGAACTACTTCAGTAGTAGTGTTACCACTTCAGTTACAAAACTCGTGGAAAGAAAACAATCCACTTCATAATTGGAGCATTTAATCAGATCTTAGTGTGTTAATCATTGTTAACAACAAAGTGTAGGACCAAATTTTATGTATTTGTTGCCATGCAACCCATTGAGATTTGTTTTCATGTAGTTAAGAGAATGCTGTGGTTATGGAAAAGATCAAGTTTGTCCATAAACTCCTGATGTGTTGGTCCAAGTAGCTTTCCCCTTCACATCAAACTGGTTATCCACAGTGCCATAGGGGAGGAGGAATTCAATTAGAAGGTTAAATGTTGAAGTACTATATGTTATTTTTTTTCAATTCTGTAAGTGCCTTTCTTTCAGAAATGTTTTGTGAAATTAAATAAATATTCTGTTGTACCAAATCTACTTAATCATTGATTTTATTTCATACCCTGTCCTAGCTTTATCTCTTTGAACTCTGTGCACCTTTCGTAATAAATGCAACCGTTTAAGTATATCCTATCCATTTGTTTTCTTAACATCAATTTGAATATTATTTAGGAGTGTATCTGCAAAGCTGTATTTTACTTCATTCTGTGTGTCAGCTAGTGTTCCCAAGTGTACTTTTCAGCCACATTGTATCATGAGTATCTCCTTTGATTGTAGAGAACAAAGCCTAATTAAAATCACAGATTGCAGCATAAAGCAAGGACAAGATGCAAGCTCCTGAATGACACTGACAGTACACTTCAGAGCTAATCTAAAAGGATTGCCTCAAAGGCCTTGTCTAGCCCAAGTAGTAAATTCAATGCATTCATTTTGTATGTGTTGGCTAACAAATCCCAAGACATTTCAAAAGCCTAATGCAGGTAAGAGGGTAGACTTCAGAGAAGTCTATAATGTGATTAAAGTTTATTAGCTTCTTAACACTCACTTTGGCTTGTGTGTTGAATATTTTGCATCTTTTATCAACTTGACCAATTCAGTGTGTTTTAAGTGATGCATTCCATTCTGTGTGAAAACATTTTTGTTGATATTTTTGTATACTCTCAATAGTCTGGGAGAGGGGGAGCGGGGGGAAATGCTCTCCAAAGGTTGTATTCATGCCCCCGACTCACTAGTCTTTCACTCAAAAATATTTTCTTCAAGCAGGTCAAGAATGCTCTTTATAAAACACCAGGTGGTACCGAATCAGTTGAGGGTGTTCAGTGTGTAATCATTGCCAGCTAAGTTTCTAATGGAGGATTTAAAAGAAAAGGGGTACACAGAAAACCCCTTCCCCCAACTTGTTCTGAAAAGGTTGTTGTTTATCATGGAATAGTTGGGTATGTCTGCAATGTTACTTCTGGAATTATCTGATAAGTTTTAGCTGCAGGCTGATAATGCATTACAGGTGAAATATAATTTCCAATTTTATTTCACATTTTCTCAACAGAATTTAATTAGCTGGAGGCAGCAGTCAAAATGTATGCTCCCCAAAACTTAAGTCTAGAAAACAAATTGTTTTAGCCCAAAATAAAGTTTGGGATAGGAATTACACCAAGAAAAAGAAAAGAGATTTCTAATGGGTTTATTGCCTCTACTTTTTAGCTCATCTGTTTTTCGGTGCATGTGAATTTCAGAAGTGATGTGCAGAGAAGCTTCCATCTGTTTGGAGAACAGCTGCGTGTCTTCCCTTCTCTCTGCACACAGGTCTGAGGGCCAGGAGCTGATGTTCTGTTCAAAACCTTCAGATTTCCTTTATTGACCACATAAGTTCTCAAAGGTACCTTCACCCTCTAAAATTGTGGGAAAACCTTGTAGAGGAGAGTGAAGAGCTGAACTGGAGAGCCCAGAGCCTGTGGTAAGGTGGGGAATATGCAGGTTATGTTTACGTAACTTTTAATCAGCCATGGTTTATGGTAGCGTGATTTTTTCCAGAGCAAAACTTGGCCTTATCTTAAAGGCCATGGCAGGGTTACATGGAAGAGCTGGATGCAAGGGAGGAAAATCTTTAGCAATTACTGCCAAACAAGCAGTTCTATCCTATTTTTTTTTCTAAGTATGGAAAGTTAGTATCATATCGAGACCTGTACGGTAACTTGCTGAGTTTGCTTTAGCCAGAGGTTTGGGGCCTGTTTGTGTTTTTTCCACCCCCACTCTGGTTACTATTAGTCTCAATCAACTTAGTATAGCCTGCATCACAGGAGACTGCTCAGATTGTACAGCCTGCTTAGTGTCAGGAAGGAAGGAAGGAAAGTACCAGAGCTAAACCTCTTAAAGTGTGTTAAAGCTAAAGGAAATAAGTTATTTTATCCTTTCAAGAGGTCTGGCATCTGTATTGATTGAGTAGTGTTCTCTGCTTCACCTTTTTGTGTTGGTTTCCACTAAGGGTGAGTTAGCTGTGTTATAAAGGATGTCCTTCCCCTGTCAAGGGATTTCTTCAGGTTTGAGACACATCTAGCCACTTGTGTCAATACTGGAGAGCAAGGGGGCACTGCCTGGCACTGGGGGCGTGGGCTGCAGGGAACTGCCTGGGTTTGGAAATGATGACGTTTCCATCTCAGTGTGTTCCTCTTATCTGTTTGCAGGAGAAGTTGAGTGACTGTTTCACTTTTTGTTTGGCTAGAGTGAAGAATAGTACAAGATACATGTAAATAACCTCTGATACCCTGTTTCCCTTACTGCCATCCTAATAACTAAGTTACTGTAGTCTTTTCATTCTAACATTCTTTGCTCCTGCTGTTGTTTGTTGCATTGGTTCACTCTCCAGTGTTACTTTGGCCCTGAAATTGGGTAGGATCTGCTTTACAGACTGCTGTTGCAGGGCAGTGATGTGTTAAAAGAAGGTCTTTAGCAAAATAAATCGTTCAGCTACACTCTCAAAATATCAACCTACATTATGACTAATGCATAGACACAAAAAAACCCCGTTATCTCTGTCAGTAGACTTTGCTGTTACGTGGTTGGAATGCAATAGCCAATATGAAAATAAACTAGCAATCTTCTCTAGGTATTTTCAAAAGTGAGTTACCACTTGAGCAGCTATTCAGGGCACTAAATAATTTACAGACTTTAGAACTAAAACCTGTAAAATGAGTCCAAGGCAAACTATCTGTACCTGCTGCAGAGTCCAGGTGCTCAGCACGTTGCTAAGCATTTGCACTTTAGCTTTGTATTGAACTTGCTGGCCCTCACTTCTGGAAGTGTTTAGATAATCCTCAGTCACAGTGGGTGGTAGGTCTTTAGAGATCTCAGAGACCACCTTTTCTTACCAGTCTCCTAAAATATAATCAGTGATGCATACTTTTTAACAATTTACACTGTAAAACTAAGCTTTGTTCACAGCAGATACTACTCAGTCTTTACACAAGCAGATGGGAACTGCTGCATTTGACCTTAATGTAACAGTAAATATTACTGACTAATATTAAAACATTGTTCAATGGTTAAAATAAAGCTACTTTAGCACAGGCTAATCTTTCTTTAGTAGTTCACACTACTGGAGGATTAATGTGAATAAAACAACTCAGGTCAGATGTGGCGTGCTGCATGATGAAGTATATTGTATTTGCCATCTTCACCTGTTATGGCTTACTTGATAAAAGTGGTTTTTTAGGCCTCACATGGCAGAAACCAGTCACCTTGTCTGTGGAAGTTTGCTTTGATGGGGTTGGACTAAATGACCTACAGAGGCCTTGTCCAACCTCAACTAGCTGAACAACTCCACAAATTGTTATTTGCAAACAAGGTGTTATCTGTGCAAATTCCTTCAACATTTTAGCTAACAAAGCATTATTTATCTCTGTATGTGGCTTTATTAAACTGCTGTTTGAGTACCTCAGATCCTTGAATCACTGCAGAAAGATGCTTAGCAAGGCAGTCCCTCCTTCTGCACTGCAACTGTTTGAGAGTTACTGTCAGCAAGATCTTTAAGTCAGCAAGGCTCTTGGCCTCCTCTTTTGCATAAAATTGCCTAATAGGTAAGTTAGTGTGATTGCTTTCTTCATCCAGCTCCTCCTAGCTTTAGTCCTGTCTGCTCAGCACAGCTCACTGAGGGGGAACAAGGCACTTAGTTTCAGCAAAGGGGAAACTAGCTGCCATAGCCATGGGCAAGAAAATGGGTGGTGGCTGCTGCTGAGGAATGCGATAATCACGTATGGAACAGGACTAGTGGGGTTTGTTGTTGCTCACTACTTCATTATTCAGTCCTGTGACTGTGCTTCATGCCAGCATCAACTCCTTTTCTCAGTAATACAGAGGCACAGCTTATCTACAGCATGTTGGGCAAATGGAAACTGGCCTTGAAAAAAAGAGCTGCTATGCTGTGAATTTCTCAAGGAGTGTCTGATGAGAACAGTCTGACTTCTGTTGGTCATGAAGATAGTAAGCCAGCAGCCTTGAAATCTGAAAAAATGCTTCAGGTTTTTTTCAGGGAATGGTCAGAATTTGCATAGGTGCTTGGCTCTCTCTAATCTCGAGGGAAAATATCCCCAAAGAAAAGTAAAAAGGGAGGAATTATTAAATTCAGTAGTGTTGCAATATTCCTTACAAAAGATGGGTCACTGTAAATGACTTATTATGACAGTTTTGTATGTGTATTTATGTCTGCCTTTTCTCTTTAGGAGTGTAGCCTTATTTTTCTTCAGCAGCATGAACTTTTCAGTTCCCAAAATTGCCCTCATTTTTTTAAAGCTACAGTTTAGTTTCACAATGCCACGATGTCACTGTCATTTCTAGTGGTGAAGGTGTAAGGTTTTGGGTTTGTTTGTAGGCTGGTCTATATAAAGTCAGAAGTGAGAAGAAATCAGTGCAGTGCAGAAGTACATGTTAGGGTCTTGCCTGTTAGTGTGGGTGGATGGGAGGGGATGCAGTGCCAGAAGGGAACAGTTTGGAATGTGTTCCTAGCATTTTCCTCCCCCAGATAATAAATACATTTATACAAAATCTAGGACTAATATACTTCTCCCTTTCACCAAGTTTGCCTTCAGATGATGCCAGGAATTTTTTAAACTAGTTCTCTGGTAAGTTAAGTTCTTGAAGCAAGCAAGAGTTTAAGAAATCCTAACAGTTCATTTGGTCTGTTTACCAAAAGAAAGGGGTTTTAAAGTGCATCTTATCTTTATACACTGTGTTTCTACAAGTTCTGTTTAGAGAAATTAGGTGGTGATAGATCAGTTGAAAAGCAACTGTGGGGCAGTTGTGATTATGGGATCTTTGTTAGGGCATCTGTTTATCACTTCCAGCACGCTCATTGTCAGATACTGCTTTACTGCTGCTCCTGGGGCTGTTTTTAAAGAAATTATCTCAATGTTTATTTTGGCTTTGAATGTTTCTGGTAAAAGCCCCTCTCTTGTTCCAAAGGCCAGGAGTGCTGTATTGGCTGAGGGGTTGGTTTTGGTTTAGTTTTTTTTTTGTTTTTTTTAAGTGAACAAGTCAAATGGTTTTGTCATGCTTAGACTTCAGTAAGATGTCTCATCCTGTGCCCTAGTGGCACTTCTAAGGTAGTTACTGTACAAGAAGCCCAGGCTGTTAATGTGCCTGTGGCTCCTTCCTTGTGGCACTTAAGGATGAGCAGCCTGGTGGAGCTCTGCCAAAGAGGAGGCTTGGCCCTTGTTGTGGGAAGGACTGAAGCTTTGTACCTAAGAGCTTTGGCCCTGAGGAGGTGCTGGTTTAGTACAGGGGTTAGTGCTGCACAGTGGTTTCTGGGAAAGCTCTCTTCAAAAGCAAAAGCCAGGTCAAGAGCTTGTTCAGCAGAGCGGAGCAGGGCTCTTTGCCCAGGCACATCAGGGCAGGACAGAGCCTGTTTGGGTTATGACCAGAGAACTGGATGTTTCCCAATTTTCCAAGAGCTTCCTTCCCACTGTAGTGCTGTGTCTCCTCCTCCTGGTCCCTGGAGCCAGGCTTGTTCTGAATCAAGAATCTGTCAAGAAAATGAAAAAAATTTAAAAGCACAAACGTGTAGGCTAATTTTGGTAGCACTAGCACTCAGCTTTTTAGGGTTTCAGATTCAGCTGATGACCTGCAGCCGAGTATCACAGTTGAAACCATCCTCCAATCTTCAGTGCTGTGTTCTAGGACTGAGATGCTCGTTCATCTTCGCTGCAGTGCCTAACCAGGTACTACAACCACAGAAACAGTAACTCTGCACACACTTAAATATCCTTCTTTCACCCAGTACCAGTAAGATTACAATCTCACCCTAAGGTAGCTGCTGAAAAAAAAAGTTCTAGTATTTTTTGGTTCTGTCTCTCAACAGATTTATGAAACTGAGAAACATGAGGGAAATCAGGTGATCATTACAGAGCTCTGAACTTCTTGCTCGTAACTGAGCTGCTATAAGTTATTTCTAGAAAGGTTTTTAAAATCACAGTAAACTGTTTACTAATATCAACAGGAAAATTTTGGAAGTCAGGCAAGAAAGAGGTACAGCTGCAAAAGAATCGAAGGTGTTCAAAGGACATTCCTATGAACTCAGTGATGATCCCCCACATCTCAGCACATTCAGCATCATAAATTCAGCTGCAGTCACAGTAGGAAATGTCAGTATTGCATTCTCTGTTCTTTCCATTCACAGCAGTTTCATAAAGAATGAAACTCACACAGAACCAGTAATAAGCCATGCAATGGTTTTGCACAGCAAAAATAGTACATTGCTGTATAATTATTCATCAACACTGCTCTGCTTTCAGCTGTTCAGATGTCACTTTGGTAAACCAATCACAGCAAAGAAATGTCTTATTTATGCTGCATCTGAGTGCAACCTTTAGATTATAACTTATTAAAATAGATTATTTAGATTTCTGATTTACACTGGCAGTGATTATGATGGTTTACAGGAGGAAGGACAAAGCTCTTTGATAGATGTTAGCTAGCTGGAGTCCATTCCTTGGTCTTCTGCTTCTGGCTCTGGAGGATACAATTCATCCAAAATTAGCTCTGTAACAACAAAAAAAAAAGTCACATTTCAGAGTAATTTTTCTTGATTTTAGTAGAGCTACAGCTGGTATCTATTTTAAAACATGGCTGTAAAAGGCTTCAGCAAATATCCTTTTTTCAAGGTTCAATGCAAACAGGTCTTTAGATAAGTGTTTTATCTTACAAACTTCTTCCCCTCTTTCTTTTCAGGCATTAGAGGAGAGAGCCACTGGGACAAAACCATCACATTCTGAAGGGAGGACGAGAATGCTCACTACAGATTTGCAAGCACCTGTGCGCAGCACCGCTCCCCAAATCATACGCTGTTAACACTGTTCTGACCATTCCCAAACACAGACAAGGTCAGGCAGAGTTTCAGGTAACCTCAGCACACTGAGCAGTGAGTAGAGCAAGCACGCAGCATGCTCTTCAGCATCTCCCAAGAAGCCACTGCGACTTCACAGCGCCAGGCTCGCGTGACCTGCCTGAGCAGGGCAATACATGCACTGTAAATACATGCAGGATTTGCTGCTCTGGCTCTGAGTGAGACCAGCTGCCTTAGCCAGTCTCTTGGAGCACACCACACAGTGATGCAATACAACATGCATGTAAATGACACCGCGGGGGGCATCAAGGTGCAAGGAGGAGAGGCAGTTCCCTGAGACTGGCGCTCTCTAGGAAAGGACAGCGGCTGTGTGCGAAGCAAGGGGTGAGTCCTGATGGACATGAGCTTTTGGGGTAATGGGGGGAGGTTAGGGGTAGAAGAGGAAGAGAGAGGGTAAGGATACAGGGGTAAGAAAACCCAAACAACTGCAGAGGTGTAATCGCTTGCTGGAAACTTTGAATAATTTATTTTTTTTATATAAGGTAACATACAGTGCAGAGGGTTGTACTGAGGAGAGATGATTTTGTTTGATCAGATAGAAATTGTCCCTACTATGGAGAGAAGAATAAGATAAAACTATTAATTATAGTAAAGCAGTGATTCGGTATAATGAAGTTTGAGAAGCTAGACCTAGGTCTGACTTCAGAGGTCTGAACAAAAACCATCATGGTATCTGGCACACAGTGCTTGACAAATGAGGAATGGGACACAATTTCTATTTCTACTGCATGATAAAAAGCCAGCATTATAATGTGACTGGTATTACCTTCACAGGCAGTCAGTTTCTGAGTCTTCTTTAGAATGGCTCTTATGCCTGGCATGGCTTGGTCATATTGATGAAGAACTTCCAAACAGTGTTCATGAAACAGTTTATCTTTCTGAGACAGGCTGTGCAAGAGTAAAACAGCATCCCATAAAAACTGAATTATTTGTTCCTTAGAGGCACACAAGCTGTTCTCAGATCTTCTCATCTTCATCCACTGTCCATGTAACATTATAATTAAGGCTTTAACCACCTGCAAGAGGGGAAAAGAAAAGCCCCTCAATACACAAAGTAAAACTGTATTATTGGAAAACTTATTTCATTTGGAACTTTTCTGATAAACCTCTTCAAACTTCCAAGTAGTTTCCAGCAAGCAAAAGCAGTTTTTAAAACTATAGTATGTTTCTGTTTCATTGTANCGGGGGGGGGGGGAGCAAAAAGCTCTTTCAGCAATGTTAGGAGTAAAATGTACTCAACTCAGCCACTGCAGGGACATACCTCGAGGTTGCACTGGCAGTCTGCACCAGGTAACACAACCGCTGGGCTGGAACACCGCGTACGCCTTGTCAGGAGCCTCACTGTCTGTTACAGAAACAGGCAAGTGCATGACAATGAGAACTAGGGCTCTGCACAATTAGCAAATGATTAAGCTGCAAATAAAGGGAGGAAGAAATGGTATTTCATTACTGGTTTCAAACATTCCTGTTGGATATAATCCTAGGTTGCTACAGGCTGCCTTTTATATGTAAAAACCCATGAGATACAGTTCTGAAGTAATTAATACAATCAAAATGCAATAATAGATCTTGCTTCCTTTTACCCCTCTGTGTGTCTAAAAGCAAAATATGGGTTAATGTTGAACATTTACAGGTAACCTTGCTTTTTCAGTGACTTACCTATGACTGTTATGACTAGTAACTATATTTAAGAATAGCTACTGATCCAGTTTCAATCAACTGCTCTTAAAAAACTTTTTTTAAAGAATTAAATCAATTTAATCCTTCCCTGAAAGCCAACAGAACACTTTTGGAAGTATTTCAGGTGGAAAAAGAACTTGTTTTCAGACATTTTGTGCATTGCCCTGCTCCTCCCACTCCCCCAGCTGGAAACAGCAGGAAAAGGCATATAAAAAAGAGCTGTGCTTACCTCTTGCTCCAACTGAAGCCAAAGTGTTTCAGGTGCTGATTTATCTGGTCTTGATGTAATATATGTGTACAGTGCAAGAAGGAGACAGGTGTCTGAAACAGAGATAAGTTTGTTCTTTTCCCAACTAGTTAATTGTTTGTGACACAAAACTGTTGTGTCACAGAATAAAACACTTCAAAAATAAGTAGAGTGTTACTGTGGGGCTTGAGATACAGGCTCAACTTTGCTTCACTTCAGACATCTTAATCAGTGCTGAAGAAACCAGTATCCCTAAACTTTATATATGTCATTGTGGTTAATTCTGTCCAACTTCACTCCTAAGGAGCTGGACAAAGACGGTTTGTCTTGCAGAGCACCTGAATCTCTGAACTCTATGGGATTATGAGTGTAGACAAATTAAACTTCAGAACTCCACAACAGCCCTTTTTCCCCCCTCATCAACCTTTAATGCAATAAACAATATGGAAAGTAGTTGCAGAAACCCACATGGGTATCAGAAGTACTGCATGTAGACTGATACCACAAGACAAAATACTCTTCAAGCAATAACCAAAACAAGTTTTTTAGGCAACATTGCAGGTGTTTTGCTTTCTGCAGTTTTACAACCTTGTTTTCATTGCTTTTAGTCATGCTAACATTTCACTGATAACAGTTCTCTCTCTTTCACAGTCTTTTACCTGAATGAGAACAAAGTTGAGCAACCAATGTGTGGTGTTGAGCAAAAATAGACAAGAGTCTCACAGTCAGGAGGACAGCAGGCAAAGGGGTCTCTGCAGACAGACAAGGGAGCAGTATCTGGCTACTCAGTAAGTGCTGAAAACTTCAAAAGAAGAAGCAGAGTTAGAAATGGTAAATGTGCTGACAAGTTGAAAATACAGGATTTCTTCTACACAGCCTCATAATTTGTGCCTTTCTAGCCCTTCACAACATATCTGATCTCAATTTATGTCATAAATAGGATATTGAAAAATATACTCTGTTACACTTGGCACATGGTCTGCAATTCCTACTACAGCTGTGTATATTGGACTATTTGCAGGCGAAATGTCTCACTTAGAGTGGCATTTTACCTACCAAAAAATGAGATCCTGTGCTTTCCTTCCTTATGTGTCTCCCAGCAACTGCAGAAACCCCAACAATGAATACTACAGATATTCTGGCCAACTACACAGAAAACAGATGTTTTCTCTTTCAAGTGACAGCTATGCAGTGAGGCAACAGCATCTCCTTCACATAAACATCATAAGCAAATCTTGTTGCTGATCAGGGACAATTATCACATTCACAAGCAGCAAAAGCAGCAGAAAAAAATCTTCAACTACTTCTCAAAGGTGATCTGAGAAACGTGGTATCTTCCCACACGTCAAAATCTCTGCTATGATCCACAGAAATTAGTTTCAACAGAGAATGAAAACTGCTAAACAACAGTCTGAAAGATGTTAAAGCTAGTACCAACTTACTTTATTAGCAAGTCCATTGTTGAATTCTCAGCTAATTTCACCAAAACCTTTAGGCTTTGGTTCAGTATGCTGTCAGTCTGGGAGCCTCTTGCAGCAGAAAAAGCTAAAACCTGAAGCAGCTTTTTAAACAAAGGATGTTGAGCTTGATTGTTATTAGGGCCATCCTGTGGAGCTCCAGGTCTTTGTGGCCTAGTATCTTCTTTATTACCACACTGATTATCACACAACACATTTTTGTCCATCTTGGAAACCTGTTCATCTCCAACAGCAGAACTTTTATCCACTTCAGTAGACAGCAGCAGGTGGACAACATCCCAGCTATAAAATGCCAAGTAATAAAGAATACCCAGTGATATAACTGTAGTTTCTTCAAGAGACAACCTGAAGTCCTCCTTACTTGACACCATATTTGTGTTTGTTCTGGAAGAAACAGCTGAATGGTTTCCACAAGAACCATTTACCGACTTCTCTGCCGACTGTACCGCGTGACAGTATGCCCCAATGTGGTGTTCCACCAAGGGCAGAAGGTGCACGGCACCTCGGATCTTGCAGCGTGTGAGGTGCAAAAACTCCCTCTGGCTTTCTGCTGGGCTTCCTTCAGATAATCCTTCGTCCAGAGCAATCAAGTTCAAGCCTGTTATTGCAAGCTTTTGAGCTTCTCGCAGGGATACAAGAGGTGCAGTTTCTTCCTGAGTTGTCCTGCTGCTGGGTAGGTGTGTGAACTTCCTATCCAAATAAAATTAAAAAGGAAATATTTAAAAAGAAAAGGCAGAGAACATAGTTGAAACTTGAGTTATCTGTATTCTGAATCAAGTAACAAAAAAGCTAGAGTAATAAGACACATCTGTTCCCAAAATAATATGTAAATTGGGAAAAAAATCTATAATCCTTTATCCTGTCATTGAAGGGCAATTTCAAAACATTCCTAGGTCTTGAGAGCTTTCAGTTGAGAAACTTCAGCAGCTCACTATAAGCCATTGTCTAAAACTACATTTCAAACACCAGCTTCTTAATTATTTTCTTAGCCAGAGATAAGAGCAAGAGAGGCTTCAGCTGTTAACTACTCAAACTGCAGCTACAAGGGCAAGTCACATCACCTCTGCTTGCATGAACAGCAAGGGCAATGAGATGTGAGCCTTGCTATGAACCCTCAAAACACAAGAGTTACCAATAAAGTAACAGACCAGAAAACAAAGACTTTTCAGAAACTACAGTCTAATTCTTTAAAGTGAAAAACAATTATAATTTATATCCAATGTTCATGTTTAAAATGCTTTACAGGTCACTCACATAAATTGTACATTTCGGCTTTGAAGATATAAAGTCTACTGTTCTTTTGATCACATTTCCAACATTTTCTTCCCACATAACTCATGATCACATTTATGTGTTTCCCTCAGTGCCACACAAGTTTTATGTCCTTAAGCAGCTAAGAGCAACTGCTAATAGTTACTCTCAGGGCTTACAAACCAAGTTTCTGTGCCTTCCCCAATTCGTAATTAACCTCGTTTATCTCTTAAGTGTTGTTTCACTGTTTAGTATCTATGACAATGAAAGATGCAGAACCATGTTCCAAGTTTTGCATTAGATGGCTTAAGCAAAACAGCATTCAACATAAGGAGTATCTCTCCTACCTAACCAAGCACAGCATAGAGAACACAGCTACACTAAGACCGGGTACAGTTTAACAGAAAGAAATAAAACTTACATATCCAAATAGTTAGGCTGCAATACGGCTCCAGGTAGAGGTTCAGAGTTACTGCTGAGAAGATGGCAGAGCCCTAGTCCTGACCCAGGGACAATGGGCTGCTTCATCAGTGCATTTAGTAAGATAGAAGCTGAAAGGATACATAATTGTCTTTGCAGTAGCTTCACCACCAACTGCAGTATCAACACCACCAAACTAACAATGCAGAAGATTAGCCTCGCCTAGAGTGCTCTCAACCTCAAAATAACTTTTTCATCACAAAGAATTCTTGTAGAGAATAATTATCTAGAATTATTTTCAGAAACATTAATCCAAGATATGATTTAAGTATTGGGCAAATTATATTTAGACATATTTTAAGTACTATCTGATACTAGCAAAATATCTTGAACCAAATGATTCATATCCCAACTATCCCGATAACCTGTCCTCCATGTTCCACCCCAGATATTAAAATTACGTGATGCAATTCAATTCTGAATTTGAAATAAAATCCTACCCTGCAGTCTTCCCAGTGCTGACTGTTGAAAGTGTTTTCTATTGTTTTACCTTCATTGAAAAAGTACATTTTTCTTGGTTTTACATCTGTTTACAATAAAGCGGAACGCACTAATACTGAAAGAGCCAGACTTGTAATTAAATGCCTCAATCTATATCGAGATCCAAAGGCAAAAATGAGGCAAACCTTTTGCCCTAAACAGAATTAGAACAACAGAAATAGAACAGTGTAAGAATGTTGTGTTATTATCTTGCACCCTAACAATCGGAAATGTTTAACTGCAAAAATCACAATATTCAAAGCAGAAAGCGACCAGCGGAACACCACTACTCTGGGCAGTGGTGGTGCATGCAGCAGGCTCCTCAGATTAGTAAAGGTGTCTGAGCTGCTCCTCAGAACTGCTTGCTAGTTCTGTATTAAGAGCATCAAGTTACCTTGTATGTTTCGTTTACATACAGAGTTGTAGGAACCGTTTTTTCCCTTTGCTTCACGCTTCATGGATAAGACTTCAGGATGGGTTATCTTACTGTCTGAAACAAATGGGAATTAATTGTGATTCTGGTATGAGGACAGCACCTGACTTTGCCTGAAATAGGCAAATTATTTCCTGTTCTGCTTTCTCCAATGAGAACAGCAGCAATGATTTGGGTATTTTAGTTCACCATATAATGAAAGTTTTCATTATGGCCAACAGACTGTTGACATCTTGGCATCTGGTTTGTGGGCATTACTGAAGTGTGAGTTAAAAATTATCTTGATGCAAACTTCAGTTATAGCTTTTTAAAGCCATTTGCTATAAAACGGAGAGAATTTCAAGCAAAAGCCAAATCATAGGAGTTGGAAGAGACCTCCAGAGACCATTGAGTCCAACCCCCTGCTAAAGCAGGTTCCCTAGAGCAGGTCACACAGGTCAGCATCCAGATGGGTCTGGAATATCTCCAGAGAAGGAGACTCCACAACCCCCCAATAAAACAAATACTTATTTTTCTGTACAATGAACCTAGAAAAACTGTTTAATCACATAGTACAAAAATCCTTATCTGAGGCATAATGTTCACACACAGCTAATATTTTGCAAACTCTATTCACCTTGTTGCAAGTTGGGTTTACCTTCTTTGATTGAAGTAGTCAGGGCAATTGGATTTCCTGAAGAACAGGATGGTCTAGTGGGTGTTTCAGCACCAAAGGATTCCTTTCTAGGAAAAGATCTTTTTCCAGGCTGTGGAGAGCATCCTTCTGACTTCACTTGCACAGCAAAATTCTTTTTAGGACTAAAATAAAATTCAAACACCTGGATGGATCACTACTTCTTTTGTAGTTACTTCATTAAACAATAATCAAGGGTCTATTTAATACCTTTTGAGATAGGGATGTTTTAAAGGTACTTCACTGTCAACTCTTTACACTTCTGTCAGAGACAGGGAATGCTCCTTTGTTGAGCCTTTTCTATACAGGTCAACAGGTGATTTTTGCTTGTATTTTTTCAAGAAAACAGAGCTAGGAGTTATGTGACGAAAGAAAACCCCTTTAAGCACAATTACTGTAAAAAGGAACACAAATCCATTTTCCAGAAGTCATACCTTGGCGTTAGACCCGTCTGAGTAACATGTTTGTTTCGTTCACAGTTCTGAAGTCGTGTTCTCAGTTCATTCATTTCTGCATCCTTGAACTGCAACTCTGACTGTAAGGACTGCAACTGAAAGAGGAATTTAAAAGACAGTTCTACTGTTACTGAAGAATTTAATGGCCTTAGAACTGCAGAGCACCTGGAATTACCATGAGACTTCAAGGTTACCACCTACTAACTGCGAATGCTGCATAATATCTCCATTTTTAGGTAAGCCAGACTAATTAATACTGTTTTAGAAACGAGTGCTATGCAGAGCATGACTACAGTGAGGCCATTAACAGCAAAATAAAACAAAAGCAGCCACTGTCCTCTTCGGGGCTTTCAGAAAGATGACTGAAACAGGAGCAGCAGTTTGACCACACACGAGGCATATTCTGTTGGGGTTTTTTTCCATTTTAAAATACAAGCCAATTTAGGGTTCTGCAGATTGCTTAAAAAAACCCAAACCAACAAAAAACCCCAAGGAAATAAAATCTCTCTACCACTTGCATCTTACTCTTTTGATTGAAGAAAGCCCTCAGCAAGTTCTTACAAATGCTTTCTTCTAGTTAATGAAACACAAGCATAGCTATTTTGGAAATTTCACCCAAGTGTTCTTCCTTCGACTAGATGGCCTGTGACATCATTAAGACAAAAAAACTAACTTCTGCTTCTGGTGTGCAGGTAATTGATGGGAGTTACAAACCTTTTTGGAGAACTCTTTTTCTTTTTCACTTAAGGTCTGAGATTTCTGCTGTTCCAACAACACGTATGATCTTTTCTGTTCCTCCATTGCATACTCCATCTGCTGCATTGAGTCACGCAAAATTTTAATTTCTCCGTTTTTAGTAAGAATTTCATCCTGCATATTTTTCAGCTGCAAACAGATGAATTCCATTAAAGGACATACATATCAAAAAGTATGCTTTTCTATCATCATGTAGTTGAAGGTTGGGTATATTTATACTTTCTAGGGAGAAAAATGCTCCTGTAACCCAGTGCAGAAATTCTGCAATAATGTTTCTAATTTTTCTTGGATTAAATGGTTACAATTCCTGTCTTCTCCAACAGAATTATAAAATGACAGCAAAGACACATCTTTATATACTGTCCTGGTATCTGCCAGAGACCATTCTTCACTTTTCCCCTCCCCTCTGATCATGTTCTTTCTCTGAAAAGCATCCTAGCCACATGCATAAATAGTTTATTGTTTGGATTATTAAAATAGTAGTTTAACTATAATATTGCATTATAATCATCAGCCTATGTGCAGGCTGTCCTAAGACAAGCTACCACACTCAGACAGTATCTTCACAACATACATGGTCTCTAATACTCTGAGCAGCCATCAGGACACGTTTGGGAGATAACAGAACGAGTTATTCAGCAAAACATGGAGGAAAAAAGGCAGAAAGACACCTCTGCACCACCATGCAAAGTTATGTTTTGCCCCCAGGTTGAGCAAAGTGTGCAGGTAGGAGCCTCCCCGATAAGGGAGGATTTCACAGAGCCAGGAAAGATTCAGAGAACAGAGGTAAGGGTGAGGAGAGACAGGTAAATAGAGCATGCCCCTTCCATCTGAGAGAAAGCTCAAGGGTGAGCAAACAAAGGTCTACTGAGGCATGAGTGCTATGCACAAGTTACTCCTTGTTTACTGCTGCTCACAACCGCTGAGACACATCCACTGAAAATCACTAGGTGCAAAGTTCAAAATTAAATCAAAGAAAAAATTTCCTGCCATGGGGCATTATTAAGTTGCAGACCTCTTTCACACTAAAACGTATAAAAATTCAAGTGCTGAAGTATTTAAAAAAAAAATGCACTGAAGAATACAAAACGCTCATTTACTATTTCTGGAACAAGAAGTACCTATGTGAAATTCTAGCAGAGCCTAAAAGATTATTCTGGTAAACTATCATAATAAACTTGCTCAGGTTTTACATTCTCCCTAAGCTGTCAGCCAAAAAGGCTGATGGGCTTGGTACAGGCATTTGTTCCTTCCAACTGTTCTGCATCCATTTCTTCCCTTCAGTATCTTTCCTTATGGGATCACCAGAAGGTAAAGTAACATAACACAACTTAAAAGTCACTTTCTCAAATATTCAAGTTGCACAAAACAACTCTTGCTGGCTAGCAAGGACAGAGCAGAATTGACCTGATATGAAACAAGCTAAACCAACAAATTAGCATTTGCTAATCTGAAATGACCAAGAAATATAAAGTGTTACTCTGACTCTTAATATTACTAGAACAGTATCTAGTATGATGCTTTTAATAAATCCATGGACTTCAAAGATTACCAAACAACTCGATCAGAAAAACATGCGCTATTTAGAGGGGAGGGGAAGGTATTGCTAACCTTCTGTTTCATTTCTTCATACTGTGTTTGCAGCACTTCAAACTGGAACGTATCTCTTATCAGGTTATCTTCTGTACCACCTCCTGTTGCAAAGAAAGCCAAGATCTGTTCTGAGTTCCATATGACACGAGTACATCACTGATGACTCTGTATCAGGATTTTGTTATTTGCCATTACATCTGAGTATCACAGTATTTACCCCATCACTACAAACAGGTGAACTGCAGACATCCAGTCACCACAGGCACTTTTTTTAGAGCTTGTGTATTAATTCTTAGAGAAGAAAACCCTACTCCTGAACATTTTTGATATCTTAAAGCAGTAAGATGACCCGCAGACCCACTGTGAGCATCTTCTCTGAGGTAACTTCAGTTAACACACCCTGCATAAATAAGGGTTAACAGAAAACCTTCTGATCTGGTGAGATTACAAATGTTAGTATGGCTAAAACACTAACACCCTCTGTACTTAACTATGAGCGAAACCCTACATCCTGTATGCTTTTTCAAAATAAATCTGAAAGACCAGCTGTTTGCATGAGACATAGTCCTGTATGTCTCATACATGCAAGACAAAAACCTCCAACCTGGTAGCCAACATGCAAGGTGACTCTGTGATGTTCTAAGTGATGTTTATGGGGTGTTAAACGCTTATCACAGAATATCAGGAGTTGGAAGGGACCTCAAAAGGTCATTCAGTCCAACCCCCTGCCTGAGCAGGATCAACTCGATTGAATAACACAGCAACACATCCAGATTGGTCTTGAATGTCTCCAGAGAAGTAGACTCCACAGCCTCTCTAGGCAGCCTGTCCCAGGGCTCTGGCACCCTCACAGGGAAAAAAAAATTTCCTTACATTCACATGGAANTGGACTCTCTTAAGGAGTTGTATGTCCTTCTGGAACTGAGGGGCCCAGAGCTGGACACAATACTCCAGGTGAGGTCTCTTCTCACTTATGGAAGTGGTCTGATTTATTCAGCACGCCCAGCGTGCAGGATCAGTGACACAGGTACCTTACCACGCGTTGCCAGACATCAGGTTCCCAGTGCTGTTAGTTTAACGCTACGTGACTGCTCGGGCGTCGCTCCCCCGACTCTTAACCGGCTCTTTAAACAGTGGGCACCCCACCACGGGTTCTGAGAGCCAGGCGGGCAACAGAGGCAGGTCCCGAAGGGAAAACAAACGCCCTACCACGCGGTTTCACCGCGCGGGGCGGTCCCAGGAGCCCAGGGGACAGCGACAACCTCGCCGTT
>VXBZ01009988.1:895531-914028 GCA_013399135.1 Heliornis fulica | reverse complement strand
CGGTCGCCGCTGCCGCCGCCTCTGCGCCGCGGTGGGGGGTGTGTGTATGTGTGTGTGTATGTGTGTGCGGTGGTCTCGCCGGAGCACGGGGCTAGAGGGCCGTGGGGCTCTGGGGCCGCCGTAAAGCTCCTCTTTGTTCCCTCCCGCAGAGCACTACAAGCACCACTGGTTCCCCCTGGTGCCCTCCAAGGGTTCCGGGTACCGGTGCATTAGGATCAACCATAAGATGGACCCCTTGATAGGAAAGGCGGCGGGGATGATTGGACTGAGCCACGAGAGACTCTTCCAGCTCTTACCCAGTGAGTTAACTCTCTGGGTGGACCCTTTCGAAGTGTCCTATCGCATAGGTGAAGATGGGTCTATCTGTGTCCTTTACGAAAGTCCCCAGCCCGGTGGGAAGACGACCAAGCCGCTGGAGAGTAGGACCAGCTGTAAGGAGGAGTGGAGAATGGGCAGATCCAGCCCTTCCAAGAATTACAACATGATGACGGTTTCTAGTTAGAAATTATGATTCCTTGTACAATTATGTATGTATCCTAATCTCACGGTAAACGTAGATGTAGCTGAGACTTTTGGGTTTTAATATTTTATTTTTTTTAACCCTACGGTCATTAAAGTTGTAGTAGTACTGCCAATTTCTGTGTGGCCAAGGGCTAATGTATAAAGCAGTTCTTTACACTGCATGTTACTTTCTGGGTGGTGGTCTGTAAATGCACTGTACAGTCAGTTGATTGTTTTACACGTTTCTATTTTCAAAGACGTTTTGGCTATTTGTAATAAAAAGCAATATTGTAGCATTCTTTATGATGGATTTTAGTCAAGACTAAAACTTGCTAAAACATTCCTCAGATTTGCAGAGCAATAACACAAATGGGGGTGGGAAAGAGATCTAACAAGCTGCACATAAATCTTTCTAGTGATTTGTCTGCACGAACTTCTCTCAGGGTCATTCAGGTTTGGCTGTGAGGCACAAATGACAAAAACTCTAATTTTTCCTTTCTAAAGGCATGTGTTTGTTTGAGGGCTGGATTACATCATGCCCCAACACTTACACAAAAAGAAGTGGGGAATTAGTTTGTGGTGTTATTTCTGTAGTTATTGGAGTAGAACAATAAAGACTTGCTCAAACTGCTTCTGACTTGTTTCGTGTGTGGTTTTTCAGGTTTGGGTTTTTTGTTTGGTTCCCTCCCACCCCAGCATTTTATGTCTGTCTCAAAGCTTACTCTAGCCCTTTCTAATCACTGGGTAGCTCTGCAGTTAGAGTGGTGTAGCTCTGGATGTTCATCTGAAGAGCCTGTGTAGGGCTGTGTGTTTGTTTTTTCAGTGTGTTGTGTATCAAACTGAATGGCGGCAGCAGCACTCCCCCAGCATCTGGCCTGTTGCAGAAAAAGATAATGGTTGAGTTTATTGTGAAGTTGAGTTTAAAACTTCAACATATTACAATCTAGGAACCTAGAGTGAAAAGCATTGATCATCAGTAGTAAAAACCTGTAATTTCTGGTGTCAAGTTCCTTCTCCTTTTGTCAGCATGTCTAATACCAGCTCGTAAGAGTAACAGCAAACCTTTATGCTGCTGGTTTACATGGGGACTCTTAATACTGATATTCCTGTAAGGAATTAGATTTACAGATGCTGAGGTGCCTTTCAGTGAGGCAGTGGTTTGTGTCTAGCTGTAAAAGACTGCATAGTGTAGATGGGTCTTTTGGTAGGCTGGTGTTCGCATATGCTCGAATACTTGATGAAAGAGAGCTTTGTCTAGGTTAGTATGTCAGCAAAGAAAAATACCTTGTGCTATGTCAATAACATGGTAAAACATACAGCTAGGGAAAGGACAAGTCTGGGCAAACTGGAGAGGGTAGAACTCCAGCTCACATAGAGGTGTTTGTATCAGAAAAAAACAGTTCTTGCTGGTTTTGCATTGTTGTCTCTGAGGCAGGCTTGTCTAGTAGTATTTGTTTAATGTGAATGAAATACATAGTGCAATCTTCTTAGTAATTAAAACTTTGTAAAAATTGATTGTGCCTTTCTAGTCTGTCACTCCAATAAAAAAGTTTCGGAGTTACTCTAACAAGTGCTTGTGAAAGATCTTGTGGGAAATTGCTGCTTTCTTATACAAGGCTGAAAATCAGTTTGTGCAACACTGTTGGGTTTTCTCTGGTAGAATTACCTGTACTGACAGTTTATTTCCATAAGACATGTAAGGGACATACATGACAAACTTGATAGTAACTGAACAGAATAACTATAAATCTGTGAAGGATGTGATGCCTTTGATTAAATTTTGTTTGTATGTTAATTGGCCTTGGTACAAAGGGTATTACTAGCCTTTCTGGAAAAGATGTAGTAGGAAGTTTTTAGCTTAACCGTCGATTTTACATAGCACTAAACACTTAAAGTGGAATTAGAAATTACTTTGGAGCAGGGGACATGATTTCCATCTGTCTTTCAATTTTTCAGGTGTCTTTCTTGCCTGGTATATGTGTAAAAGTAGAAAAGAGCTTGGATTAATCCAGCCACAGTGAATTATTTTGCTTATTTGTTAATCCTAGCACATTCAATGAGATATTTCATGTGGTAGATAATATGTCTTAAGCACTCTGTGCTCTATGTGAGTTTGGTATTTGTCATTGAATGGGATGCTTTTGTTAGTGTAATTAAGTTCATTTTGGTTTCTTTAAGCCACAGGCGTAGAGCTGAAGTTAATCTACAGACAAGAAGGTGGAGGAGACAGGAGTTTGGAGAAACCTGCTGATGCAAATAAAATACTTGAGCTGCAAGTAAATTTGCTGTAATATCTATGATGTCTAGAACTACATTCCATTGCTTAAAAAAAATAAAATAGAGGCCTTCTAACACCACAAAAGGTGTTGTGAGGGAGTAAGACAGGGAGACTGTTACGTGAAGGAAGTAGATAAAGTTACTTCTGTGCTTTCCCTAAAAGTGGTCATTGATTCTGCCATTACAACAAACAAGCCAAAATCTTACTGTATGTAAAATGATGTGTTTGCCACACAAGGTGGACTGCATCTGGCCGTGAGTCACGACAGAGCTGTTCGGATTCTATAGGAAGAATTACCATATGCCAGCCTCCTTGAAGCAGTAAAAATACATGGTATGTTTACATGCCTGTTTGTATGAGTGTGGTTTAAATGTTGGATAAGTAAAGCTGAAGGAAGTAACATTTACAGAGGAAAACACATACATTTACCTCTTTCTCCAAAACGGTGCTTTGCTGCAAAGGCAATTAAGTAACATTTGTCTTGGAGTTGTAAAATCCAAATGAGACAGAAGATCCCATTAGTTTAAATAGCCTGACTGCTTATGTGTGGCAATTCCTATATATTGCACCCCTGACTCATTATTTGCAATTAAGAATGCAGAGGTGTATAGTTGTGATCTGAAAACGTGAAGAGATTAGGGTATTGTCTATATTTGTTTCAGATTCTGTTATCTTTAGTGTTAAGTTCAAATAGGAAACTAGGTAGGTCTTTTTAAGGTTGATTTCTCATCACTGGTGTCCTTATTTCTTTATACTCAAGATGAAAGAACCTTTCAGTGTGGCTGTTTGTATGCATTTTATACTGCAATCATATTGTCTGGGTTTTTATTTAAAGGATTAAAAAGATTAAGCCTTTTAAGTTTGAGCGTAAATAATTTTATTTTAATTAGGGATTACATATATGCTTTCTGCAAACACTACTTCATTTTTTTTTAGTATGTGCATGCGAATGTGTTCTCAAGAAGTGAGTGCAGTGAACCAACTGATCCAGATCACACTGTTCCCACCATTGTTTGCCATTCCACCAGTACTGACGGTATGGAGATTTCCACTTCACCAAGAACAATGTAAAGTTACTTCAGATCTACTGGAGACATAATTGCTAAACATAAAGTCTTTCACATAACTCAGTCTCAATTCATGTAATACATTCTTTACTCTGCAGTTTTTATTTTATTTAGAATGGGACATGTTTTAGGTGAAGTGCCTAAAAAGGCCTAGTTATTGTTACTGCAATTAGTCACGCAAAGGTTTATTTAACAGGAACCTTTTCTATAAAAGCACGTTGGTTGGCATTATTGTTCTTTTAATGATACTTCTTATGAAGTGAATTAATACTTCAGTAATTAACATTTAATTCATGATTAAAAGTTTTAAGTTCTCCTGCAATTATTAGTTGTTACTTTATACATATATATACATATATGAAACATATATATATATATATATAGGGATACCTATTCAGGAGGTTACTGTTATTCCCACATGCATCAGAAATAGAGAGGTCTCGCAGATATCCTAAGGCAGTTCTTATGCACATTTTTTTAGACCTTGTGGTCTATGTTTTTCTGTATGAAATTCTGAATATTACTTTGTTTATATCTGGTTTAGCCATAAATATATTGGAAGTGTTTATTATCCTCATATAGTACAAAATTACCTGCATTATCAAATAGACGGGTGATGTTTATTGAACACATACAGCATTTTGCCTCACTTCAGCAATTTTACTCTATTCATCCTTTTACCACTAGAATTCATTTATTTGCTGATGTATCTTAAAAGGTGATTGCTTTTGCACTTGTTCTTAACTATTGGAACCATGGATTTAACTGTCATGTTTTCAGCTTCCTTCAGATTTCTTTTTCACTAAAGTCATCCATGCACGTTGGCTTCTTTCTGTTTCACCTTTTATTTTCCTTATTTGTATGGTAAGGGGTAGGACTCAGGACTTTGCTCTCATCCTAGTTGCTGCCTTGGGTTGTATCAGTATAGTACCACCACAGACATCGGTTTGGTTATGAGCAATTTCTTCAAGCTGATGCATGCTCCCAGGGTGCAGTGGGAAGAGTTTATTGTTGGGTTGATAGAGCATTCTGGTTCTTGAGTAGCGAGGTTGGTATGTTTTACTGTCACCACACTTGCTTTTTATAAATTATTTTTGTGTTGCCAGAATCACTTTTGATAATTTTTATGCTGTAAGAGTAATAGACCCATCTGTTTTCATTGTTTTCTTTCTGGGGACTGAATTTATTCCAGTAATAACAAGTAATGTTTTGCTTTCCATTAGAAGGCTATGTAAATTTTTCATTGAGGAATAAACTGCTGGTTTTAGTTTGTAATTTGGGTAACTTCTTGGGGGAGCAATATATTTTAGTTGAAGTGGAATTGCATGAAAAAGATCTTTCATCTGCTTGGGAGAGTCAGTGTACCCCTCATTTGCAATCAGTATGACTGATGGGTCTCTAAAAAGTGTCAGGAAGCAACGAGAATGCAAATTAAATTGTGATTTGTGACAAACTTGGCTTTATTGTTTTATACTATTGGTCCCCAGATTATTAATGGTAATATTTGTATAGCCTCATTAGCAGAGTAAGCTATCTAGTACCAGTTATTCTTCCCAGCGGTTCTTAAAAATCCAAAGGGAAAAAAAAAGCCAACTGTAAAAGATGATAAATATCCATTCAGTTAAATTAAACAGCAAATCAGTCTGACAGAGTTGTGGGTATCTCTCCTGATAAAATAATTTTGCTACGCTCTAGCAAGAAGAAAAATTATATTTCAAAAGGGTTCTGGAATGTTCCAAGAAAACCTCATACTAAATAAAGGCTCAACTTAGGGAAAGAAGTTGCAGTCTTGGTGACAGTGCCAAGTATGGAAGTTCATCTTTGGAATGGAGTACATTTTTAAAAAGAAGAATGCACGTATGAAAGTATAAATACAGCCGTTGTAGACGCTGTGGCGCAGCAGCTTTGAACAGAAACTCTCTGGAGCATAAACTCTTATCAACTTTATTTGTAGTTCAGTAGTAGCAATTAGAATCAACTTCATAAAGCAGTTTATACTATAGGGTTTTCATGCCTGCAGCATGATGTTTGGGATGATGAAGTGTAGAGCCCAGTCACACCAACTGTTGCTAAACTGACCATCTTCCACAGCTGACATTGGCGACTTTTGCATCACATGACTGGTACTACTTGTGTGCTGCTCCCAGGCTTGTCTGCTGCATGACAAACACGTGGTGTAGCTGAGGAACAGTCAGGTATGCTGCCCCAGAAAGCACCTCCAACCAGTCTAACACTGAGCCCTGGCTGTTCCGTGCTGCACAGCAGCAAGGCCACTGTATCCTCCAACAACTACACTAGTACTCAGTACTTGTGTAACTGGCTTTCTTCCACGGGGGCTCCGAGGCAGAAAGGAGCCTTCCTGATATTTACAAATATTTGGAAATATTCAGAAATACTGAGAAATTGTTATTTGCCAGATCTTAGTTTTATTTTGCACATTTGCATGTGAGTAAAATCCTAATGAGTATTCTCAGGGTA
The DNA here is from genome assembly GCA_013399135.1 of Heliornis fulica. Classification (NCBI taxonomy): domain Eukaryota; kingdom Metazoa; phylum Chordata; class Aves; order Gruiformes; family Heliornithidae; genus Heliornis; species Heliornis fulica. Next base: position 907,704 of record VXBZ01009988.1, on the reverse strand, counting down.
CGGTTTCTTTATATGCAATTCTGTTTTAATAACTGTACGTGTGTGATATGAATATGCAATCCACGCTTTGCACCAGTCCCTTACATATTATTTAAACAGCATCATTAACATCAAAACAGTGTTATGTGAATGTTTCTGCTGCCAGTGTGCAACCTGAGGGTCAGATTTGCATAAAGATGCATGTAGGAGCATGGAAAAGAATATAAAGTCTACTGGGTTATGCTTTTATATTTTCTTGTCGTGGATCAGAACAAAAGCTTAACCCCTTGTACTTGCCTTCTCTTACTCTCTGGGTCTGGATTATCATGTGCTGTTAGGGCGACAGGGTAGTTCTTAGGTTGCAGAAATAAAAGTGAAAACAGCATTATTCTAACATGTATGATAACACAATGTTTTTAGTGCTCAAAATAACACATTGCTCATCCAGATCCTTTCCTGTGGGAAGTATGGTGTTTTTCTTCTGGATAATACCGGAGGTTATCAGATGCGTGTCTTGCTTGACTGCATGTCAGGTTGGCGTAAGGGTTATCTCTCTTGAGGAGGATAAAGATGCACAAATGTGCTAAGAGGGTTGTCTTGCTCTTTCTTCCCCACAGTGTGATGGGCTGATACCAAAACCAAACACATTAAATATTTTGATGAAAAATGAGTGATTTTTCTCAAGTGGTTGAAGTATGTATCTTAGACCTCAGTCGAGTAGTTAAGGATGTACTTGAATTTAGTAGCAGTGCTGAGCATTTAAGGTGCAGTTAGGTGTTTTGGTGGGTGAAGGTCTTGCTGAGCAAAATTAATTCAGAATCGTGAGCAGCAGAATTTGTGGAGTACTTGGTTCTATCACGAGTCTTTTCACTAAAGGATGTTTAGCTGATATCTCAGACAGCCTGCACATCTGACTCAGTTCTGCATGTTTTAAGTTGTTGCTTTGATACAGGTCAGTAGAATTGCTCCCATGTTTAAAAGTCTTTTGGCTCAGGCCTGGATGAACATTTCAGGCACTTAAACTCTTATATGAGGCCTGTTAACTTCTTGAAAATCCTTTTAGTTTCTGAAGTATCAAATGAAGATTTAAATGGAGCCGAAGCCTTAGTCCTTCTGTCTGTGAGTCGCTTCACCAGAAAAGAAAATGATTTGTGTTGAGAGTGTCTCAACCATATGTGTGTGCCATATGTCCTGATGATGGTGTATTTGGGGAAAACTGCATGCCACTTTCTGAAACAGATATTTGTCTTTCTCCCCTCCCCAGCCCTTAACATTGATTATTTTTTACACTGTGATCTAAACCACCACTGATCATGGAGCATGCTGCAGAATGACAACTGAAATAAGCCTGGGAGCAAAAGTTTGATGAAGCTAAAGGGCTTCCTTTCAGCTGTCATCCAGAGCAGACTGGATACCAGTCTCAGTTTGCTTGACTGGAAATCGGAAGAGAAGCACACACAAGATGTGTTGCCTTCTCCTTCTCACCTTTCTGTGGTTTCTCTGTCCTTCAAATACCTTTTCTCATTAAATTTGCTAAACCTTTCCATCGACATGGAATGAAATGAGGTTAGTGCTTGTTTATTGCAGGCACCATGTATTGACATCAGATGGGGGAATCGTAATAGGAACCAATGCTGGATTAAAAAAGGAACATTAATCCAGAGCTTTTACAGGGCATTTTTTTCCAGCCTATTACAGCTCTCTCTTTTCAGCACCATATTGGTGAGTATACCACAATGCATCTTTTGTAAACAGTACTTTGAATGCCATGGAAGTTACTTTTGCAGAGAGAATTACCTGTTCCGTTACCACTTCCCAAGGATCCAGAGCTGACACTACTGAAGCGTGCTGTCAGCTTTGTTAACTCTGTGTGGCAGGTGGTTATGCTTTTGAAATATGACTACTTGGTATTTTGCAGGGTTGGTCTCAGGTGCTTGGTTATTGTCCTTCTAGTGATCTATCTCCTGGTATGGTTCATTGCCTGTAAGCGAATTATTTAGCATGTTGGTGTGATGAACTGCGCATTATTTCCACTACTTCAAGCACTGAACTAAACAAATTAAGGTGGAATTCCTTTTTTACAGAGACAGCATCTAAGCTTTATGCCTGTATCTACAGCTAGTTCTCTTCTCACTTAAAACTGTGAATTAGTAGCCCTAAAAATGATCCTTTGGTCTTTTTCTGGTAAGTCTTTCTCATCTGTAATAGTTTTCTCCTGTTTCATGCTTAGTTTCCAATTTTAAATATTTTTCCACAAGTATGTGCTGAAGTCTTCAACTGGCATTTGATTATCTTTTCTAGTTCTTTGTTTCTGCTAGAGTTAAAATATCTGAAATCAAGTGGGTATTTTAAGTTGGCAGTAATAAGAAGTAGTAAGCTTGAAAATTTGATAGCAAAGAAGCATAATTAACTTTGTCATGCACTGTGGTCTGTGTTAATGGATGTTTGATGTTATTTCACTTTATACCTAATACAGCATGTATATGGACATGCCTGTCTTTTAGTTTATCAATGTACACAGATAACACAATAATAAAGCCACACTATAATGTCTTTTTACATTATCATAACATCAAGAAAACTTCAACAGAAAGGAAAATATATCTCACGAAGTACAGTATCTTTGGTTATGAAATAATGCATTGCTTCTGAAATCTACTGCTAGTGAAAATTCCCGATAGATCAATCTAAATACGTGTGGGTTTTTTTCAGTTAGCTCTTTGGTCTGTCCTTGTGTCCCAACTACCTCTTGTTTTAAAGTGATAGCACATAAGCAGGATTGTTTGGCATTCAGCTGAAGCGGGGCAGTGCCGATCTTGCAAGGTATCCCCTGCAGCAAGAGCCAAACGTGGCAAAAAGATGCTTGTAGGCAGATGGGGGAGTGGGTGATAGGGGTGAGGAGGGAATAAAAGTGACCAGGAAAATCAGACTCTTATAAAAACTTGGGAAATGTTCATGAACTGGAATGTTCATTTCATGGAAGGCTGAAAGCTTAGAGGGTAGGATACATACTTTGCCCTCTAAAATGAAATGGTGTTAGAGTGATCCTTATACGAGGAGCTTGTAATAATTTGTTTACACCTCTTAAGGGTTGTGAGTTGTCCAAGAAAGTTAATACACACCTAGCTTGTCTAGCTGTGCAGAGAACAGGTAAGTGATGGTTAGGTTGTGTTCCTTTTTGTGAGTAATTGCTGTGAGCACCTTTGGCTGAGTCAGATGTTGGCAGGTAATATAGGCTGTTTCTGAAATGGCATTTTCTTCTTTGGATCAGTGTGGATTCAGTCTCCTGAAGAGTCTCATGTAAAGCCTCTTTACACAGCTGTGTTTAACAGTGTTGTGCCCTTGATAAAAGAATTAGTCATGGTATGATTTTTCACATCATAATAAATTACGTTCTAGGGCTAATCTCTGAAATGCAATTTACACGCAAAAATAACAGTTCAGGCTTATGGCCTTTGATGTTCTGCGTATTTCTTGTTTTATTTGCTTCTCTTTTCCTTTCTCCTGCTTTTCAAGTGCAATTTTATAACTGCCATCTGTATGCTCATTCCTGTCTCTAAGGTTTCCCTTTTGTTTCCATCTACTTTTAACCTCTTTCTTGTGCATCCAAGGTCTCCCATCTAAGCGTAGCCGTTGAAATAGTCTTGACTCTCAGAAATGTTAATACAGAACCTTCTGATTTGAGTGGGAACTGGAACCGAGCAGCCCTTTGAAAATGAATGAGATCATTCTTATCTAAAGGAAGAATGGAATTGTGAAGTCAGGGTAATTCAAGTAACCTGAGTGATCTGTTCTTTAAAATACTTTGTGCAATCAAGATAATGGAATAATGGCAGAGTCATTATAGCTTTAACTTTGGCAAAATGAAACAGTTTGTTTGGAAATTATATTAACTTTAGACCAGTATCCTGAGGGAGCATGAGGCTAACAGAGCACACAGAGATATAGAAAATAGATTTATAAATGGGATGCCTTGGACTTAGAAAGTAAGGAATGTATGTAAGACACATAACAGCTGGTTGTTTGGAAAGGTAGAAGAGGGACAGTCTGTAGAAGAGAAGAGACATAATGGGTTTGGTTGTAGTACACTGGTGCCTGGCCCCATACCCTGTGTTGGTGACTTAGCTCCCTGCCTTGACTGCCTCATCACTACAGATGACCTGTCAGTCACGAGCCTGGGGCCAGCCCTGGTCACTGTCACCAGGCCTGCTCTGGGGTTACTGTAGCACTGCACCCCTTAAAGCCATGCCTTGCTGGGATGCCTTGCTGGCACGCTGGCTCCTGCTTAGCCTTCCTTTGCAGAGCAGTCACTCTCAATCGGTCCCTGACTGCTGCAGTGCACCTCAGACAGGACCAAGGACCTGAGCCAGCAGCAGAGGTCCACACTGGCTTCTGGCAGCAGTTGCACCTGGTCAGGCTGGTCCACTACATCCCAGGCCACACTGCTGTGCCTGAGCTTCTGGGGGCTGGGGAGAGCTTGTGGAGGAGGATTGCAGAGAAAGATGGACAGAGGCTGCTCACAACTGTAATACAGCCTGTGGATGCACTCAGGGCCTCGAGTGCACTTTATCTGTAAGAGCAGGTGAGGATGAGGAGACAGTTTAAGAATAGATGTGGCTATCCAGGGGCTTTGTTGTTACTGTTTTTTAAATGAATGTTGTAAGTATATGGAGACTGCAAAGTCAGCTAACTCAGAAGTTAGTTAGCTCATGCCAGCATTACTGTTAGCAGAAGTTTATGTTTAGTCCCTCATTGAGATTGAAAAGCTAAATCCTTACCTTCAGGTTGGTCTGTTACTCCAAACTGTTTCCCTCTAAATTCTCCATGATTGTTTCAATGCTAATGCTGCTTAACCAGAAGTGTATTCTTTACTGAGATAAACCAGCATGATTTTCTATAATCATCTTTCAGAAGCTTTTTAAAATTATTTTTTTAAACAAAAAAGGACAGAAAAAAACTCAAACATTTCTGTTTGAAACACATAATCCCATGGAATAGCTGATCAGGAATGTTACGAATTTCAGTAAAATGAAGAAAGACTTTAAATAATGGGAAGTCTTTGAGCAGTCTCTTTAGACATGCCTGTCTATATTAATGAAGAGGAGATACAAAATAGATTCACAGCTTCTCCTTTTAAAGGATTATCTGGGATCTCAGATCATGAGGAGCATGTGCAAATGGTTTTGCTGCTGCTATAGTATTTAATGCAACAGCAAAAGAACTAAACCCAAATCCTGCATATTTTACTGTATGAAATATAGGAGATGTGAGTGGAGAGAGGGGGAAAAACCACAACGAACCAGTATGAAGACACCTGATAGTATCTCCTGAAACCAGCAGATGAGGCTGTTTCCCATTACATCTAGTTTCTAACACTAAATCCCTGGAAGCCTGTAACCCTATGACAGTGTATTAATATTGATCAGCAGGTTCTTACAGAAAAGCAATTTAGATATTTTATTTCATCATCAGTGCTGCTTTTTATACACATCCAGAAGTAGATTAAGCAATTATGTGAACAGCATTTAATTTATTTTCTTGCAGTGCACAGTGAGAAAATGGAAACCCATCCCATTTTATATGAAATTATAACTACCCTGTAATCAGAAATTTTGAGATAGACTGATCTGTCTCTTGTGCTCTCCATCTGATACAAATAGATTTGCTGTGTGCTCTCAGAGCCTCATGAACTGAGTAATTTTTAAAAACCACAAGCAAACACAAAAGAAAAAAAAATCTTAACCAAAACACCAAATGTTTGTCCCCACTACTTTTCCTGCTTTTGTAAGTTACTTTTGGTCTGTCGGTTGTCTCTGTATTGTGTTGGGGAGCAGGATTGCTCTAAAGGATTTTACAATTACATTTGTAGTAACTACATCTTCTGTCATTGATCTTTGATTGTAGTTGTCTGTGTCCAGGTATGGTCTTTTTAGATATCTCTATTTGCACACTTAGTGCAAATAGGTTCATAAATAGATTCAAAAGCCAGCCTCAAGATGAGCATCAAGGTATGCTCTTGAACATATGCATTCATGTCATGTGGATTTGTACCTTCCAAGATGCCAAGCCTTGTGTGAAGAAAGGGCATCACTGCTTTTTGGGTCTAATTCTGTTCTAAGATACACAGACTTTGATCTAGAACTTATGCTTGCTCAGTCATCTTAAATCCAATTTCTAAAAAAATCTTGACTAGAGGCATCTAGAAATCTCTATGTATTTTGGTATATTTATGTTCCTATCACAGTTAAGAACAGTTTTTTTCCAAGCAACTTGATTTTTTTTCCCTAGAAATCCATTGGAAAGGTGTGATATGTACACTCATTACCCATATTTATGCTTTTGCTCCATGTAAGATACTTTCCTAAAGATTTACGTTGCAATGGATTTTTCTTTAGGTTTTGGCAAACCAGGAAGATCTCATAATTACTTGTTAAATAGCTGCTTCATTCCACCTAAAGAGAACTGAAGGCTCTCACCTTCAAAATAGCTGACTTAAATCAGTAGCATAGTTTAGCAGCTTTATCACTGATACTCTAACAGAGGTCACTTGAACTCTCTTTTACATGGGTAGATCTAGCAGTAAAGGGATGGCAGAAATCTTATCTGTGTTGTGGTTTTTGTTTTTTTTTTTTTTTCTGTGAGACAGACAAAAACCCCAATCCAGACAAGAAACTCAACCCAAACCATACTGTAAGCAATGGCTCCTGGGCTGCTCAGTGAATGATACAGGTTTCTCCCCCAAACCATTTATCGATGAGCACTCTTGATTTTTCAGAACATGCCCAGAAATGTCAGTTCTGTCTGCACTTTTTCTCCCTTTGCTTGAAAGGGACCCCCCACGTTCATCCTGATCAGAGGTTCTCCCTGCTGCTAAAAGTACAGTTTTGTAATCGGTTTAATCTGGTCTGCAAATGAGCTATCGACAGAACGGGTAACCCCGCACCCCCCCTGGTTTGGGGCTGTTCCCATCCATCTTCAACGGCTGGAGGAGTTGGGATGCAGTATGTCATGTTGGTTTGCTGAGTCAGCTAAAGGATTTAATAAGAAAAGGAAGGGGAGGGAAGGGCCAAAACTGGAGACAACCTGACCCTTAGTTTGATGAAAAACCTCCGAAGGTGCCATGTGGGTGCTGGAGGGTAAATGTGCCAAGAGCAATGCATGAGTGGCACAGGAACATATGGCCAGAACTGAAAAAGAGAATAAGATTGCCCTTTTGAGGTAGGACAGTATTTATATTACCTTTGCTTGGGAAACTGCCTAATACCTGTGTTTGGTAGATAATTAGAGGTTTAAATTTTGAGAAAATTTACCTTGAAAATACAGGTTTTGTTTATTGCTTTCAGTGGTGATTGTTTCAGTAAACAGGGTTCTTGAAGGTAGTTGGTCAGAGGGGGTGTTCATTTTATAGGCAGACATTTGAATTCAGAAATTTCTTCAAAATTATTAGCACCGCAGCCAATAAAACATGGTGTGTAGGGACTTATGGAACTATGACTTTTAACATACTTGATAACTGTGTTGGGAATATAAATTAGAATTTATCCCAAAGTGTACAGAAGAAACTGCTGCTCAGTCCTCCTGTACCATCCTCGGATGTTGTTGAACACCTTGGTGTTCCTGGGTATAAACTGAAACATAGTTTGTCACCAGTTTATGACAGCTTCTATCTTCTGCACAGCTGGCACTCAAGTGAATTAAAAGTTCTAACAGAGGGTTCAAGGTTTTCATAACTGTACAGCCAAACAATAGCAGTCTAGCCCAAAGCCCCAGATGAATACACGTCCTCTTCCCTGTTTGAAGCTGGTCAAGATGTGCTCTCCTTTAACCATTAACAGGGCCAAGGGCTGCACACAAGGTTAGGGTACGTTTGGGGATTCAGACAATAAGGTGTTTTCCCAGGGGCTGTTCCATGATGCAAGAGGGTGTTTGGCCATGAGCAAATGCTGTAACATTAACAGCAAAGTATCTGCACCAAGAAGTGTGAGCCTGCCCTGAAAGCAGCAGTATTGCTGCTGCCTGACTTCTGACCAGGCTGCACCCGTAGTTTGCTTTCACCTCTCTGGAAAGAACATTTTGTTTTCCAGCTGCTGGTATGTCACGTAGTACAAAGCAAGACCTGAAAGATCTTTATCCCTCTTTTTCTTCCTTGCCTACAGGATTAAAGACTTTAGGAAGGTGCTTAGATGGTGTTGGTCTTGTTCCATTCTGCTTTAATAACTTGTCAAAGCTACTAGGATTTCATCATAATGTTCTGATTTAAAGACCTCCTACAGTTTCTAACTAGATCTTCTTTTCTATATGTTTTCTCTTACTGGTCCCAAAACCTCACCACAACACTGTTTTTTTTGTTTGGCTGTTTTTTAGGTTTGTCACCCTTGTGTGACTGTGCCCATCTGTTTTCCCACTGCCCCTGATAATTTTCCACCCCCCCTGATAATTAGTTGGGGTTTTTTCCTCAATAAATGTTCAGGGCTCCTGTGCATGAAAAACAATATTTAATGATCTTATCTATTGTGTAAAGGCAAAAAAAAAAAAAGTTTGTCTTGGCAATTCCTTGGCATTATATAGACTGTACAGAGAAGTTGCTAGTTATGCTCTGTGTCTGTATCTTCATTTCCTCCCCCATCAGACTGTATGTAGCAATTAAACCTCTTAGCAGTGTGTATTCACATCAGTGGTTATCCCTGGCTGGGTAAATTCATGCAGGCTGTTGTCTGTTAACATATATGTGACTTTATCTTCACTGACCTTAAGTCACCTCTCTTGCTACTTAGTCCTATTCCTGAAGTCATACTGTCATACTGGGGTTTGAAGTACTAGATAAGCTTTATAAAAAAGCCATCGAATGACACACTCCAGTCCTGTCATCATTTTTTTTTTTTTTTTTTCTTTGCTGGATCTGTTTCTCAGTCAGTCTGAGGTGGTAGAATGGCAGTTGGAGCATGAGACTTACTGGATTCCCAGTACATGTAAGAAATTACTGTAGATCCAAGAAAAAAACCCAAGGCATGGAGCAGCAGTATCATCCTGATAATAGAAAAAAGGCAAAGCTTTAAAATTTTAATGAACAAGTTACATAAGTATAGCTCAATTTTGATGGTCTGAGTACAAGATGACTGTCAGATAACCTTCTTTGAATGTCATAACATCATCTTTTGAACATTGAAAATGGTGCACTGTTTTTTTAAAAAAGTGACAGTCTTTTGTAGCACAACTTCATTGTAGTATCATGTCCGCTCAATATTCTTCAACTGATTGCCTGGAATTTATGGGTTTTTTTAAATGTTATTTTTCCAGGAAGACATTTCTAGGTCCCAGGATAGGATCTTTTGTGTCATGCTTACTCTTTTCATAAATAGCAAAACATTGTCTGTTTTAATAAGCCTTTCATTTTAGGAATGTGGAGAACTAAGATGTAGCTTTTACCATAAAAATCTTTCTTTCTCTAAGTTTACAATGCTTTTGTATTACCCATTTTATAATGAGTCTCAAATAATGCTGGTTTTTTTTCCTCAGATCTGGATTTAATGGACTTCTAAACAGTTTTTAAAAAGCACAAAAAATAGTCAGAATATTAACAAGAAATCTGACTGATTTTTTTGGTCTTTTTTTTCTTCCTCAAATTGAACAAGTGAACTGTTTTTATAATTTCATTCTCATCTCCTGGTTAACTGGGAAGCTGTAAAAATGGCACATGTGAGAATCCAGTGCTAATAGCTCTGAGGAATGCCTGAAAGAAGGACAGAGCAAAAGTCTGGAGCTGAAATTGGGAGGGGAACCCTATTTTGATGGGCTTTGGCAGAGTAATGGTCTGTACAACAGGTGCGAGCTGGGATGAACAATCCGAAGATGTGAACTCAGTGTCATAGTTTAAATACAATTTAAAACCAAGCAAAAGAACTACATATGTGGGGTGCTAGAAGATACTTGGGAAGACATTCTGTCTTAGCTAATGTCTTGTCTGGCTTCATGCATAGAGACAGCATGGCTATTTTCCATTTTTAGTTGCAAATCTGTTTGACAATAGCTTTATGTGTCAGTATTTTACCAGCTTTTTCTTAATGTCATATGATCTGTGATCTTGGGCCTCTGCTTGTTTTTTTTTTTTTTTTTTTAAGACTATCTGCACACTTAAATATAGTGTATCCATTGATTTTTAAATCCATTTATTATTTACCTTATTTTTTTAATGTATCCCCAACACTGAAGAGTCCCAAGAAACAGGAATCGTTGCATAAGACATAGTCACCTGATTACAGGGCCCAGAGGAACAGAAATGCTTTTCATGCCTGTGGTGCTCTCCTAACTCCTTCATCAAGACAGAAATGGCGAGGCAATTAAGCAGGAGCTGTAGAGCGGAAGGCATCATTACCTTACACATTCCTGATGTGGTTTTAAACTAGCTTATTTACATATTAAAATACCATAGAACACCTGGTTGTCTACTGAGATCCTCAGATGGATTTTTAAGGTCGCTGAGCTCTGTGCTCGCAGCCCTCAAGGTACCTAATTAAAACCAGTCCAGGTATGTCTACACAAGCTGTAGTTATACCAAGAGGCATAACCATGTTGGAAGAATTCCAGTTAAGCAACACTTCAATGTCATTAAAGGCACAAAACTTAAGATATTTTGGTACAAACATGTTATAGATAACACCTGAAACGAGTGTCATGTGAAAACTGATAATGCAGAGTGAAAGAATACGCTAATGGGCTTTTGCTCCTCCAGGTTCCAAGTGGCAATTCTGCACCATGGGATGCCACAGGAAGAGGTGAAGAGTGGGAGCAACCAGCTAGAGGGGGACTGTCTTAAAACTCTGCTGTTTGCAGTGTGCTCACCCCTGCACCCAGAACCTCTACTTTCTTTTACCTCTGTACACGTATGTTTTTCAGACGTGTGAAAGAACAGAAAATGAATCAACTTGCTGTGTTAGAGTTCCTTTTCCTGAGACAAATGAGTTCTGCCATCACAAGACAATAGATTGATCTTTCTTGTTAAGTGTCTACATACTATTTCTCTGAAATGCAGTTGTTTTTTAATTTATCCTAAACCTACAGTCTTGAGTAAAACACACAATAACGGTTTTGATAAATCAACATATTACAGTAAATTCTTGTAGGCCTTCTCTATCTGTTTGTCATTACACAACATAAAGAAACTTTGCAAATACAGCAGGTGACAGAAATATAAACATTCCTCTGTTATTTTCATCCTTATGAAATGGCCAGAGGAACAGGAATTCATCGTTTTCTTCTTCATATAGACGTTTAGAGGATAATGTTAAATAAAAAGGAAAAGTTGTATGCTTATCAATCAGTATTTTGACAAAAAGAAAGGATAAATTGTTTGACTTTTTTCGAAGTTCTAGTCTAACTAGATTACAAATTATTTGAGTTACAGCACCACACACATTTTCAAAAGGATCACAGAGTTAGGCAGGTTTGGGGGTTTTCAGCCTTCTAGGGGTGCATCATCTTTCTCCTTTACAAAGAAAAAGGCATTGTTTGCTTTGCTTTAGCTTTGACTACTAGAGTTAAATCTGGCTGCTCTCTGAATTATACAAATGTTCATTATGTAGAGGAAAACTTGCAAGTGATATTTGCCTTGTGAGCGTGGGCATGTCTTGGGGTGCCTTGTGGGGGAGATGGAGAATTTCAGAGCCGCCAAGGAGGTATTAAAATGGTATTTCAAGGAGAAGTTTTGTTGTAGTCAAAACTCATAGCGGTTGGGACTGGCTGGTTTGAGGGATCTGGAACTGAATCCCGAGTCGTAGCGGGTTTGGATACTTGGGTGGCTATACCACGTGTATGTGCATACGCGGACGTGTGCCGAGGCGCTCTGGGAAGCGGGTTGGTGGCGGTGGGGACAGCTCCTCGGTGTTCAGCCAGCGTCTGGAGAGCGCTGCACGTCGGCGTTTGAGCGTCGCCGCTCGGTACTTGGCAGGCTTGTGCCCTGAAGCGCCAAGTAGTTGGGACACGCAGGGGCGAGCACCAGGGACGCTGCTTTGTCTCGGTCTGTGACCCCAGCCCAAGCAGGAGACAAGCCCCCGGAGGTAACGCTCCGCTGCTTGGCTGAGCATCTGCCGCAGGACAAACCCCGACGGCCGCTGCCTGAGGAAGGGGCGGCTGACGGACCCCCCCCTCCCCGCGGCGGGAACTGGGGCAGTCTGAGGCAGAACGGCTTCCCGCGCCCC
>VXBZ01009988.1:674403-895348 GCA_013399135.1 Heliornis fulica | reverse complement strand
CCGCTCGGTCGTGGGGGCCGCCGCAGGCCGCGGGCCGGTCGGGAGGACGGGACAGGGTGGGGTGGGCTCCCGGCGCGGCGCCTCCCGGGCGTGTTTTGCCGGGTGCTCGGGCCTCCCCCGGCGGAGCGGCCGCCCGGCCCCGCCGCGTTCCCCTCGGTTCTCTGCCGTTCCGGTCGCGGGGTGTTTGCGTCCGGGGGAAAAATCGTGCCCTTCGTCCAGGGGAGGCTGGCGGGCGTTTTCCTTGGCTCTCCCTTGGCGTTGGGGTTGGCGGTGGAAGGGAAAGCAGCTGATGACTCGACAGCTGCCGCCTGGAAACGGGAGTTGCGAGGAAAAGTACCGAGGAATTCCCTTTTCTGTGACAACCTGAGTGTGAGCATCCGTGTGACAGAAGGAGCATCTGGGGGAGAAGGGACGGTCTTCTGTTTGTCCCTGGGTTGTGTTACACTTGCGGTGCTGACCTGGGACTCCAGAACACAGACCCATCGAATGGATCATCCTTGTGCCTTGATTTACCCTTTGAGGGCTTTTTGGCCGGCTTGTTTTGTGTTAAATTAATGGAAATATCAAAATAGAGGCAGGGTTTTGGTGAACGGAAAACAGATGAAACTGAATCCAATCAGGCAGATATTTGTGTCACTTTAAAGCTCGTCTGACTGCTGTCATTGTGTCCTCGCCTCCATTGTATGTATTTTATTTGCTTAGTGTGCTGGCATCGGGATTTTTGCTGAACGTGCCCCTTGAAGGAGTTTATTCTTCAAAAAAGTGCTTGTGGCTACTCTTTCTTTCATAAATTTGTTTGTATTTCAGTTTAAATTCTAGCATGGGGTTGTGACAGAACATTCTTGATAATTCCTGGATCTAAAATCAGTGAAGCCAAAATGATAAAACACAAGGAAAAAATCTAAATTAATTGCATCTTGAAAACCATATTTAAAAAAAAAAGCCTGACTGAATGATGGAAAAGACTAGATTCTTTTGTTGTCCCTTCTCTGGATTAGAATTGTAAACTAGATGTAAAAACATTAACAAATTGCAAGTCTGAGAAAATGCTGGAAGTCTTATGGTGCTCTTCAGGCTTTAGGAGGGACACTTCTGTGGCTCTCACTTCTTCTCTCTTTTTTTTTAATATAAAGAATTTTTAATAGATACTTTTGCAGCAAGAGGAAAGAGTGGGATTTTGTTTCCTGTCTAAATTTCAGCTTTGAAAAAGTTTCAGAAATAGTCACTGGATGATAGAGATTGGAATACATAATGGGTTAATAGCGATGTACTTGTGATATTTTTAAAGACGTGGAAATTGAGGAACTGTGTCAGGGCTTCAGAGTAATTGCTGAGTGTGTCAGTTATCTTTTTAACAAGATGCTAAAACTTTAAGTTAGAGTGAAAGTAAAACAGGTAAGATTTTCCCTCTCTAGACAGCCTTGAACCAGTGCACTTTGTGTCTTAGAGCTTTGTGCCTGCTGATGGGGAACTCTTGTAAAATTGGTATGTATCAAATATTGTTCAGATGCTAATTGTTACTTTGTGCCTCTTAGAAACAGGACATACTTGCAGGATTAATCATCATTCTTGTGATCTGATGTCAAGTCATCCTCAGGTTTGTGTGAACAGAACAGCAGTAACTAAGAGTTTAATTTTAACTGTCCTTCCTTTGTTCTGCATCTTTCAGCTCGTTTTTTTTTTTGTGTGTGTTAGTGGAAGGGACACCAGTTTTGTTGTGGCAAAGGAAACATGAGTGGATGCTCAGGTTCTGTGTGCCAGGGTTTAAAGTGAGAGGCCAGGGTGGAACTGTGGGTGCATGACACGTGGTGGTGTTTTGGAGTGTGGAGAGGAAGCTTGTCCCTGTTGGTCTGAACCTCTCTCTCTTCCTTGCATCTTCTGGCAGATCTGAGAAGCCTTACAAAATAAATAAATAAATAAATTTGGAAAAAAAAATTCCTGTCTGTCTGGAGAAGAGGGCACAGGCTTCTTAGCACTTTATGAAGTAATACCTGTGGTGTTTTGTTTCAACACCTGCCCCCTGGACTACTGGTTGAAACGCTGATAGCAGTTTGCATGTCCAGCGTTGGGGCTGGCAGCCGGGATGGATGCTCTTGTTCTCGTTGTGTGGAGTGTCTGGACTGAGGGTGGAGAGGAGCGAGGTGTGTGTCATCAGTTCCTGGGGCTCTTGTGTGTAAGGCTCTGCTTGTTTCTTTGGTTTGTTCCATTCTAAGACGTGAATGCAGGGCCCTGTTAATCCAGAGCTAGTATGGTGCCAAAATGAAAAGCTCGGGCGTAGAAAAGTCACGTGCCCAACTAATAGTTCTGCTCCCGATGACCTGGAAAGCCCTAGATGCAGGCAACCTGCAAGTGTTTTCTCCAGGGCCCTTGAGAGGTGGCGTGTGGACAGAGGCTTCTGAGGTGCTGTAAAGTGATGTTTGACATGTGGTCTGCTCTGGCCAGGCGTTAATCCTGCTCAGGACAACAGTGGTGAGTCTCCCCGTGTGCCAGTGCTCCTTCAGACTCCGGAATGCTGCGCTGAAATCCCTGCCAGTGTCTCTCTGTTCCTTATTAATGCAGGTAGGAAGAGAGGACGTAGGCAGGACACGGTCTCATCAACCCATCTCTTTTTACAGTGATAGTTTATCAGAGTTACTTTAATTAGTTCTCCAGCATGTAGAAAGTGATCTGATGAATACAGATGGAATGTCTGCCAAGCACTTCCAGTTAGTGTTATCTCAGGAGCTTCCTGCTTGCTTGGTGCATACTAAAGCTTCTGCTTTCATGGCTTTTTAAAGTTTCAGTTCTGATGAGTGTAAAACTCTGGAAGACACACACCGGGATACAACGTACGTGTTGATAAAGCTTTTCCTGTTGGCTTCTGTTGCAGCTGTGATGAAGCTAATACAAATAGAAACTGAATTGTGTTCACAAGGCCTTTGTGCATGGTCTTGCAAATACAACTGGCAACTCTGGTTCCTGAAGGCAGTGCTTGAGGTGGTGGGGAAGATCTGAAGTACAGAAAAACTGCAAGTTCCTTCAGGCAGTGTCTGTATGACACATTGAAGTCTTGTCCATGGGTTGTAATTTTGAATGTTTGGCATGGGGCCACCAAGGTGATGAAGGGCGTGGAGCACCTTCCTTGTGAGGACCAGGCTGAGGGAGCAGGGTCTCTTGAGCTTGGAGAAGAGGAGACTGAGGAATGACCTCATTAATGTCTATAACTATGTAAAGGCTGAGTGTCAGGAGGACAGAGCCAGGCTCTTCTCAGTGATGGCCAGGGACAGGACAAGGGGCAATGGGTCCAAGCTGGAGCAGAGGAGGTTCCATGTGAGTGTAAGGAGAAACTATTTCTCTGTGAGGGTGCCAGAGCCCTGGGACAGGCTGCCCAGAGAGGCTGTAGAGTCTCCTTCTCTGGAGACATTCAGGACCAATCTGGACACGTTCCTGTGTGATTTAATCGAGGTGATCCTGCTCAGGCAGGGGGTTGGACTGGATGATCTTTCAAGGTCCCTTCCAACCCCTGGCACTGTGTGATTCTGTAGTAGCCTCTTCAAATAACTTGCCACCCTTCACACCACCCAGTGAATTGTCTGGTTGCTTGTTGCTGTCTCGGAGATCTGTGACATGCTGCAGTACAGATACAGCTCTGCAAAACCCACACCAGGCGCTGTCACAGCCTGCCTGGTGGGTTAGAAAGGATGCTCCTTACTCTCTGCATTTTTATTGGAGTGTTGCTCCTTCCGCATGGATTTGGCTTCCATAGAGAGGGCAGAGCTGTGCTGGGGGGTTTGGAGGGTCTGCTGTAGAACACTGTAGCTGTTGAGACTTTCTGAGGTGCAAGTGCTTAGTTTTATTCAACTAGAAATCCTCATTTGTAGTTCTGAGTTTAATGAGTTGTTTTCTCTTAGAGACATTTAACATTTAATTTCAAAAGGCATCAGGAGATGTTACAGAAAGTCCTATAAGGGACTCCAGAAATAAGGACTTGCATTTCCTTTCACTGCTGAAAACATGTGCCTGCAATGCCCAGGTTGTGCTGTATGAGATAGAGCATGTCTGTTCCTCCTGTGCACGACTGCCGTTGATCTCTACGTCATTTTGGGATATTATGCTAACCAAATGCGTCATCTGAAATAGGTTTGAATATTAAGCTGGTGTTCAGGGTTGCTAGTGGCAGGTGGTAGCAGAAAAGAGGAGAGATTTTTTCCCCCATCTTATTTTTTCTGTTCAGTTTGATTGTCTAGAGGGAGCTTGATGCGTGCTTCCAAAAG
The DNA here is from genome assembly GCA_013399135.1 of Heliornis fulica. NCBI lineage: Eukaryota > Metazoa > Chordata > Aves > Gruiformes > Heliornithidae > Heliornis > Heliornis fulica. The sequence goes on along the minus strand of VXBZ01009988.1, from coordinate 891,095 downwards.
GTTGTGGTTTGTGTCTTCACATGCCTTGATTATTAGTAATAATCTGTTTCTTGTCTCAGAGCTCCTGCAGCTCACAACTGATAGTCTTGAGTTTTGATGTGGGACTTAACAGTAAATGTGCAAACCATTTCCAGAGCACATGTGGGCTTATGAAATAGAAAAGGGAGAGGGGAGGAGGTAGATGAAACCCAGCTAAGGAGGCTGGGCGAGGGGCTCAGGTCCAATAACCAGACTTGAGGAAGGTTCCCAAAGTTGGTGCCTTGATTAAGTGAACAATGTGTGGCTCTTCTCTCTGATCTTCCTCCCCCTCCTCACTGGAGAGGTACAGGAGGATACTGGAGTGCTGCTGCTGCAAGCATCCTTCCCGACCTTTGCATGGGACTGTAGAGGTCGCTAGGAGAGAGGGGTGTCTTGTGTGTTAACATTACTCCTTGATTTTACTCTCATTGTAGCTGGTGGTGCTGGCAGCTGCAAAGTGTGTACCAAAAGATGCTTTCTGTGTATGATTCTTGGTGCTGCTTTCTGAGGGGATGCTTTCTGTCACACCACATTAGGTGATGGCTCCCAGCAGCGCTTCTGCAACACGAGAGCCTTCTCCTGTGGTGGGTGGCTTGCTATCTTTAAGAATAACAACGAATTATTCTTACTGGGAAACTTTGTCATAATAATCTTACTTCTAGAGAGCATCACTAACAGGATTGCCTGTTTAGACACGGGGGGTGGTTGTAAGGGTGAAAAGCTGCTGGTCAGCATTACTAGCAAGCTGCACCTTTCCTCTTTGGTCTTGTTGGGCAGACAGGGAGTGATACTGATCACCAGCTGCTGTCTTGCTGAGGGGATCTCCTTGAGGCACTTTCTCTGATGATGGCATTCTGTGGAAGTTCAAAACCCCGTGTGTCCTGTTTCTCCCATTGTTTTTTGGTGTGGAGTTGGCTGAATTTGTTTTGTCCTGTTGAAACTAGTGTACAACTTCAAGTTATCCTGAGAAACTCCAGATCCTTGATGAAGAAGCAAATTTTGTTCTGGTCTTTTTTTGCTCGTCTGTGTTTTGTTTTTCCCATGATGGCTGGGGAATAGTGAATGAACTTCTATAAATATCTTGATTTAAAGGAAGTACAGAACAGGCTGCTGACTCCTGTGTTAGAGAGTCTTCAGGTAGGGGAAAAGTACAGAAAACCCAATTGCTCTGGTTTAAAATATGGCCAAGTTACAGTGTCTCGGTTCTTTCACACTAAGGCGTTATCAGAAAAAGTAAAACAAAACTTCTATTTATTGAATTTTATTTTGACTGACAGGAAAGACATAGTTTTGCCAAGACATGGATGTAACCATTTTTGTATCCTTGAGGAGATTATCTAAATTCCAAGCCTATACTAATTTTTATTTCTGATGGATTTCATGTTCTGGATGTATCCAAAATATTTGATGTGTGATTATAATATAGGGAGGAGTTCTACATCTTGTTCTGTAGAATTTTCTGAGGGAAGCAAAGCTTCCATACATGCGAGTGAGTTGGCTTGATATTCCAGTATGAACTTTAATGTGGGGTTAAGGGCTGTTAAAACCTCTTCTGATTTTTTTTTTTCTTTTTTGCTAGTTTGTTAGGGCATTTTGTTCCCTGGGTTTCACCAGCGTTGTGTTGGTTTGGTGGGGTGTGCATCTAAAATTCATCACATAGGATGTTGACTAAACATCATATATCTCTTTGTTCCTTCTCACCTAGTTGCAGTTGCTTTTTGGTTTTAAAAACAATAATGATTGTGAGTAGAGGAGCTTTTGCCCCAGTTTACTGGAAGAAGCAGGTATCAAACCCAGTTGAATAGCCCAGTGTGCAATCAGGGTGTGTCATGGGTGGAAGAGAAAGAAGAGATGTGTGCCTTGCTGTGAGCAATTAAGTCTTTAAGAACAAGAAGCAATCCCCAGTTTGAGCTGGGATTCAGGACCCTTCACAGAACCTGTGTGAGACTGTGTGTTTCCTTGTGTTAGCCTTGGTTAGCTGGTATTTAAATACACATCTACAGTCTCTGGAGAAAAAGGAAGACAGTTGTGTTTGTATTCACTTCTTTGGCTAAACTGGTACAACTGTGATTGTGGATGTCATAACTAATTGTACTAACTGTTCTGGAGTACAATCTACCAAGCTCTTACTATAAACGAAGAATTAAAAGTTGGAAGCACTTCCAGTTCTGTGGATTAGCTGCAAAGCTTTTTTTGAACCAAAAAAATCAACAGCTTGAGTCAACATCTTTGTAGAATATTAAGTCCATATTGGGATTTCAGTTCCATATCGCACTGGTGTAGTTACATTTACTCTTTCCTTGGCTTACCAGGTTTCCACACGGGAAGGATGGTCCAAATGGAGTGTGGTTCAGCAATGTCTTCCATAGTGTGAAAGGGACAGTGGCACTGGGTAGCACAGAAACAGTAAAAAGGCAGCAGTTAGAAGTTTTCTTACCACTTTAGTGCCTTAGGTTTTGTAGGTGCAGACAGGAGAGTGTAGCATGTGTGTGGAAGGAGATGGGGGAGAAACACTGAGACTGAGTCTTGTATTGTGGTGTAATACGACTGCAGCAGCACCACGCTCTTCTCCCCCAGGAATACTTTTTTCCAGGGGTGTCTTATTTTGCTGATAACAGTGTTGGAGCAGACTTGTCCTCTGGAGACTTTGGGAATTCAAACTCCGCTTTATGCCTTTCTCAGTGACTTTTGAGAGTGAAAGAAGCTACGAGCAATGAAAGTGTAGAATGAACCCCAGTCTTGCAGATGAGCCTAGGAGGTACCTGGTCTTTTTTAAACTGTCTTGTGTTTTCTGTTCCAGTTCTGTGCTGCTTCAAACTTAATCTAGTTTCTTTCTGCAGTTGATGTGATCAAATTATCTAAAAGGCTTTTATTTTGTATTTTCTGTGTTACATGTGTATCTCCCTTCAGTCCAGGGCAGTAATGGGTCATTTGCTTTGGTTGAAGTGTCTGGGGCAACCAACCCCTAAGTTCTGCCACAGCCTAACGGCCTTTTCTGTTCACTCCTTGTGTTCTTTCCTCCCTGCCAACCTTTCAGAGGTTGTTTTCTTTATCTCTCCATGAGACCAGTTGCCCAAGACTTAGAGAATCACAGACTGGTTTGTGTTGGAAGTGACCTTAGACACCATCTAGTTCCAGACCCCTGCCCTGGAGCAGGACACCTCCCACTAGACCAGGCTGCTCAAAGCCCCATCCAGCCTGGCCTTGAACACTGCCAGGGAGTGGGCAAGCTTGCTTAGGCTTCTGGCTGAGGTGTTCAGGATGGCTGGGATTATTAACTTGTTCTGCCTCTCTGTTCTATGACTTCATTCTAATCCCTCTTGCTGTTTTGACTTTTAATTTCCTCCCTTCCCTATGAGTATTTCCTGACATGCCTTGTTTCCCCAACATCACAGAGGCTGACTCTGGAGGCTGTTGCTGGTGGGTGGGTGGTTTACAGCAGTTTAAAGGAATGAAGCTTAGTGTGTTTTTTCATGTTCTCCTTGGTGTAACTCACCTGTTTGACAGATGGATTGAGGTGTTTGATACACTGTAAAATATTAAGGACCAGATCTTCTCTTGCTCGTGTTTAACAGGTAGGGGGTCAGGGACACCTGCAGTGGTACCTGGACTGGTAGTGTATGCTGAGGGCCAGGCAGCAGTCAGCTTGTTCATGCTGTTCTCTCTCTGGTATGTGTTTCCACTTAGTGCCAGTGGATGGATCACTTGAGAGTGTTTCAGTTACTGTGATTCCCTCTCTTACTGTAGGACAGACGTTTCCTTCTTGCTCATGGCTCGTGCAGTCGTGAAAGTCTCTTGGGATCGGTGCTGTCCGTGTGTTGTAAGCCTACACACAGTTTAGCTGTAGAGTGAAACAGGAGTTGGTGCTTTACTATTGCAGAAACTTTGATCATAACTGAGCAGGAACAAGTGGAATGAGTACCTGAAGTCTGATGCAAGCCTGGAGTTCTGTGCTAAGAAAACAGGTGTCGTGGTAGTGTTTGCTTCCAAATAATGACTTAAGATACAGAACGTTGTCGAGCCAGGTGCTGCTGGCTCTGTTCACGTAGAGATTGTTCTGAAGGGGCTCCTGTGCTAAATCAGAGAGTATTGTTCTGATCTCTGAATGTTTCCTTGCGCTTTGTGTGAGCAGTTGCTGAACTTCCCCTGTACTGGCAGGAAATGTAGCTTTCCTCACTTTGTTTTGTGTGATCTTATCCACCTTACACCAAACCAGGTTGGAAAACAACACTTGTACAGAATATTACTATGTACTCATTCAGTAGCTGCACAGTTCTCCGGTGCTTAGCTTGTTTTCATCTCCCAGATCCCTCTGCCTTGGACAGCATGATGACACTCTGGGCGAGGAGACCCTTAGAAATGTCTTGTGCTGAGTGTCATGAAGGTAAGCTCTGGCTGAAGTGCCTGGGCGGTGTGGTGGCCGTGTTTATGCTGAGCTGTCTTAGCTCTTGGAAGAAGGAACTCTGCTCTGTGCAGCTGTCTTTGCTGAGATGTGAAGATGTCACCTCTGCCCAGCTGCCTCCTTCCCAGAAAAAAAACCTTTCTTTTCTGTTTAAATCCCTCAAAGTAGAGTTGGAATTGAAGGGGTTGTGGAATGTAAATTGGAATAAAAAATCTCAGAGTGTTTTCCAGTTGGCACACACCACATGGAGCTCCAGTGTGCTAATGCAGCAGTGCCTTAATATCAGCAAAATAGTTCTATAGTACCCCTGAAGCCTGTCACCCATTAGCAAGTGCCTGCCACCCTTCAGGTGGGGTTTGAATGGCAGTTTGGTGTCGCTGAACCCCTCTCCTTCCCTGAGAAATTTAGACAGAATATACATTTTGTAGGTGTTACTGCTGTCCACAGTTGTGAATCTAGTACAGTTAGGTTGTGTTGAGTAGCTGCAGTGGTGGTGGAAGATCTGGCTTAGAGCTGTGTTCGCTGAGTTCTTGATAGCTCTTCAGATTCAGCAAAAGACAAGGACTTAGACAGTTGTTATGGCATTTTTCAGATACCATTCTCTCTAAAAGTGGTGGACTTGTCTTCATCTCCTTAGGCAGTAGTTTGTGGTGGTGTCTGTATTTGGATTCAACAAATAGTGTAGTGATAGTTGTAGGGAAAGATTTGTTACTAGTTCTTGAGAGTTCTTCCCCCCTGTAGTTTATGATTGTCAGCCTGTCTTTTATGTGGACAGCTTTAAAACAAACATGGTTTTTCCTGTTCAGCTGGTGCCTTTTCAAGATACACACAGTGGCAGCAGAGCACAGGAGGCAGGTTCTGTCCAGGGCTTACAGAAGTACAGGTGAGCTTTTGGGTACCACAGCTTACCAGAGCGGGGCGAGGAGAATGAGAAGAGTGGGAAAAGGGAGGATTTCCTTTTGGACAGCAACTCTCTCAGTCCCAGAGTGCCTTGGTTACCAGGAGGTCTTGTGTGTGCCAACCCACTCGGTGATGTTGTGCGGGCAGTGGAGAACCAGCTGCTGGAGTCACGCTTCGCCTCCAGACAAACTAGTACTGTGCTGCTCCTGCAGACAGCGGCGGGGATGGGAAGCTGATTATTTGCAAAAGCAGAGGCTGAAGTGATGTTTCCCAGGCTTTGTGTTTGGACAGGCTCATTCTGTATGTTTTCATACAGAAGCTGATTTCAGAGCCATGTGAGCTGAGGTGGGAGCAGCAGAAGGAACATACACATCTCTGAACAATTTCACTAGTATTCTATATTATTACTTCTATACAAATTTTCCTACCTCTTTCACTGGCACTCCTTCTTACACAGCTCTTGTTATTAATAATGTAGCAAGAGATGGAAATTTGGAAAAACCTGAATGATGCAGATGAGACTTTGCTCTGAAGAGAGTATCAAGACAGGGGAATTGTCCCAGTTCTGTTTAACTTGTCAAAAGGCTCCAGTTCCAGAGGCCTGCACACTAGCTTTATCTCATGACAGTAATGCTTAGAAAACACTTTTGAAAAACAAAAGGCTAATAGCAAGCACTGAGCTTTAAAGAAAGAAATGTGAGCTTTAAAGAAAGAAATGTAAGCTTTTGTCCTGGTTTCATAATGCTGCTGCCTAATCCAAAGAACTGGAATGATGCCAGTCATATTTTTGCCTAACTACCAAGGATTACTTTGGTTTTGGATTTCACTGAGAAAGATTAAAATGAGAGCTGTAGTGACTGCTCTGGAGGAGAAAAATACTTGTGGACAACATTCTGGGGGCCCAAGACCAGTGAAGTATTTTTTCCCAGTACAGATTAGGGTGAGAGGTGTCTGGAGGCATCCTGTGTTTCCCTGGTGGCAGTGACTGAGTGCATTTTGCAGCCACTCCTTGGTTCCTTGTTGGCAACCATTACCTTTCAGTTAAGATTTAACCCAGCAGTTGTTCCATGGTAGGGCACTGAAGAAGTGTTTGGCTTTCTTGGTGGGACCTGAGGTTTAAGGCTGGATCTCAAAGCGCTGTGACTCGAGATTGTGCTTTCCAGAACATGGGCTCCCAACTACGTTGTGTCTGCAGCCAAGCGACGGCGGATGTTTTGAGAGAAGTTTGGGCATTCTTGCTGTTATCAGGAGTGTTCTGTAACAATTTGAAATGTTTTCCTTGTAGCTCTGGTATGGGCCTGAACACTTGTAAGACTGTTGGGTGTTAGCTGTTCTCGAAATGCTGTGCTCTCCTGGGAAAGTTGTACTCAAATTCCTTACTTGGAGGGCAAGAGCACTCTTGTTTGATATTCTCGTGGCTTTTTTCTTTAATCTTTTGTCACTAACTGGATACTGAATGTACTTGCAGAGAAAGGGCTGCTGGATTTTAAAAAAATAAATCAATTGTAGCTGGAATTGTTCCTTTGAATTCACGTTTCGTCTCGCTCATCTCACTGCTTCTTCAGATGTGAAGCCTCCCGAGGTTTCATGCGGTACATTTGCTGCCTCCATGCATTGCTTCTTGCTTTGCTTTGGTTTTGGCCTGGTTTTTAGCAATTTTTTTTGTTTGTGTAGGACCACTGTCCAGTTAACCAGGCACTCTGATGGTAATAGTGCATTGATGGAAGTGGTGTTGAGCAGTGAAAGGGCTTACAGAGGTGCACATAAAGGGTGAGAGTTAGGGAGCATTAGGATCGGTCTGGTTGTTCTGATTCCCAAAGTGCTAAGCAGTAGTGACAACTTCTTAAACCTCTGTTCTGGCCTGGACTGGGGCCATGTGTCTGCATGCAGATAAGAGTGTTACACCTTTGATACACCTGCAATATAAAAAATCAAAGGCATTTAAAATATCTGATATGGTGACACCACCCACAGTATTTCCAGGTGAAGAATCAGCCGTGTGAGTCAGTAACACAACAGCGCGGAAGCAGGGACCAGTGTTTTCACTGGTAATAATGGTGAAGCAAGTGACAGCTTTGACATCTGATGTGTTGACCTTTGTACTGTGGCAGTGTGTTTGTGTAAGCACGTGTTAAGTGCACAGAGGGATGGATCTAGCTGAGGACTTCCTCCCCACCCCCAAGTGCTTTCTTGATTTTGGGTTTTTTTTTTTTACTCCAACCATCTAACAGCCTTACTAAGGCTCAGTATGGGCCGACTGGTTGAGGTGCACCGGTGACTGAAGAGTTTTGCTTGACCTTTGCTCTTTCCCTTTGCCATCTTCAGACAAGCAGGATGTTCTTTCACCATGTGTAGTTGTGGTCCATTATCCTAGCATGCCTCCTCAGAGATGGTTTTGGTAATGTACCGCTGCTGTGGTGAGCCCGTGGAAGCCATTGGAACCCTGTAGGGTTGGAGCTGGTTAATAGATACACGTGACCAGATCACCCCATCACCAACCACTTGTTTATGTATATTTAAAGGCAGGGACCCAAACAGCTGAAACACTGTAAGAGTGATGTGTGGGCTCACCAGGCCTGAGCTCTGCCATCCCCCCACGGGGCATCATGGGAGGAAGAGAGGAAGCGTAACCCAGCAGCCTGGTCAAATCCAAGTGATTAGAGTTAGGGATCAGTTTATCTAGTCTGTTGTGGTGACACTTGTGCTCTTTACATCTTGCTGGACAAATTGAATCAGAATTCAGCAAAGTATCCTCCTGCCTGAGAGTGTTTTCCAGGCGTGGGGGAGCTACGAGGGATTACACATTGTCTTTTGTTTTGCTTTTCTCCTCCTTTCTCTCTTTTTATTAGTAATTAAAGATAACAGCTTCTCTCCTCCAGTCAGTACTGGCCAGAGACAGCTGTCAGCCCTGAAATACAGATATACCTGGTGCTGTTGTGCTGTGGAGGTGTAAGTGGCAAGTCATTTGCCAGGGAAAAAGCTTGGACTTGATAGACCTGAAGCTGTAACTATGACATCTGTCAGCATACTCTGTGTCGGGGAACCTGAGTGTTAGTGCTTTTTTGGTTGTGCTTTCAATGGAATGTTGTCCTTTTTGGTGGTCTAGGGGAAGGTCCAGGTGAAGACACTGAGTAACTGAGTTACCTCCAGGGAACAGCTGTTTGTCTCTACCCACTCCGGTGCCCAACTGTTGTTATTCACATCTTGCCCAAAGAGGCTGAAGTACATCAGTGGGAGTAAATCTGAAGATGGGGTGTTTAGACTGACTGAGCAGAGGCAGGGCTCTGTACTCCCTCACCTGGTACGGCTGCAGGTTCCTTAACACGATGTCAAAATCTGCTTTTAGTGTAGAAGCTGAGTTACCAGGTGCAATGGTTAATTGTAGTAAGATTTTATTCAAAGGATACTGCAGGTGACTTCTGTGATGGAAGACTCCTAATTGGCTTAATTTCCTTAAGGCATCTGCAGAATATTTTTATCTGAACTCTTAAGTCTGAGCATGTTTGCAGAGTTTGTGTTTTTTGAAAACGTGACAGTTTTTTAGTTGTTACAAGATTTTTGGTGTTTCCCAACGCCCTGCCCGTACTGGAAGCAGGTGCTATCTAAGTGGGTGTTCCTTTTTTTTCTGGTTTTCTTCCCTTCCAGAGCACTTTGGCATGACATCCATAGGGTGTTTTCCTTTTGGTCTGGCACTGTGTCTGACCAGGTTTGCAGACCGGTGCTGTGTGCTAAGGGAGTATTTCCCCAGTTACACGTGGTGACTGCTGCCTTGTTAAAGTGGTGGCAAATCTGGGACCAGCGTGACATAACCCTCTGAAGTTACTGGTTTGCCCTCCCCCCAGTTTCTCTGCTGAGGTGGAATGGGTCAGTTGTGCTGTTCACAAGTCCTGATGTCTGTCAGTGCTAACGAAACCATTCTCTTTCTTCTCTTTCCCCAGCGCTGTGTGGTGCTGCGGTTTTTGAAGTCGCCCCCAAACCAGAACAAGGTAAGACTGAATGTGCTGCTGATAAAGCCCTCAGGTAAGCCAGTAACCAGTCTGAGGAGAAACAGGAAACCCGTGATGGAGCTGTGACTGATAGGAGTGAGGACAGGGGCTGTGTTGAAATGTGCCTGGGTTTCAGGAGTTTTGGCAACAGGAGGAAATTCAAGGCCGCGTTACGTAACTGCGATTATGTGACTGCTGCTATCAGGACCTTTGTGCAGGCCGGATTAGAAGACAGCGCTGCAGGAAGTGCCCCTCTCGTGAGGGTGGCTGTGGCACTGGGGACAGGGCCAGCGCTGCCGAGCTGCCTGGGGGAGTGGATGATGCTGAGGAAGAAAACAAAGAGTTTTCCCGGCTGCTGCTCGGTGGGCAGAGGAGGAACAGCACGGGACTGGTGTGTCACGATAAGGGCCTGCTGCTGACTACCTATCAGCAGCTAAAAATTCACAGAATCGAGGAGAAAAACCAGTGACTATTGACAGAACAGCCTTTGCCAGCGAGTGATCTGTGTGAAGAAAGAACATGGTGGGACAGAGCCTGCCAGTTTCCTGGACTGAGGCAGAAAGGTTGGCTGCTCCAGAAGGGATTCACTTCAGATTTGCTCTAACAGGGATTAAAAAAAGGTGTGTGTGTGAGGAGTAAAAGTGGAGTGTCCACAGAGTGCTCCTAGGAAAGGAAAAGCATTAGAGGCAGGAGGTTCCAACTCTGCCATTTTCTCAGCCCCATGAGTGGTCTGTAGGATGTGCTACCTGAGAGGTGGAGGAGTGGCTTGAGTTACAGCAGCTTCTGAACTGCTCTGAGGGGTTTGGCAGCAGACCCTTCTGATGACAGAAACACAACAAGCCTTACTGGGAGCTGGGAGTGCTTAACTTTGGGGAAAAAAGCAGCAAGGAGAAATGTGGGAAGGGCGGTTTGCTGTAAATCGGGAGGGTGACTGCGACACACCCCCAGTGTGTCAGAGAGGAGTCTCTGATGAGGATCAGAGGAGGGTGAAACCGTGACCACACTGTACAGATGAGTTATTTGCTGGCCTTTCTGCTGCTGTTTTCCTAGAAAAAAAATAAAGTGGTGAAACCAAAGTGTGACTCAAGTAGGTATTTGATCTGCTTTCAGTGGCAGCCTTATAAAAATGTATCCTGTGCTTCTGTAGTAGTCCAAGATAATAATGTTCAGGGGTTTTATGGGAACAGGGGAACTGGATGAGAGGAAAACAGTGCCCATAATGGTTTTTAATGTAGCAGGGGAGGACTGGATTGTAAATTTAAGTAAAAAGTTGGTCCATTGCCATTCAAGAAAACAAAACACTAAGTACCAGGGTTGGGTTTTTTTTTTCCTTTTTTATCTTATTTTTTTTCTTTCTCCCCAAGTCCAGAGAGACAGTTGTGTAGTAATTGTTATTTCAAACACTGACAAAGTATGAAGAAGTCACAAAGGAAGCCAGGAAGTGACGTTTCACATTTACCCACCACAGCCTTGAAGTTGACAGTACTTCTGGTGGACAGCTTTGGGGTGTGTATGGGGGTATTGTTTGTTGTGATAGTGAAACACGAGGAGCAGGACCTGCTGTGCATGGTGTCTGTTAGTGTCTGAATGACCATCAGGGTCTTGAATCAGTTTCAAGATATTCCCCATGCCACAGAACCTCAGTCTTTTCTGCTTAACACCTTTGGAAAAGGTAATGTCACCTGAACACTGCTGGTATGGATACTGTTGGGTATGAATGTGGGACTAGATAATCCAGTAGTTAAACAAGGTGGAGGTGTTGCAGTTTGTGTTGTTACAGTGCAGAGTTTTAATGAAAAATAATCAATGTAATGCAGGGGTTTGCATCTCATGAGTAGAAAGTCAACTGTCAGGACTCATGGAGTGATTTATAAGTGCATGTTGCTAATTTCAGTGTATCAGTCCTCTGTGTGAATGAATGGATTGTCTTTTTGTTGTATAGAATCCATTTGAAGTTTAGTGATTTGCTAAATGAGGTGGCAGTAATTCCAGGTCCTCCAAAAGCTTTTCATCTAAGTGGCTTTTTACTGTTAAAAAGTGATGCTCCAGAGCCTGTTGGGTTTGTTTCTTGTAGAGTACATCAACTATAACTGCTTTACAAGGAGCTGAGCAGTTGTCCTAAGCTTGATTTGTAATTTTAAAGTTGTATTGAGCTTTTCAAATGGTGACTTTTGTGGCAGCAGTGGATGTCCTGACCTGCTGAAATGCTTCTTTTGCAACGTGTGTGTCTACATACGTGTGTTTGTACCAGCCTGTGGGTGCTGTGTGTGTCAGAGTGATCTGTAGGTGGGAGTTAGCTGAGCTTGCAGTTACTGTACCAGATGATGTAACATTCCTTAACACTCAGATTTGTGTAAAGTTAAGGAAAGGTCATTAAAAGGGCAGAAATCGCTGTGTACATTGGAGGTGTTGCTGCAGCGTGTGCTCAGAGTTGCCGTTCCCCAGCTCGCTCAGGGAGGAAGGGACTTGCAGTACCTCTCCGTGTTTTAAACTGCCAGGAGGGTTTCCCCTCTGCAGAGCCGCTCCTTCTCCAGGCTGGCACCAGGGGAGGCTCGGGGAGGGTGGGTACAGAGTATTTGCAGTGGTTGGAGTATGAGTAGAGGGGTGGGGAGCGGAGATTTCCCTGGCAGGGGTGTCTCTGCCAGCGGCTGGAGAGAAGCAAAGGAGCCCTGGAGTCCCTCTGATGGAGGTTGGTGTTCAGCACGAGCCATGGCCACGGGCCCTCCCGGGACGGGCAGGTTGAGCAGTGCTGCTGTAAACCATCCTTTGGCATACCCGTGCGGGTGGCCTGCTCACACGCTGTCGTTATTAGATGCGCTGCTTTGGAGCCAGTCCCTGCAGTCGAGGGAGTTACTGGGGCATCACAGTGTGTGTGTGCTTCTAAGGCTCGAGCAGTGGGAGATTGCCTGTGGTGAAGAGACTGCAGGTTTATCTTGGCTCTCTTGGGAGGATTCGGGGAGAGCCCTTGGGAGGAACAGCTCCTCCTTTGAAAGGGTAAGTGCAGTCCCGGCCTGCAGAGAGCCATGGCTGCACTGTTGTGTGTTGCTGCTTTGGTCTGGACAGTGAACCCTGCCAGAGGAAGAATGTTAGAATTAGTATATAGGCTTGGCACACACATTGTACACTTACAAACTCATCTTCTAGTCCTGCCCAACTTGTGTGATTTTATGAGGTAACAAACCCTTCTGGTGGGAAAAATACTACCTGTTGTGATGATGCTGTAAAACCAGGCTGAGGAGATTGCCTGGTTAGTGGCAGTCTTGTTTCACACATCTCAGCACATTCACTTTGTGCTGGATGTGGTCTTTCCTCCTTCCTCTAGACTCGTTATCTGAGTGTTGTCTTCTAACAGTTTGTTTTCTTTTTACCCTGCTTTCTAGTGTAACTGTTGTTTTCTCCCACTCCTGGTTTGGTGTTTTTTCCCTCTCTGATTTTACAACTTGGACATGAGTGCTGCCCTTTTTTTTTCCTCCAGTGTTACTCAATCCCAAGAGTAAATCTGTATGGTTTAGAGCTTTATAGCATACAGTGGTATGCAGAGCAGTGTTTTTCCAGGAAAGCTTTGTGTTACAAAAGGGCTCTGGAGCTTGGAGATGGTCTGTAGTAACAATAGAGTACTGTGTGGCGATCCAAAATATGCTGGCATGCTGGGAATTGTTTTGTTGTAAAGCTGTCCTCCTTCCCCATCTCATCCAGCTTGGTGTCTTTGTCTTTTCTCGAAGAGCTTTGGTGTGTACTAGGCACGTAGCATCAAAGGAATAGCAGATGACATAGAAACTGATGTGGGTCAGCCTTTGTGGCCGTTCTTTTCTGAAGCTCTCAGAGCCTTTCCCAGGTAGGAAGGCATGCTGTGCTGCTGGTTTGAATATCACAGCTCTTTGAGCTGTGTTAAGAATAACGGTCAGAGGCAGAGCAGACCTTGAGTGATCTCCCCACTTGGGCCTTTTTGATTCTTCTCTGTCCTTTTTTCCTCTGAAACTCAGTAAGAGTAATTATCCCTTCTGACTGTGTTCCTGGTTGCCCCAGCCTCTCAGACAGCAGTAAGGAAACAAACATCACCCTAGTTCTGTGGGTCTGTTTAATTTCAAGGTGCACTGACCTACCCGCTCTGCAGAGCAATTAAGCCACTTTGTTAAATCGCTGACGAGTGTGTGTATGTATTCTCAAGTGTTGTTTATCGCTGTTTGGTGGTTAAATTACTGTGTTTCTGTTTTCCAGACTTCAGAGGAAATACTACAGCATCTGCAAAACATCGTGGACTTTGGAAAACATGTCATGAAGCAGTTCTTTGGGGAGAACTACGTTCACCACGGGGTAAATGTTTTATTCTTAAAATAAATGGCTTATGCACTGTAAACTCTGAAGTGTTTTGAGGAACACTGTATGTCAGTAAAAGGAATTAGTAGGGTTTGCAGATGTTCTCCAGCAAGATACACACACAAAGGAAGCATCTGGATCAGAACAAAGACCTTGTTCTGTGCTGATGAGGTGGTTAAATTGGAGCCTGCGTAGGCCGAGGGGTGTGTGAGCGTTGGGCCTGGCTGCAGAGGAAGGGCACAAGTCTGGTTCGTGTGAATCGTCTGAGTTCCTGCACAGTCACACGTAGCCTTGTTCCTTGACACTCACTCTGTTCTCTGGGCTCAGACCTGAACACTGGATACACGAGGGGAAAAGTCACACCTTCTCCTGGAACTTCAGCTCCACAGCTCTGCTCTGGAAGGGTGGGATGTGGGATGGCATGGGGCTTCACTTGAGATGCAGGCTTCGCTGTGCACATAGAGCCTTTTCAGTGAAAGTTTATTCTCATGAATTTTTTCCAATAGGTTCTTGGTTCTCACAGTGGAGTAAGTATGGTGTGTGCCTCAGGTACAGGCCTTCAGAGAGCTAATCAGGGAGAAGCTGCTGACTCTGTGGTTTGGTGTGTGGCTGTTAACATCCACTGAAATTCAGTATTCCATTTTATTACCCCCAAACCTGATGTTAATTTTTGTGTTGAAAAGTGTATCTCTTTTTTTCATTTTCATAGGAAATTATTCAACTCCCTTTGGATTTCGTGAGACAGCTCTGTTTAAAAATTCAGCCAGAGAGGCCAGGTAGGTGCCAGGGGAAATACTAAAATGGGGCCCTTCCTCAAGCTGTAAAGCATTTTTGCTTTATGAAGTTAAAACAGCCTCATATCTCAGACCATGAGGAAACGTTTTTCGTGAGACGATGACAAGCTGAAAATCTGCTGTGAAGAAATGGGTGTGTTCTGGAGTCACAGGCTGCATTTGATACCAGTGTGATTGCACTGGGGACAGGGAGCCTTTGTAAGCCTGTGCCTGGTAACTCTTGGGCAGGCTCATATCTTGTTGTGAAGTCCTTCACACGAGGGTCAGAGAGGGAGGTGGAAGACACATCCTGAAATAATTCTTTCAGTGCCCTGTTTCTGCTGGACTATGCAGCAGAGCTTTGGAAGGAGGTTTGCTTCAAACTCCCTGCTAAATTGTCTTGTTTGCAGTGCTAGTGTTCACGTGGGGCTGAGCCCCGCGAGTCACAGCACCGAACAGCAGCGTAGCGCTCCAGCGCTCCGTGTCGCTCCCGGGAGCTGGGCCTGTCTGCAGGGGTTGCGGTGTTGCAGGCTGGGCTGCCGCTAGTTTGCTGCAGTTTGTCTTCTGGGCACGGGGACGGGCTTGATTCCTCCTGACTCCCGTGGCGCTCGGGGGTGGCTGCCCAGTGGTGAAGTGCAGGTTGGCTTTTCCAGTCCCTGGGCAGGGGGAACCGAAGGGCTGAGGGTGCTGTGGCCTTGGGAAACCTTTTGGAACGTGTTGCAAGCCTTGAGGTTTGGCAATCTGTGACGCAGGCATCTGGTGAAGTGCTGCAGAATCGGGTATCGTTGTTCTTAGTCAGCAACACCTGGGTGTTCTTTGTGTGTGGCTGAAAGTGCAGTGGGGTGTAAACTCCAACGTGGGCAAAGAGAGATGTTCCTCGTGGTGTGCTCACCTTATGTTCCCACATGTCACTGACAGAAACTCCTGCTTTAGCAGAACTCCTCGAGGGGAAAAACCCTGGTATTAAATTCTTTGGTAATTGTAGCCAGGACTTTGATGGCTTTTATCCAGGAAAAAATTGGTGTACAGTGAGCACGAGACAGTCTCTATTGATGACGTGTTTTCACCTTGTTGAGAAACGGTTTCAGGCACCGGAACTAGCAGGAAAGTAAATGGTGTCTAATGAAGTTATGAAATCGAGGATGCTCTGGTAGAAGTGAATGATAGAACTTGGGTTTGTGTGTCCACAGCTTGTGCAGATTTCATTAGAAGAAATGTGGTTGTAAGGAGCTATCCCAGTGGTATTTCTTGCTTTACAACAGCAGATCTCACTGTTCACTTTTAATAGGAATTTTTTTATTTTTGTTTTAAACCTTGAGGAAAGAATATCCCTTAATATTACCTTTCACGTAAGCCTGTGTGACTTACAGAGGAACTTCTCCAATACTTCAGGTTTCTGGGGCTGTTTGGTTTGGCAAGTGGCTTTCAGCTGAATACAGATGTACTTAGGTTTAGGAAAAGAAAGCGAACCCCCAGGATCTTGGGGAGAAGGGAGGTGGTTTGTTGGTCATCCCAGGGAAGTACAGCATGCACACACAGGCTGATGCCTGCTGAGACTGCTGTTTGTGAGCTGTGTTTGTGTGTTTCTCTTGCAGTGTGGTGTTCAGAGCAGACATTGTTCTCAGCAATGGAAACGATAATGCAGCCCATCTGTTATGGATGTGTCTCTAGTGACAGGGATATTTGATGGTCTAGGAGTGCATGTTCCTATTGGACTGGAATTCAGGTCTTGCAGACCTTTCTCTGTCCCAAAGGATGCATGCAGAGGGAGGTTATTTAAAGGCTTTACCTACGTACTGCCTCTTAATCTTAGTCTGAAGCCATTTTGTTACTCCACATCTTCCCAGGATTTTATTAAAAAACCTTTTTTTTTTTTTTTGAAGTGTGGTTTTAGCAGAGGAAATTCTCATTCGGAGTTGTGAGCTGGTGAGGAGGTTGAAGGTAACCTTTGTTCCTTCTGTGGCCCCTTTCACCTGGTTATTAGGCTGCTGCAAACAGGAATGGCTCCAAAGAGACTACAGGCTGCCAGGAGAGTTGAGCGAAGCCACTTGCTGGTTCTGTGCTCTGGTGCTGTTCCAGGCCTCTTGCTGATGCCATTCCTGGGCTGGGCTGGCCAGCAGCCATCCCCAGCCGCTCCTGGGGCACCCTGCTTGTGACAGCGGTTTTGAGGAAACCAAAACCAGCTGTTGATAATGGGGAGGGCAAATGTATGCAAGTGCAGGATCAGCTAAACTTGAGTGTGTTCCCACCCCCAGGCTGGTGAACAAGGTAATTACAAAGTAAAATAAACATCCACAGACCTAATTTTCTTGTTTGTTGGGTTTTTGTTGTTTTCTCCAGAGTCTCGCTGCGATAAAGACATGGACACCCTCAGTGGTTATGCAATGTGCCTTCCCAACCTTACCCGGCTGCAGACCCACCGGTTCGTGGAGCACCGGCCAATCCTCTGCATAGAGATTAAGGTATGGGACAGGAGAGGAATCTCCAGGGGGTTTTGTTTGCATTTTTAAAGTATGTGCTGACCAGAGCTGTTTCCAAGGAAGGCAGCAGTGGGGTAAGGCAGAGCTCGCTGCTTTCACTGAGACTTGTAAAAATTCAGTAATTCTATATAAGAAAAGGTCACTTGAAATCTCCCTCCCTCCCTCCCTCTCTTCCAGTGCTTGATCTTTCAAAACTTGGGAAATTCCCAGATACTAGTGGGCTTTTCTGGAGGTCCCAGCAGGCTTGGTGTGTCCTTGCTCAGTGGGGACGCTGAAATAATTGGGAATAATACATAGGGACATATAGTAAGCTTGTAAGTGTTAGATTTAGATGTTGACTGGTTTGTTGGGTTTTTAGTTACCTTTAACTGGGAAGACTCTGTGCTCTGATATTCCTGTAAAGAAATACATTTATAACCTGGTTTTGTTTGCTCGTTTCAGCCAAAGTGTGGCTTCATCCCGTTCTCCAGCCATGTTTCACAGGAGATAAAGCACAAGGTGTGTCGTTACTGCATGCATCAGCATCTGAAGGTGACTCTTTTTCTTTTTTTTTCCCTCCTGCCATCCTGCTTTCCTTTGCCTGCTCTCTGTGTCAGTGCCATCCAGCCTTGCTTTCCTGTTGCAACTTGCGCGCTGTTGCCGAAATCCCTGTGTGCCTAAGGAGAGTGGGCGGATACACATCCGAGTTGCTGGGTGTGAATCTGTTTAGTGAGAGATGGAACAAGGTTCTGTGGGAAGCTGGAAGCAAACACAAGATTAGTCTTGGGACAGGTAATGCTGTTGGTCGAGTAAGCTGGTGTAAAACACCTTCCTGTAACTCAGGACAGCGTGTAACTCGCCTGGCTGTGGGTGCTGGGCCTGAAACTGGGTAACTGCCTCACTGTAGTTTCGTTTGCTCTTCCTCCGTGCTCCCTGCTTGTGAACACAGTTTGGGTGACTTGAGCTAAAAAGATGAGAAGGATCCCGTAGTCACAAGCTGCACACGGTGTTAATGCCACACATGTGACTGTTGAGGTAACTCAGAGTTACTCCAGACAGTGATTAACAGCGGTGCTGTGGGTTTTCAACAGGTAGCAAATGGAAAGTGGAAGCGACCAAGTAAATATTGCCCACTGGATCTCTTCTCAGGGTAAGGAAGTGTGTGTGCCTGTGTCTGTGTGTTGGCAGAAGAATCTGCTACAGTTTTCTTTCAGATCACTTTGACTTTCACTGTCACATTAAGGATGTGACAGGACAAGGGGTGATGGTTTTAAAATAGAGGGAGGTAGATTTAGATTGGATATTAGAAAAAAGTTCTTTGCTGTGAGAGTGGTGGAGCACTGGAACAGGTTGCCCAGGGAGGTGGTGGATGCCCCTGGATCCCTGGAGACGTTCAAGGCCAGGTTGGATGAGGCCCTGAGCAACCTGATCTAGTTGGGGGTGTCCCTGCTTCTTGCAGGGGGGTTGGACTGGATGACCTCTGGGAGTCCCTTCCAACTCTAGCCAATCTCTGATTCTGTGATGCTCAGTGCTTGCTGTCTGACTTCCATGGTGCCAGTTTTCGGTGCTGTACACCTCCTTGCACCCAGTTATGGAATCAGAGTTGCTTATTAACGTACCAGCACCTTTTGCTAAGCAACGTGAAACCCAAGAGCTGGTTAGTTTACTCTGATTTGAAGTCCTGATCATGAGTAGTCACTTTGCCCTTGCAGTGACTTCAGTGTGAGTAACTTAATAGGTGTGTTTGCTTCAGGTGCCTGATTGTGATTCCATAGAGCCCCCCAGGTGTAGGTGTAAGCATCTAAAGGCTGTGACAAAACATTCTTGGGTTATTTATTTTGGGTTTTTTTTCCTAGAAATAAACAGAGAATGCACTTTGCTTTGAAGAGCTTATTACAAGAGGCACAGAACAACTTGAAAATATTTAAGGTAAAGAATTAAATCTGCCTGCTTGCTTTTCTCTGCCTTGACTTTTAAATAACTTGACTTGAGTCAAACAGTGAAGATCCTACCTCAAAGCTACATAATCGGCACCATCGCTATCAGACCCCCCCAGAAGAAAACAGGAAAATCCTCAGTCAGGTTTCAAGTCAGGACAGGTAAAGAATAATTTCCCAGAACTACTTTGTTTGAAAGAATCTCCAAGGAGCAACTGATAAGAAAAGGACTTTTAAAGATGACCAGAGTGCTGAAACTTTGTGCTGCTTCAGGAAGGGAAGATGAAGAAGTTTGCATGTTTCTGCAGATCTCTAAGTCATTGTTACAGCATTTATGTAAGCCAAAGGCACAGCTTGTCTCACTGAGGAAGTGAAAAGTTATCTTTTGTGTGGCTTTCCTGCAGGAGAAATAGAAAGCAGTAAGTGGTGGCTTATGCAGGTTTTCAGATGAAGTCTAGGAAATGAGATTGTTCACAATTGATTTCCAGTATGAAACCAACTGTTTCAATGACTTAAACTTGCATGAACTGTCCTAGATTTTTCTGTTCATACAGGAAACTATCGCATCTTTACCGTCCCTGTTTGTCACCCTCTGATTTCCAGTTTGGCTTTTAAAGGGAGGTGGCTCTTTGTGGTGCTTTCCCTGTCAGTATTACTCAGAGAGAAGTGACAGGACAGTGTGCTAAGCGTGGGTTTGCTCTGGTTAAGTTGGGAAAGTAGCACCTGCCCTACATGGGCTTTTTTTTATGGTCCTAACACCAAAGTGTCACCTCACTATTAAGAGGGCAGGTTTGTAAGAGATTGGGAATGTGTGTGGATGCAGACTGCTGAATTGATACACCTCTGTGCTGGGTGTCTTAAAATGTTAATTATGAAGCTTTGATTAACTAAGGATTAGTAACTGGATTTCATGACAGGCCTACATCTTTTCTCTTGTCTGCAGAACGGGGAACTAATTTATGGCTGTAAGGATGAGCAGGAAGGTGTCTCTGACTGGAACGAACTTGCTCGTCACTTAAAACCTTTCTTCTTCCCTTCCAATGGGCTGGTCAGTGGGCCCCACTGTACAAGGACAATTGTTAAAGAACTGATCCACGTTATAACTATGACGCTACTAAGTAGCACCGATGCCTGCAGGGCAGGTGACATGAAGACAGTTCCTGTTTCACAAGGAAGAAGCTACTGTGAAGCAAGTGCTTTTAATAAGGAGCTAGTAAGAAATGGTAAGAAATAATTACTGTTATTCTGTGTGGATGCAGGTCTTTGCCTCTCAGGTGCTGTTTAATACCAATATGACAATGAAATGGGAGTTTCAGTGACATTTAAAACGAGTCTGAGCTGCATAACTGCCAGAGAATCGGTTCTGATACCATCTTGCAGCAAGCACTGCACCTAGTGACACAGATTGAGATAGATACAGTCAGGAGGTGGTAGAGGAAGTATGGAAGAAAACACCGGTTTGAGCTGAGAAGTGTCACAGGCACTTTGTGGGGAATATTAATGTTGTGTGTGGTGAAGTCTGGCTGCTTTGATTGGTTACATGATGTGTGATTCTTGCCTTTCCCCACTCCTCGCCAGCTCTAGGTGCTAGCTCGTTTTCCTTTCTTCTACTCCTCCACTCCTGGTAGAGAGAAAGGTATGAATAGTGGAGGGAGGAGAATGGGAAGGGAGAGTTGGAAAACTGTACATCATGTTAATCCCTCCAGTTTTGTAAAGCTCTAATTATCCAAGATGGTAATTACACAACCTGTACATTTCCTGCTCTGCTTTTGAGCAGAGTCATTTTTCATTGCTGTCTGGTTTTGTTCTGTTGTGTGGAGAAAGAGGAAATCTGACAGAAATGAGAGCAACCCCAAATCTGTTTGTGCTCCACAGAGACCTGCTGTCTGGAGGGCTGAGTTACCTTCTGCCAGGAGCTCGTACTGTTGAATTTATGCTGGCCTCGAACTCAGATAAAAACATTTCTGTTGTAGAATCAAATTTTCAAACTGCAGTGGGGTGGGGTGGGGTTTCACAAGTGATTTGTAGAGTTGTGCACCTGGTGGTTTATTCTGCAGTCAGATATGTGCTGGTTAAAGGTGCAGGGAAGTACGTGCACCTGGCAAATGAGTGTTTGGAGGCTGAAGTGCTTTGGTTGGGATGTTCCCCCCCAGCCCGGTGATCTGTGTGAAGTGTCTGGATTTGCTTTGTGAAGGAGCACATGTAAGGGGACAAGGAAGCAAAGCTGACACTCCTGCCTGCCTTGTTTGAAAATGCGTTTTCTTCTAGGTAAACATAAATTGGAAAGCTCTGGCTTACCGAGGGGTTGTCTCCTTTATAAAACCCTTCAGGCTCAGATGCTTGACATGCTGGACATTGAAGGACTCTATCCTTTGTACAGTAGAGTTGAACAGTACTTAGAGGAATTTCCTGAAGAGAGGTAAGACGCGATGGCGTTTCTTTTCCCTTCTCGTTCAGTAAGTGTGCAGTGATTGGCTGCATGTGGACACTGTTCTCTGCTGTTCACTGCTGTGTCACATACAGCCCTCATCATAATGCATGTTCTGAATTTCTAACTGAAGTACCAGATAGATAACATAAAAGATGAGGTTTATTACTAGAAATTTTAATGTCTGTCATTTTGACCTGAAGTTTTAAGTAATGGGTCCAAGAAGTTCACAGCAGGGTAAGAGGAAATGCCCTGTGGGGATTCCTTATCGTGGAGGTTGTCTGTGTGAGGAAAGATACCATAAAACAGGTGGTTGGGTTTTCCAGCCTTCAGTACCTAGATCACTAGGATGAGGCTGCTGGAATAATGATGCTCCTACAGTCATTCTCAAGTCTTTATTTATTTCCTCTACCTTCAAACCCCTGAGTTTGGGCAGCAATCCAGCCTGTACCCAAGACCTCAGAGAGGGTGCGAGTGGGGAGTGCCAGTGTCTGCTGGCTTGTCCCGCCTCTCCTCGCGTGGGGCGAGCAGTTCCAAATGCCAGGCCGTAACCCGCGCCGCAGGCGCTCAGAGCATCTTTGAGGGATGAGAATCTCTACCTTGGGGTGTTTCCTGCCTGGTGAAGAACTACGGAGTCTTGCAAGCCGCTGCTGCTCGCAGTGCCGATCGCTGCAAGAGCCGTGCCTCGGACCGGCTGCGGCCCCGGGCTGTGCCTCGCCTGCAACTCCGTCGCTGCTCACACGAGGGCGCTCTGGCCTCACGCAAGTTGCCGCCGCTGCTGCGGCGCTGGAGCCGGGTTGTTGTTGCGTGAGGCTCTGCTAACATCGCTTGCGGAGGGCCTTGTGTCTAGGTTTGGGCTTTAAACAGTGCGAAAGTGTATTGTTTCGGCAGTGGTGTTTGCGTACTGCAAACCCAGCGTCCGTGGGCTCAGCGTTTCCGCTGAGTGTAGGTATTAACGGGAGGGAAGGAGCCCGTGTTAGTCCAGTGTGAAGCTGGGGGGCCCGGCCCACGAGTGTGCCTCCTCAGTGGCTGCAGGCAGCCTTCCTGCAGCTCCTGCAAACCGTGAACGGTTTTGAAACTTACCCATTTTTGCAAGGAATACAGTTCTTGCAGTGATGCACAGGAGGCAGTGGATTGAGTCATCTCTTTTAAAACCCCAACAAAGCCCCGCAGACCCCACACACCACCGTTAAGTGACATGGGAGTACCTGGGACCAGTCATGGTGTTACATCACCAGATATTAACCTGTTGCTGGGGTTAGTGGTGTTACTGTGTTTTCTGAGTATCTGGGCTGCTGACAATTTTACTTGGTTGCTGGAAATCAGTAAATCATCTTGGCTGTCTGTAAATCTTCCTTTTGCATTCGTTTAGAAGTACGTTACAGATAGATGGACCTTACAATGAAGCGTTTTATGAGAAGCTGCTCGATCTCTCCGCTGAAGACGACGGGACAGTAGCGTTTGCGTTAACAAAGGTACTCCTGTCGTGGGTGCTGGTGAAGCTTAGTTAGTCTGTCAGTTGTAACAGACCCTGAAGGGAATGGTGGGAGGGCCTGCAAGCATCCCCTGGTGTTTGTCAGAGGTCAGTAGGGTTCCAGTTATTCTTTGTTTTTTAACCACTTCTGTGGTCAAGACCGGCCCTGGCACAAACAGCTCTTGAGAGAAAACCAGAGCTGATGAGTTCCTTTCTAGACAGTACAGCTTTTGCAGGAAGTGGTGTTGCTTTCACCTTCAAGGAGAGTACCTGTAGGAAACAAACTCTATTCTTACCCAGGATGCTGTAAAACCATCTGCTAGAGATAATTCCCAGCTCCTGAAGTAGCGACATCCCAGCATGCCGTAGATACTAATGCCTTTTATAGAGAACAGTGTTCCCTCACAAAGGCAGACATGAGAGAAGCTGAAGTTGTTCTTCTGTCGTACAGGTGCAGCAGTACAGGATAGCGATGACTGCTAAGGACTGCTCCATCATGATTGCCCTTTCACCCTGCCTACAAGATGAGTGGTAAGAAAGACCTGCTTGTGAGTGAACTGTCATTCAGAAGCAGAAGATGCATTTGCACAGTTCAGTCACTTCAGTACCTGTTAGAAGTAGGGTTTTGGGGAGGGCACCCAAAGATTTAGCGGTGAACATATTAGCAAGGTAGAGATCTGTTGAAAACACGTGATGAGTTTCAAGTTGATTACAGGCATTAAGGTTTTATAGTTACTCCCCTCTTGAAATTCTGATTGATGGTTCTTAGTAGGTACACATGATTTTAACTAGCTACGATTGTTCTGCCTTGGTGTCCTCAGACGAGATTTGTCAAGGTGAGTTGCAGTTAACTGCCTAATTAGAAAAGAGCTCTTTGTTAATTGAATAATGTTCATCATTAAAACCAAGGCAGTAATGAAGAGGTGATGTTATTCACTGCAAGGCAGGAGGCTTTGCTGCAGTATTACCAGGTTGACTTGCCAGCCACAGAGCAAGTTCCCCTTACGATTGGCTTTTCTTAGGTTTCCAGGAGAGCTCCGAGGCGACTGTTAGAGTCGCTTCTGCAAGGGGGTGTGGATACACACAGGGAAGTGTTGGCTGCAGTGACTCTGATGTGCACCACGGTTTTGTTTTCCAGCTCTGAGCAGAGACCTGTGGTACTAACATCCAAATCAAGATTCACCTTTTCCGTGTCTGTCCTGGACCTCGATCTGAAGCCCTATGAAAGCATTCCTCACCAGTACAAACTCGATGGCAAGATAGTCAACTATTATCTGAAGAACGTACAGGCCAAAGATGACCCGGTGATGTCCAGTCTCTTCAAGGAGAATGAAGACTGCACGTTGGTTCTCCATAAAGTGTAACTGTTTCCTTAAGGTTATCTTTATTCAAACACAGTAGAAAGTGACAGGTTAATGGAATACAGTTATGGTCATTTTTCCCCTGTTGTGTTCAGTGCATTTTTCAGCTGTGAATGTTTTTGCTTTAAGAAATGACTTCTAACTAACTGGTATGCCTTTTCAGAGCCATGGAATAGCACTAAACCACGCATTGGCTATAGAACCTTCGTGAATGTATTTAATATGACCGAACAGATCACGTGCTGTACCTTGGAACTAGAGGACAGATCAAGTTAATACTGCAAGTCTGCTTCTTAGGATTGAGAGAGCACAGAACGGAAGGTTTCCCGAGGTATTGCACTAACGTAGAAAGCCTAATTACTAACAAACAAACAAGAGGATTGCCTTGGAGCTTGTGCTTTGAGTCTCTTACCTGCTAGGAAGAGAGACTGCTCTGACAAAACAGAGTACAAAACTTTAGCATTAAGTCCACTGAAAACACAACTGCAGTGGCTACTCAAGTGTTACTGATGTACGAACGACTGTGCTACTGCAGAACACTGCTAAATACTAATGCATGAGACTCACAACACCGGGCTGCCTCTGGAAGTTTTGCCATCCCATTGTATCTGCCTAAAGCTTCTAAAACTAAGTGAAAAGGGTTAAAGGTAAGAATCTTTGAGTTTGATGTGATAGCTGGGCTTAACTCCTCTGACACACCAGTCTTTTATATTCTGTTCATTATATGCTGCTATTGAAGGTGAAACCACAGCTCACTCCTACCTAATATAAACTGAGCTATAAGAATAATATATTCTGAGTTTTACAGATTAATCCAGATCTTTCAGATCATGTCAAAGGTTGGCATTATTTCCCTGATACCCTACATACTGCATGG
This sequence comes from Heliornis fulica, assembly GCA_013399135.1. NCBI lineage: Eukaryota > Metazoa > Chordata > Aves > Gruiformes > Heliornithidae > Heliornis > Heliornis fulica. The sequence goes on along the minus strand of VXBZ01009988.1, from coordinate 866,163 downwards.
CAGGGCCAGCTGCTTCCTGTCCCGTTCTCTGTAAATGACAGAGAAAAGGTGATGTTAGCTGAAGTCCTTTGAAGCTGCAGGGGGTCACTTTCTCCTGATGAGTACTGGAGCTAAGAGTCCTCACTCCCTCAACGCAAGGATGGCTTTACTTTGTAAACACTGGTATGTGCAGCTGCTGTCTTGTGAGATGTTGCTGTTAAAGCCACCCTGAAGGAAGATCCTGAGTTGCAGAGAGGATGTATTAAAAGCTGAGGATAGTGTGATAAAATCTACAGCCGACTTTCCACTTGGGGATTACACACCCTGAAACGGGGAGATGCTGTTCGAGCTGCAGTGAACTGCTGTCACCTGGACACAGCATGTCCTCACTGGTAATAGTTTTTAAAATGACATAGGTCAGTGTTTACAGAAAATAAGATTTATATTGTGTTCTCAACATAATGCCTCCACTGTTCCGTTCTGCCCGAATTCAGAGCGCAAACCCCCAGAAGCCCCATATGCTGGCACGACGCAAGGAAGAGCTGACACGGGGTGGTACCCCAGTGCGCGAAGAGGGTGGGTGACAGGGGTGACAGCCCCTCTCTCCAAAGCAAACCTGGGAGACCAGCAGGCTATTTTTAAACCCAGAAATCCTCCAACTGTTAGGCGTCAGGTTTTTGTGCTGTAACTTTACACATGCTTCATATGCAAATAGAGCTGTATGTGCTGATCAAATACTTTCATTTCCACGCAAGAAGGAGCTGAAGATGAAATAACTAAAGGTTAAGCTAAGCCAGTAACATGTGGGTGGATAAGGTAGCACATAATTGTGCCTGTTTACTGGATTCCAAACTTGACATCAGGCTGCCTTCCAGGTAACACGATACCTTCTACAGACTCAATCTCTGGCATTGCTCAGCTGCAGATTGACAGAAACAAGCTGGTCTGTCAGTTCTCCCTGACCTACCAGAACAGTAGGAGACTATTTTAGGGATCAAATAGCAGATTATTAAAATTACAGTATTGTAAACATACTATTGCTTTAGTTCTTGATTTTTTTCCTCCTGTTTCACCACTGGTTTATAGTAGTTTGTTGTCACTTACAAACGGAGCAGGCATGGTCAGTACTGTGGAATGGAAGACAATACTGCTCAAGAGTCCACAGCTTGTGTTTGGCCCCTTGATTCCTGGATCAACCACTGTTGCTCCTGCCTGAGAGGGACACAACTCACAAGTGTGTAGCTTTGGTTGGGATGGCTGGTGCAGGGCAGGAACTCTCTCAATACACGCTAAGAGTTCACAAGGGAGCTAATGGTACATCCAGTGGAAGTGAAGGAAGATGACATCTAATTGGTTTTGTTTCTTCAGGGATGAACATAGGAAATGTGATGCTTTCATAACGTGTTGCCTACTAGAATTTCTCCCTAACAGTAGGAAATCAAAACAAAGTACTGCAGCAAGCAGTACTACCTCGTCCATCTCCTATGACGAAGTGTAATGGTCCTTTCTTGCTTAGGTTAATGCTGTCTCAACACTTAGGTTGTGGAAAAAAGTGACTTCATCCACTTACCTTTTTTAATTTTTTTTAGTGTAGTATGTCTTTGAAACCTCCAAATTGTTTACTTCCACCCTAATTTAATGAGAAAGCTATTTAACTCTTTGTTCTAGGAGTCTCTTACTGTCTTGTCATTTAAAAATCACTGTATTTTACAGAGCTGTGAAATGAAATGGATTTTTATGAACTTGATTTTGACAGTGCATGATCTTTTAACACTTTCCAGGTATCTAGAAAATGTTAAGAAGATAAACCACTCTGGTACATTAATGATCGAGAAAGATAAATTTATAATGAAATCACTCTGTACATGTAAACTATTTTATTTGGCATTTTTGTATTTAAATGGCTGTATTTATTTTCATGTCATGACAATTTATATATAACGTGCCATAATTGTACAGATAGCATGTTTTATGAGTATGGTTTCTAAATGGAAAATAACTTAATGTTTATATTCAATAAAATTATAGACTGTGTAACACAATATCTTAATTAAAAGTACTTTTGAAATTGCTACCTGTCATAAGTGATGCTGGTGTTCATTTTTCCAAGCTAACTGCTCTGATCAGGTTCTCGAGAGCCGTCTCGATCCCAAACAGAAGCAGCATGCTTCGGAACCCGGCGGGGGCCTTTCCAACAGCTGCCATCCTCTGCCCCAGGACTGCAAGAAGAAGACAGGGAGCAGGAGTTTCAAACAGCTGCTGTCAGCAGTTCATTGCTGGATAAAACAGGTCACCTGCCCTCCCGAAGAGGAAGACATACTTGGTTTGTTACACAGGAGGTGAAGAAGCTTAGCTGCTTGCTAAAGGGGGAAGTGTTGGTGTGGTGGGGCCCTGCAAGGTGGATTTCCAATTTATAGAAGGAGTTTTTGGCCAAAAAGGGAACATGAAAGCTCTGAAACAGTCTCTGCAGTGAATGACCTTACCTTGCTCTGGAACTTTAGGCAGAAGGTCCAGAACAGGTGTAGTTCTCCCTTCTTCATCTAGATGTATCTTCCAAACAATCACCAACTCCAACCTGTGTGCACAGAGCAGTTAGAAGTGTTACCCAGGCCAGCAGTAATTGCAGTATTCAGGGGGTTGTTATTCCTTATACTCAGAATTCCCCTGGAGCTCACCGACTTACCCATCTCTACCTGGGAAACAGAACCACATTCTGAAGCAAGGAAAACTGACAATTACTGACAACAATTATTACTTTACCAGGGACATACACATTTTCAGCCTCAAGGATTTTATCTTCCCTGCCTGGTTCTTATCTTTGGTGGAGGGTAAGTGGCTGTGGACCAGTGGCACCTTTCCAGGTGTCCACACCCTGCTTAGGTACAGGGTGAAAGCAGGGAAACTCTTTCCGAAGCGTGTGCATAAACTGATCTGGGTTTGGAATAAAGGTAACCCAGATGGTGTTTGAGGCATGTTTAGAGTAACACACAGAGCCATATATCCAAGGTCTAGATTCCTGCATTTGTTTTGCTTTTATTTTTTATTGTTTTTGGTTAAAGAAAACATGCCATTAGAGTGCTTTTGCAAGGCTAGTTACTATTTCCAGCTTTCACAGTGGGCCAAGATGACTACATCACACTAAGCGAACAATTGGGCTGATGGATGCAGTACCCAGTCCGGGCCAGGAGGAAGCTCCCTGTCTCAGGGTGGTTTGACCAATCACAACTCTACAAGGTTCCTTTAAATAGGTGTCAGCCTTTTGCCACTTCATTGTTAAAAATCCTTTGAGAGATTGTGCACAACTTGTCCTGGGATTTTGCAAACACGCTGATAACGTAAGTGTGTGTTCTAGCAACCCTCTGCAACGGATTGAAATTCCTGTATTGTGTGATGGGGTGGGGGAATGTGTAATGGACCTGGCACCTGTCACCATGAAGAGAAAGTAAAATAAATCAGCTGGTGATGCTCTAACTGCGATGGCCCAGCAACAATTCATTTCAGCAACCCCGGGTTGGAGCCCAGTTTAACTGGCCCGCTCTCGGTTGCACAACCAACACGAGGGAGCTCTGCTTTAGGGCCAGATGTTTCATATAAATTAATGCATGTGACAGCAAAGGTGTGAAGGGATCATACCAGTCCCTTCTCCTATCACAAGAGTTACTTTTCTTGGCAGTGATAATTATATTTATTATTATTATATGCACTGTCAAGGAGTGTTACTCAGTTTAAAAATTCAACCCTGCCAGAAAGTGAAGCCTCCTCAGCACCAGCATGTGTGGCACAACAATACTAAGTGGCTGTGCAACAATCCCTTCATCTGATCTCCTCCTAGAACAGTGAAAAACCCGCTACACTTGCTTTCAGGAACACAGTAATTGCAATATTCTTTCCATCTTTCTGTTCTTTAATGTCGAGAAGACTGAAGAACTGCTTTGCTGCAGTCATCTGTGCTCACCCCACCTCCTTCCAGCGAGAGAGCATCAACTATAAGAAGCTGCTGCCCTTCGCCTGCCAGAAGGGAGAAACTGCTCCAGGCAGGCCCAGGGCTGGACAATAGGGCTTTGCTTTACCTCACAGGGGCCGTTGCCAGTGGCCCGCCCTGTCACAGGAAGAAAGAGGGGTGTTGGCCTCAGCATCTGTCCTGCCCATTGCTCTGGCCATGCAATGCAGAAAAAAAAACCCCATGATGGAAGAAATCCAGCTGAACCTGACCTGTTTTCTGATGCGTGCGAGGGAGGATGCGTCCCACATGCCTGAATTGTGAGTTTAGGCCCTTTGTGGCAGCATGAGCGTCTACAACCAAGACAGTAATAGATTTCTTCTCTTAAAATGCAAGTGGAAAGCCTGCAAGAGCCCTTTATTTTTTTCCACCTTGGTTTTTAAGAGTGGGCACATACAGAAGCAACACGAGTGACTTTCTAACAAGGCCGCACGCACACGGCCTGCACGGATAATTCGGTGCTTTTCTGGTGTTTTTAAAGGCTGGAGCCCTTAAATGTAGCTCATGTCATCAAATCTCTCTATTCAGAGATGTTACAAAGCAACAGATCTATAGAGCATCACTATGTGTTTTACCATTCTGTAACTGCATGAGTCAATAAATGTGTTTGTTTGTTGACTTACCCAGAATGTTTGGGGTTCCTTAGAATTACGTGATCTCCCAGCAGTCCTTCTGGAAGGGTCACAACATCAGGATACTTGGCCTGTGAATAACCAGGTTCAAAAAGCTATAAATTAGGTCACACAAATCATAGTAGAAAAAAACAGTTTCTAGCTAATGCTTCCCAGTTGCAACAGATTTTATTAGCTTGCATTTTTAACAGTTTAATGTAACAATACTGTTTAAAAAATCTGACCTTTTTTTTCTTTTTGAGGTTTCATGGTTTGGGATATTCTGTGGGGTGGTTTTTTTTTTTTTTTAGTATCCTTCACATAGTATCAAGAGATACTTAAATTTGGTCACCTCAGAGGAAAAACCAGTACCACCCACTTGTACAAACAAGCCTTCAAGGTCTTTGTGGAAGACCTACAAAAATTTTTTTTTTAAAACTATTTTTTTAACTAAGTATTTTTTAACTAAGTTCTTGTATGTTGACCCAGTAACATACAATAATACAACCACCTCGCCAGTACACTCTGGTTTTCCTCTTGACAGACTGGATCACCAAATTCCACGTACTGCTCCGAAGGCATGAAGTCATAACAGCATAGACATACCAAAACAGCCACTGTTAGCAATGGGACAGTGGGCAGTGATGAAACTACTGATGACCACTAAGCTTCCATGTCACTGGGAGATAGAGCTACAGCGTACAAAGACTGATCATCGTTCCATTCCTTTGCCAGTGCATCATATTTTAGTCTCCAACCTGTGTACCCTGAACTCCCTGGCTCTCGTAACTTTTGACAGACTATTGTAGAGTGTGCAAAATAAAAACACAGTAGTAGCTATGTACAGGTCCTTTAATAGTGTGTAAGCTGACAGGTTATTTGAGTCCTGAAAGGCTCCATACACATCAAAACAGAGAGGAAGAACCCAAGTAGCGTGTGCCACAGGGTGGCAACAGAACCCAGGCACAGCCTGCTGGTGTGAGGACCCCAGCGCCGCCGCTGGCACCGTCCCGGGCCCTGCGTATGAAGGCACTTGGAGTTAACGAAGTGTGAAGCCTGTTGGCCTCACTGGCTGGACCGGGCACGTGGTGTGTCCCACGTCAGGGAGCAGGAGAGCTCCTCTTTGAAAGCGCTGGAGAAAATGAGGTGCGTTGTACGGGATTACGCCTCATCTGGCAGACTGCAATTGCTACCAGATGTGACCTTGCTCTGGTTTAGGAATTTATGACAAACTGAAGGGGGTTTGTGCAGAAGGCCAAATGACATCAAACAGATGGAATTTGCCAGTTTTAATTTCTACAAAGTATCTAGTGCTGTAGTTGCTATGGGGATAAAGGCCACGATGTATCCTGGGAACAAAGACACAGAAGGGGCTACAAAGTGCATGGTAGTAACCCCCCAAACCTTGCTGACCTATGGCCACTGGCCCAGTGGAGCAGTGATTTTTTTCAGCTTTACTCCCTGTGGAACTATGCTCCTCCCATGGCAAAAATAAAACAATTTTTTAGACTTTTCTTCTCAATAGCCCATGTCTTTGATATTTATTATGTGCCTTCATTTATGTGGTATCACAGGTCTTGGAGAATCTCCAGATCTCTTTAGCTCGTGGTTGCAAACTAGAAATTTAGGATTAGTTTGTGGCTGGTGAATTAAACTCCTCAGTTCCTCATTTACAAGAGACTGCAGTATAGCATAGCTGAACACTGAGTCATGTTTTCTCTTCATCCACCCATCCTGAGACCTTTGGGAATCACAAGAGAAGAGAGATCAGAGGAGCTGGATAAGAGATCCAGTTTTCAAACTGCTGTAAATTGGACCCATGACTCGTCTGGGTGTTCCTGTGTACCTGCTATTGTCCCCAGTCAGTGAGTGGTAATTTATGTTGTACAGAAACCAGGGGTATCTCGAGGAAATCTCCATGTGTGTCATTTTCTGTTGTATAAAATGCTCCATCATACCTGGGAGAGGCTACATCAGTGAGTTCTGCACACTGGAAGTAGTTACTCTGTGCCTTAAATAAATCCCAGGGTTTTGACCATCCCTCTGAATGTTGTGAGAATTTGATCTTGTCTGAAATTTACAGGATTTGGGATAAGGTCCAGCTTCTTGGTGGGAAAGATCATATCTTAGCAATCCACAGAGCACACAAAAAGCCAAACCACAAATACCTACATTTCTCTTTGGGTGCATTAACGTGCTACATTGGAGCAGCACCTGGCCCAGACCTACTTATGATGCTTGTCTCACCCAAGGGTGACTCCTTAGAGCGACCCTGCGGCAGGAGCAGGAAGCACAACCACTGCACCCAGGCTTAAGCACACAATGAGAAGCCCTGACAGTTTAGGGAACAAAAAGCAGGAAATGAAGTCCCCTGATGTACCTTTCATAACCAGGGTAACAGAATGACCCGAGCCCTGGAAAGGTCCCTTGTGAGAGTCAGGAACTCCCATGGGGCCCAGTAAACCAGACACTGGGCAACTGAAAGATACAACATCAAGTACCGCGATACCAGATGGGAAAGATCAGCTACAACTGCATTAAACAAAAACTGACTTTAATCACGAAATCAGTTTCCTCAGATGACTTTTAAATGTCTGTTTATGATCAAAACCAAAAGCCCATGCTATTATTACTTCTGGATGGAAATATTTTTCCAGCTCCTTCAGGAGTCCAAGCTGGGAATCTGATGGGAACTTTTGTCTAAAATAGAAAGAGTCTCAAATCACACAGGAACAACCTTCTTGATGGAATACAGAGTTTTCCCTGTCTCCCATAACAGATTTTACACATATACACACAGAGCCATCTAAGTGAATCAACTTGTAGTATCTATTTTTAAACAAAATATGCTATTCTTCAGCTGTTTAAAATTATTTTGCAATTTTCTGCAACCTAAAACTCTTCTAAGGAAAATGTTCATAGTTATTCAGCTTTCAACGCCATGACTAAGAATACAAAGCAGAATTAGCAAGGCAGAAGCTACACTAAAGAAGACAAATTTGCTTCTAGCCCACTTACCAAGAAGATAAGCCACTCTGTTCTAGGATGGAGCTATGGGTCACACTTACTACTAATTCTGAACTTGGCACTCTCTAAGAAGGAAGGCATATAAACACTGAGTCACACTACTATGAGTCCCTTCCATAGGTACAGGCTACTTTAAGTTCACTAAAGGTGCTCCCTTTAGGCTCTGATTCAAGGAGGATTATGTGGATGTTTTACTCACCCGAGGCCACGCTATCATCCACCGAAGTCACATACATCATACACGTGAACGCACAAGCACATACATCAAGGCCTCAAATAACAGCACCAACTAATTTCAGGAATCCAAATACAAGTTCTTCACCAAAATGGTGGAAGTTGTTCATACTGTAGAACACCAGTAACGTGATAAAATTCCAGAAGCAGTAAGCAGCCAGACCCACTGCCACCAGCCTGCTCTGCCCCTTAGGCAGCCATCACGCGGAAGCCATCAGCACTCCTGCCCCACGCGCTCTGGGGGAGCAGGTCTGAACTCTGGCTGTGCTCTCCACCTGCCTGTTCGCTGGCTCCAGCACCAGCCTGATTTTGGAAATTGCAGCAGTTGAACTAAGACAACTTTACTATTACCATGAATAAGGAGTAAGTTCACTATTACCTCGATCAAGTCCTACAGATAGTTAAAACCAGAAATCACCAGGCTACAAAGTGAAAGGAAGTGAAACAATGATGTTTCAGAAATTAGTTTGTCTGTCTTGTTTTACTGAGCCTTCTGCTAACCAGTTAACTACAGTTCCACTTACTTCTAACAATTTGTGTTTCCTTAATGCACACTGCTAAAATATTTGGTGCTAGCTTCACCAAGAATTCTTACCCCCAAGTCACAAGGTACAATAATTTGTCAAACTGAATGTCACATATCCATTTTCAATCAATTATCTTCCTAGAAATGTAATTTAAGGTGCTCGGGTGAGCTTCATTTTTAGATATTGGACTATAATTTCTTAATGCATTTCAATTAACTGAAATATTTTATCCTGTCACCAACATGAAAATATAACAAGGATTTATATTTTCCTGCCTGTACTTTTAAAGCACAAATGCAATGTCAATGAAAAATTTCTCAAGGAAATTTAACTTTACTGGCACCAACACGCACTTAGACTTCAACAGAAAAGACTGCCATTACAGTGGTACTGAGAAACATGTAATAGAGTGTATAAAAAGAAGTGCATCCTATTTTTTCTTCTTTCCTTCCTCTCCACTGCTTCGCCTGGGCAAGAGCAGGACTGTGTAAACTGATGTGCAGTCAAAATCCCACCGAATACCAGACAAAAGCAAATCCTGCAGTGCAGGCGGCTGAAGATGTAGAAGGTAACTCTGGTTTTGAGAAGGTTTTGTCTCAAACTGGCATCTGAGATTTCTGTTGAACTAGCAGCGTTGGAGTATTTTTAAGAGAATACTGTAAACACTACCAATGTCATTAAACATTATGCTCCAAGCCTGAAAGGTCCAAAATTTAGAGAACGGAAAGGATTCAGTAAAACACTTCCAGTCTGACAAACTGGAATTACTGTGTCAGAAAAACAAGTGAATCACAGAGGGAAAATTCCTACAGAAAGAGCTTTTCATTTCTATGTGCTAGATGTTAGATTAGATTTCACCTCAGGTTGCACTTAAAGGAGCACATTAACTATAAGGTATAAGCATAATCAGCAAATCTATACTATTTCCACAACGATTTGTTTAGGAGCCACCAGCAGAACACATTATGCAAACAGGAGGGATACAATGGTCAGTTTTGCACACTCACACCCAGAGTTATGACTGTCACATGTGCTTAAATGATTTCCAGTCTTACAAATACCACATCAAATATGGGCAAGGTGACACCCTCACTGCTTTAGGTTTGGCCAAATAAACAAATGCCAGTTCATTAAATAACCCAAGTGATAACATTTCTTACATGTAATCTGATACAAATGAAAACTGAATGGATGTCCTCTAACTTTCAGAAGCATCAGTTGCAGAGGTAAAATATGGACTTGTAAAACTAAAAAAATAAGAATTTAGAGGGCTATGTAACATGCTTTGAGAGAATGGCTCAGAATTTACTCTTGTGATACACTTAAGGAGTGAAGTATGTTTATCTTACAGGCTGACACATTTGAACCATTCAGCAGCTTAATACTGGAAGCAAATGTCTGGTGGGACATGTATTAGAAGGTGCAGCGAGTGCTCAATCTGCTGGTTTTCCCTTTTGCAGCCATTCACTGTGTGTATGTACATGTATGAGTTACAGTTTTAAACAATTTTTGTAAGATTAAAAAAATTTTTAAATTCTTCTGCTTCTGCTACAGAGGAAGATTTAGAAGCAATTTCCAGAGTTGCACCATTCTTGTCTGCTGATACAGGGAGCAATGCTGTGGCTTCTCCCTAACTCAGAGCAATGCAGAACTGGGATCTTGATAAAAAACAATTTTAATTCTTATTTCATTTTAGTTTCTAGAGCAAGGAAGTTCATCAGCATCCCAGTTACGGTAGTACCTCATAATACTGTACTTTGGGAATCAGTGTCCCACTTCTTGCTTGATCTGTCTCTGTGCATCTGATCAGATTGTGATAGATCTTCATAGAATTATTAGGATGGAAAAGTCCTTTAAGATCATCAAGTCCAACTATAAACCTAACACTGCCAAGTTCACCACTAAATCATATCCCCAAGTGCCACAAAATTGTGCAGAGGAAGAAATACAATACATCACTGCTGAGGTAGCCTTCTACAGTTGTATAATTTAAATACCTAGGATCAAGCAAAAAACCCTCTTTTTTCTAACTTCTCTCTATACTAAAAATAAGGAATGTTTGAAACACTTAATGTAACACAAGATACTAGTGTATTTATCCAAATCAGCAAGCACAGCACAAAACCCAGCCCATCAACTACACCTTCTGTACTCTAGTATGATTTTACAGTGCTTCCACCAGTCTTGATTCACTGCTGCCTCTCATGCTGAGATCTCATCTCACTTGACATGTTAAAGATGTTTTAAAACTAACAATACTGTATAAATTGTATTGGCCTCTACATTTTGCTTTAAAGAAAAAGCACATCTGAGTATAGTGTGTATTAAATTAGCAACACAGATGTTAATGAGAGGGCACTCTGTGCTTAAATAATATTTTCCTCAGCTTATTTGGCCATAATGAGATTCAGACTTGAGTAACTGACAGAAACACAAGGACATCTAGCAAAAATTCAGCTCTACTTGACCAGAGTCACAAAATTCATAAAAGGTTATGCTCAAAAACTTGTATAGCCAAAGTTTCAGCACCAACACAAGTTGTGTGTCCAAACCAACATCTTCTAAAAGCAAGATGCTAGAGTGGGGTGGACTATTAGCTTCAGCATCACCACTTCATGTGGCTTTGTGAAGACAAACATGAATGGTTTTGGTCTGTGCTTGAAAGAAAACATCACTGCAACCAAAGGTCAACGATTTAAGTTAGAGAAACCAGAGCAATCTCTCCTGGAAACAGACAGGGTGCTCAGTTAAACCTCAGTTAAAGCATAAAGCTACAAACATTATTAGAACATCAGAGGTCAACTTTCATCAGGTTTTTGTCACATGCTTCAGAAGATGGCAGCATGCTTTTCCTTTTAGACAAGTGCCAAATATAAATTTGAAGCAACTGACATGTGTAATAAATTATAGCTATGAAACAAAGTTGTATCTACTACTGCAGAAGAAAAAAATTGACAGTTTCTCTTTAAACAATAAAATATGAATTATAGACTTATAAAAAAGAAATGTTTTATAAATGTGCTCTTACATGCTATATATTTTTAATGTCTACACTGAAAACTGCCTAAAATGAAAGGGTTACAACTATATCTTCAAGTATTCAAAGAAGGGCACGTTGAAAGTTCAAAGCATAAAGGATCTCAAAAATCACCATGACGTTTCTCTTCTCATTTTGTGCAATTAAAGGAACTGAAACTAAGAAAAGATAATGCAGTTTTCCCCTTTGACTAAATTACACAGCATAAAAACACTGGATTTGCAAAATGGATTTATGAGACTTCACCACTCATAATTATGTCTCAGAATAAACACATCTTCCAACTTCACATCTGAGTAAACATTCTACTCAAGTGAAACAGCTCCACTGGTGACCTGTGTTAGGCAAATTAGACAAAAATACAAGTGTGATTAAACCAAAGAACGAGTTTGCAAAAATAAATGCCCAATGTCAATGTAGTTTTGTCTCTGTGGCAGCCATATTACACCTTGTGCACTTAAAACTAAAACAACAACCGATACTACCAACAGGCGTGTTTCCTTTTCTGTACGGGAAAGGGGTTTGGGGACAGGCTTGAGGAATAAGGGTATGCATGTCTCTCTGAACAGGGAATAACTCTGCAGAACATGTTTACTGATGTTTCCTCACAAGCTCAGGCTATCCCTGGTCTCCTCTACATTATATGCATAGCTGGTGACTCGAATGAAAGTCGCTTTGCATCCACCTAGGCTCAGACTTGTGGGTTTTAGCAGACCAGACCTGAAACTCAAGAGTTACACATTACTTTGCTAAGATTCAATCCTATAGGTACTTCTTGTACTAAGAGCTAAGTCAATGCTCTACACTAGGGCCTGAAACCAACCAACTGGGAGGATGTCACCCACAAGCCTATGTAGCATTCGCAAATTGCCAACGAACCCTCTTTGCTTTGTCTTTTTCACCATCAGTTGAGTACAGCTGCTCTGTTCTGGCCTCTATTCTGCTTCCATTGCCACCCTCCTCACCCAAATCCATAATATTTTTCATGCTTGATTCAACCACGTTCCCACAGCACATGATTCAGTTTGTCACTATTCACTATGTGACTATTAATCTACCAAACTATCTGTATTTTCACTCTTGGACTTTGGCAGTATGTCTCCAGAAGAGCATTGCCTGGGCCTGAGTGCGTGTACTATTGTCTTACATAGTAATTCCTGCCTGTATCACTCGGTCATATGGTAACCATATGTTTATCTGTAACTTAGTTACAACACACTGAGAGTAAATGAAATACACGCCAGAGGTTTATTTTTAAAATGTGAGAAAAACTAGAAGTAAATGAAAATGAAATCTCAGAAAGAACAGGAAGGAGTACATCATAAAGGCTTAACAAACAAAGAAGTTGCAGATGCTTTTTCTTTACTTTTTTTTTTTTTTTCTGCTGGGGAAGTGATGAGTCTTCTCTCCCTTATTTGTCTTTAAAATTGTCAAGGCAAAATATTTCCAGTAGTCAATGAAAAAAGCCCACACTCCTGAGCAACAATGTGTGCCCACTGACAAACCAACATTTCCAAAAGCCAGAGGACCAAGGCACTACATTCTGTGCTTGTTTCTCTAGTAAACAGGCATATTGGAAATCAAAACAGGCTTCTGCAAAAGAGCAGAGGACACTTGCAGGCTTGCTCACTCTGCCTTTGGAGACTTCACATTTCCCCACTGGACACCCTGCACTACCCCTAGTGAGGTTCCACAATGATCTTCACCTATTAATGCTCTCTTGGACACAGACACTGGAAAACCCAAAGATGTCCGTGGGCCATGGACTAGAGGCTAGAAGGAGTCCAGAAACCACAAATGCTTCTGCTGCTACCAGATCAACCTCAGCACAATCCAGCCCGATGCATCGTCTGGAAATGATTGTCTGGATGTTGCCTGAAAAGCCTGTCCTCCTCCTGGAAACAGCACTTCAGGACCTACTGATGGAGAACAAGCTTGTCACCTGTTACTCAGGGACAGCACATTCCCCACTGTTCACTCCTGTATCAGATACTGACTATCCACTTCAATAGAAGAATCTCTAATTCTCCAAATGAGCTCCAGCCTGCTCTTTGCTTTTTGAAGTTTAAATAATCTCATTTCTCTAAATTAAAACTTTAGGCTTTATTTGTTACTTAATACTAAGGTGACATAAAAGCCATTTCCTGCAGTTATCTGCACAGCTCCAAGTCCAAGACTTACTAATTAATTTGGGGTTTTTTTGTGGGAGAGCATTAACACTGGAGCTGGCATTTCTTCTGGTAGAGACCCACGTACAGATCAGTAGTTCTGTTCTTCCTCCACAAGGTCACTGACATACTAGTTTCCACTATATTGTACTTTGTAGTTGAGTATAATTAAATGTTTCTTGATGATAATCCCCACCTGTGGGGCTATCAGCAGATGTGTCTAATTTAGCAAAAGAGATGCTAAGCAGTCAAGGACTGTACAGGGACAAAAAAATTTATGAAAAAAAGATGCCATATTACAGAATAGCACAAAGAATCAGCAATGTGGGAAGAAATAATCATAAGCCAACTTTTTAATTATCTGAAAGAAGTAGACCAGAGGAAAGGATACAAATTAAGCTAAGTTTGTGTTCTCTTCCATTACAACAGAAGTAATTTACTGTATAGAAATTTAAATATTTTCTGGATAGAAGATACTGCTAGATTCTCCCAAAGCTTTTTTGATGGCTTAGTAAATGGTCCAGGATAGCATAAATCAACTTGGATTTGAAGTGTGACCCAACTTGATTTTTTAGAGTTTACATTAATAAGCTTGTCCAGACAGCACATTTTAAACATAATATAAATAAAAACATCTGAATTCAGTTAATGACTTAGCTCTGAAGCTGTGTCAGCTAGCTTTTTTTTCCAAGTAGCCTGATTCACTTAAAAATGATGACAGGACACAACAAAGAACATCTAGTTCTTCTAAATAAGCTAAATGTTAGGCACTAACTTTTTTAAAAGCAAGACTAAAAAGGGTTTTTCAGACAAAGTATACAGCTTATGTTGACCATTTACTGTTATGGTTGTTTCATCTTGACTGTGAATCAGATAGAAGATAGAAGTGCACAGTTAGTGTGATGAGTCCCTTGACTATTGTTGATCAATAAAAGTCCATTAATTTCTATTGTTAGAAGAGTTGCCCGCTGGTACAGTAACTGAGTTCTTTGGCATATGGAATCCCTACAGAGATAATATACCTGCCTCACTCGAGAAAGTTTTTCCCTTGACTTCATTAGTCAGCAAGTCAGCTCATGTAACCAGTAAGTAATTATCATAAACACACCATCTTCAACACACACACACTCACACACACACACACGCACGCACATGCACATTTCCAACTGTTGTGTAGCATCAACACTTTTCATCCCACCCCTAAGTTGTTGTGGGTTTGTTTTGTACTACAGACTCTGCAGAGAAACTCAAAGCAAGAATGATGGCACAGTGAAAGACAGAATAAAACAGTTAAATAAACTTCAAATAGTTAATTTCTTAACACTGACCACCAATTAACAGATCGTGTACAGGAAAGGTATGTGGAGTCTCTAATAAGCATTAGAGAACTGCCTTTCTGGAAGAGTCTAAGAGTTATTTGCTTCTAAGCAGAGCTAACATGTCTTACCTTGTTGAGGATGCATATGCCCAGAAACCCACCTGGAACATCTAAAATATCAGTTTTCATTTCTCGCCAAGAGATATTAAGTGTTTAAGAGGTCACTCTCTTATCACTTAGAGCAAACTGTCCAACAGCAGAGGGTTGTTGCTCAATTCATAGCTCTCAAATTTGCTATTACTATCACCTGAAGATGTTAAGAAAGAAGGAATCAATCTTTTACTGCAATCTTTGCTGACACCAGGGACAAAGGTGCAACCTGTGTTTGCACAAAAACAAACAAAAACCTTCTTGTGTAACTTGCACTCAAGCACAAAGATATGGTCCTTTTTTTAGTTCCACCTAGGTTTGGTATCAGTGGGTGAGTGACAGTGTCCACAGCATAATTCCCTCCTGCATGTAGCACAATAATATTCACTTATCTAACCACAAGGAACAGATTTTTCCTTAAACACAGGCAGATATGTATGTAAAATGTATTTTAATATAAATGAGTATATATTTTCACAGATACCACTATATTATCATCATCTTTCCTCAATAGCAGAAAAAGGTTTTAGATTTTCATTAAATGGATAGTGAAGCTTTCTGTAAACTTCTTGTAGATGTTAAGAGTCTTTTCCACAAAACATCCTCCTTTAATGGTTCTACAAAGAATTACATTAAGGGCAGCCTCAACAGAACACTGCCAGCTAGCAGCTTTCATTTGTGTGGCTATTAACAATCATCAGTGCCTGAAATACTCTCCTTAGGTGAAATTAACATTAGATGCTAACATGTCTGTTGCTATAAACAACAGCAGGAACCAGTCCAGTCAGAAAGACCCTGAAAGGCTTTAAACTCACTGAATTCCTTACCTGTGATACCAAATATTTCTTTAAATCTGCCTGTCAAAACATGACAGTTCAGTTTATCAAGCATATTCTTAGCATAAATAAGAGTGTCAGAGGAAATATTCTTGAGAAGACCCAAGCATCTACAGGAAGAGATTTACAGCACAGATAAACATTTAATAATTTGCAATTATTGTACAAGTATTGTACATTGCACAAAGGTTTTGAACCACTGATGAATAACAGGCTCATAAAAACAATCAACTGTCCTCAGACTTTGAACTATTAAATTAATAATAAAGCAGTAAAACCCAAAGAACCCACCACAGAAGAAAAACCACTGAAAAGTTGTAAAGGTATTCACTCTGCAACTCTGTAGTATTCCTTAAGCTAAATCTCTCAGAACAAGGATGATTTTGACTCAAATGTTTGTATACTGCCAAGTACAAAAGAATTTAGGACAGCGATGAGAATTCTTCAGCGTATTCACAAGGAGAAATCACACACAGCTGCCAGGCAAAAACATATTCCTATCCTCCACCTTATTTGGTTTTCAAATGCCAAAGTTGTAGTCACCAAGAATGTACTCTGATGTATGTGTATAAATATTTGTTTTATTGCTAGGTACTGCTACAGTACAAAGAAGCACTAGTAACACTCATAGTAGCTGCCAGTGTAATTCATTCACTCTCAATGCAACCCCAGGGCTTTTCTCAATCTGCATTTAAATGGCTTGTGCAGCAGAAGCATTTCAAACAACGGGTGGTGACAATAAATTTTGTCCTTGGAGACGTCCAGTTGAAAGCAAACTAGCTATTACAGCTTAACTTTCTTTTTTGCCATCTTTGGTTTCTCTAACAAGCAGTTTAACTGCCTTGTGATTTTAAAGCTCTGAGGAAGCAAAGTAACACAAACATTGGTGCATGTAACCCTAGAGGAGTTCTGCAGCTTTCCTTCTTGCAGTTGCACACCCTCTCAGCAACAAAGCTGTAGAGTAACACACACTAGCAGTGTGGCTACTGGAGCCCTTTTCAGAATGTGCCTTTGCACCGTTGGGTCGGAGGCAGCACTACAAACCTTCAAGCCCTCCAGTCCCCGTCTGCACTCATCCCAAATTCCTCCACAGACTCTCCCTGCCGCTACCGACTGTTTTCCACACAGAGCAGTGGCAAGGTGCCACTGTTTGGCCTGAGCTACTGGCAGCTCCAGACGGAATGGTGGTGGCTCTAACTGCAGAGCGGCTTCAGGACCGCTGGAGTTCAGTGTGCTCTGCGAAAGGATTAGCTAGCAATGCACGGCATAGCGCAACCCAGCGCTTCCATTCAAAACCAGTCGTTAGTGAAGCCAGTTTAGAAAGCTAAAAATGATGTCAGGGGTATTTCCCTTGTTTCTATAGGATTAGCAGCTCTGTGAGAGGGGCATACTCCTCAGACTTACACAGATGAACTGCTGCTTGCATAAGTAAATGACTGGTCGTTAATTCTATTAGTAAATGCCATAGGCTGAGTTAAAGTTTATCTACAGTTTTCACACACAGAATGAGAAATATTTCAGAAGATTTTATCATACCATCTCAATATAAGTAACAGTGCAGACATTTCCAGCATTGTAACTCGGTAGCAATTAAAGAATTGATAATTATTTGAGGTACCTTAACAGGACAAACCACATAACGTCGTATGAGAAGCACTAAGAAACCAATATCTAATGCTATTGCATGTATGTTGAGATGAGGAAAGAGAAGAGGGAGAGAAACAACAATATGAAAAGGGGGGAAAGCAAGAAGGAATAAAAGAATGGGAAAGGGGCAAGAACAGTTTAAGAAAGAATAAGATCAAAATGTTGATAGCAATAGACAGATGAGCAAAAATAGTTCAAGAAAAAGGAAATTAGAGCAACAAACAAAAGGAAGATCTGCATTTCCAAAATTGAAATGTGTAGTTATCCTCAGCTCATGTAAAAAGATAAGGATGTAACACAATGAGAGGCTACATTTCCAAACCCACATTTAGGAACTGTAAGGTAAGCACAGATAATGTGACTGTTAAGTAGGAAAAATTTCAGAAAGGCAACCACTATAATGGTATTAAAAAATAGTTCTGGATTACTTCAATATCCATTTTTTCCTCTGTAGGAAGACCTCTGGATGACTCTTCCAAAACACACTGCAAACTAATATTTGAGGACTTCAGCTTATTCTTCATCTTTGGCATTTTCTATTTTTTCCCCCTGTCTGTTTTGGAATCAGCTCTTGTTTTAGCATTTACATGCAGCTGCCCTTGCCAGTGCAAAAGTAGCTCTGTCTAGACTACGGACATATTTATGCCTCTCAAAAACAATTCAAGTGATGGCTCTACAGCTCTTATAACTCCATAATATCATTACTCATTTCTAACATAGCCTGTTGCCCTAGGAATTTAGAATTACCATCTCTCTAACAGTTCAATCCTTAATAGCTCAAAGGATCCTTCCTGGCAATTTCTACAAGACAAGATGTCGTGACATTCAGATTAAGGAAGTGCTCACTGATTGTATTGTAAAAAAATCTCCCAACTCTCTAAAAAAAACCAGCAAAACCTTCCAACAAAATCAGTTTATTCTGCCTTTTATAATACACATTGCATAAAGCTAAGGAATATAGAAAAAATAGTCAATGAAGAATTAGATATTAATGCTTTCTCCAAAAATATACTATAAAAATGACACATAAGTAATCCTTTTAGCCATTTCTTGTTTAAGTAGTACATCAGGGAAAAAAAGCCTTTTCCAATGAGTCAGTCACAGTTAAAACACTGTATCTTTTAATTTATTTTCACCTCTACTGTTAAATTTTCTTCAAGCCAGTGGGGAAAAAATCAGTACCAGATGCAATTATATCTGCATTTTGTTACGTAGATATACTGTGGTGGCAACAGACAAAGAGGAAGAAATAGCAACTGTCCTGAATATTGAAAATACCCATTTGTGCATGCTTGTAGAAACCCCCCAAATGCTACTCTGTTCCTCTCATGGTTCGTAGAGCTCTAGTGCTGGCAATGGGTTTGCAGTGCATTACTGGCTAGAACTTGCAAGGGCATTACAGGAGATGGATAAACAGAATTAGTCTCAAAAGCACCAGGTTCTTTGATGTACATGAATACTTACTGGTTCATGAATTTTTTTCAATGCATAACAAGAAAGTACAGGCATTAATGGCCACATTTTACAGCCCAGAAGAAAGACACATAGAAAACCAATTTTACTTAATACAGTTTCATAGGAAGAGCAGCTTTTGTCTTGGCTGAAAGTTGCTGCTGTAACCACTACACAGAGGTAGCTCTGTTCTGTCTTCCTCTCACTGAAATACAGAGAGAAAAGGAAGAAAAAAGAACCCTTTCAACATTTTAAATGGTTTAGAATTATTTTTAAAATATTATATACTAATCCTAGATTAACAGTACTTTGTATAACACGGTGGTTGAAGAAAATCTACACTTCACATTGTAACTAGAAAAAAAAAATAAAGTAAGAATCAAACAAACTCCCAAGCTCTCCAACAGCATGGTTAAAAAACCTGTAGGATTTTCAATTATGACACCATTCAAAGAGCTGTTAAGCTGATGACTCTCATGCTAAAGTATTGCCTTGTTCCCTCTCTGCATGGGAAGGCTGGGGAGGCATAAGGGTAAGTGTAACAGTGAGATAAATATTGAAGGGGATGGAAAAAGGAGGGACGAAAAGGGGCTCTGAAGTGCAGTGCTGCAGTGGAAGTGAGTACAGAGTGGACTGAAGCACTTGGTGTAGGAGAAAACACAACTTAGATACAATTCGTCTGTGGAAATGTGACTTTCCTCCCTTTCTCCAGAAGCTTGTTCCCCTCCTAAGCTCTAAACCTGGCTTTTTTATAGACAACCCTTCCCATGGCCTTCCCAAGCCTCAGGGAGAAGTGTCTGTCCTGCAAAAGTTTCCTTGTGTGTACAGCTGTGGTGGGAAGAAAAACAGACCCTTGGGGAACCAGAGAAATAGCATTACTTGCCCCCACACCATCAGAGTTCTCTCTCAGGTGATCTCTGTACAGAAACTCATTATTTTCAAGTATGGTTCCCAAAGCAAGGGTATTCAAGGACAGTTTAAGCTATTCCCATCCTCCCTGTGTTCCTCCATTTTCTCTCCAACATCTGGCTACTGCCCCCTCATATTGGCCAGCAGAATTGTTAGGGTGGCTGTGCCATGTGTCGGACCAGAAAAAACCATGTATGAAAACACAGCATTCATTCCCTCAGTACGACTAATAGCACAGCCACAAAACCAGGAGCAGGGTAGCAGCCCCAGTAATACTAGCCAGCACTCAGACAGGAATGAACAGCACTGCCACTGGAAATTTCATCTCCTCACATGGCTGTTTCCCCCAAACCACCACTGTGCAGTGAACAAGCAGGATGAAAGAAGAGCTGAAGTGCTTCTCAAAACATTCTTGAGCCTTGAAACTGGCTGATGGCCAGCTCTTAGGTGAAACCTCTGCTCAACATCCGTATGGAATGCTGTCTAACCAAAGTGCCAAAAGGCAAAGTACCCCTCTAAAGAAAGGGGCTCTAGGTAACACTGATTCATCTCTATGAAAGTTAGACTTGTCTGAGCCACCATCTAGACACAGTGACATTTAGGATACAATATTAACAAAAGGTTTGTGATGTTTCTGCTACTGCAATGAAACAATATTTCAGCTTTGAAGTGGTGGGTTTTTAACCAGATTGCCATTTTCCAAAAGAAATCACTTGTGTTGGTTTTGAAACAATAAGGCCCATGCTGTGCAAGCATTTAGACATGGGATACCACAAGACCTAAACAATGTTTGGAGGCTCTGAAGATTTGATGTGTTTACACAAGAGTAATTATCAATTAAGAGGAAACCCCCTCATGCTGTCTCAACAGAATTCTCCTCACCTTCATGCTTCTCATGATCTTATAACATGGAAAGAAAACTGGGTGTTACAGAAATAATTAGTTCTTTGGTCATTTGATGAGTCCTCCAGTTAACAAAGGAAAGGGAATGCAAAGGATTTAGTGCAAAGAACAAATAAAAATTGCAATAAAAAAGGTAAACTGACAGAGTCTTTCTGAATTTTGGAAAAAAACTGAACAAAGCTAATGCTTCAACATGACATGGTCAAATGACACAGGGGAAGGTGGAACTGGAGTTTCAGGACATATGCAACTCCCAGTTTGCATGAGTTCAATCAGAACTGCTAGTCAGATCATAAAGCAAACATAACTGCTTCATAAGGTGCTTTCAGCTTGTACCAAATTTTGAGCACTGAGAAATTATAAATCTCTAAAATTGTAGTAATCAAAACCACCAATGTAGTATTAAAAATTAAATTAAAAAATTAGGTATAAGCACATACACACATACACATACACATACACATACACATACACATACACATACACATACACATACACATACACATACACATACATCCCTGCCATTCTTCCTCTTTAAATTCTCACCGTACTGCACTGCAGAACTGCTGTGTAAGTATTGTGCCCTTGTCCACTCATTCACCGACAGAAACCATTTGGTGCCACTGTTTGTAATGGGGAAAACATGAATCAACAGGCAAAGACAACTAAGTTTTAGGTTTAAAAGGAAACCACAAACTTTGTTATTTTCCTCAAAGTGTCTTCTCATACCAGCTGCCAACAAATCCTTTTTGACTAAAAAGCTTCAAAATATTTTTGTCCTCAGTTTACATCTCCTTCCTCAGACAGTCTCTCAGTGGAGAGGCATCCTGTTATTAATTTCTACTTAATATTAAAACCAACAAATGTGAAAACTTCTCAGGCAACAAATGAAAGCGATAAAAGTAGCAAGTCACTGAAACCCCACAGTCTATCAGATGAAATCTCAAACCAGTATTTTTACTGTAAAGCCAAGTATTTTCTTCTCTCACTCGTGAATTCTATTTTCAGCTTTTACACATGGATAAAGTCATACTAAGTTCTGTATTTAAAATAGAGACTTTTACTATATTTTCATTTTAGTCCTATCTTCTCTCTGTAAAGGGTTTAAGAGAAACACCGTCTCTTTGACCATGCTGGCAGGTCATTGGACACGAATGAAAGTCTGCTAGAAATTTGGCAAGGTCGTTATGGCCTTCAAAACCCACTTTTGATGCATTCTCAATTCTTCACAATTTACAGGACAAAAGGAGGCAAATAATCTCAAAACAAGGAAAAATTCTTACCAGGTATTTCAGAGCAACAAGAGCTGAAAAGAGAACTCCAAAGTTATCAGAAGATTGACAATGTGATGGGACTTCCCGAAAACAAAAAAGCTTACAATGTCTAAAAATATTAGGGAAATGTCTTTGATATAAATTTGTATTTTGATAAGTAAATGGAAACTTGTCAAAATTAAGATCCAAGACTATGGATTTGCAGGAATGCAAAAGTATTTGTATATATAATACAGTTTTCAGTTTATACAAAGTGTGAGTACAATAAAAACCAGATAATATTATGTGAACTATGGCAAGGACAAAAAGAAGATTAAATTACTCTGCCATTGGTATTTATCCTGCAAAAGTTAGAAACCTCAAAATTATATTGATGAGTAACAATACTCAATATTGGCACATGAGAAAAACCAAACCCCAAACCAAGCCCATTGTGCTATTTTAGACACAGAAGTAACAACTGTGCAAGACTCGCTCAGTTGCTAGGGTGAGTATTTTGAAAAACTACAAGTCTGCAAATGGCTGAAATATAATTGCTCAATATGCCACATCTGAACCTGAGAAAAACCAATAGCTTTTGAAATGAAAGGCAGAAGTACAGTGAAAATCTTACACATTTACTCACAACACCAAGGGTCTTAAAGTCAAAATTTTTTAAGCTAGTGGACAGATTGCATTGGAACAGGATCTAGACCTAACATAATAAAAATTCTTCTACATTTCTTCATTGATGCATGTTATTAAATACAGTAGGTGAAACACACCAGCCTCAAATTTAAGCTGGCCACTACATAAAAGTTTGCAAGTTACTTCCATCAGTCTGTTCAGTGGCATTTTAAAAAGTGAGAAAAACACATGTCAAACTGTAAATGGTGTTGTTTTGAATGGAAACACAACCAAGAGGCATTGAGCTGTGGCAATAATTAGTGCCTTGAGAAAGTTAATACTAATATACATTGATATTTCACATATTCTATTTACTTCTATGAAGAACTGGAATTGGGATGCAGCTACAATCAAGCTTTTATATATAAACAGATCCTAGCTACAAATATCTTACATTGCAAATTCAGATTGATTCCCACCTTAAGAGGTACTCATAGATTTTTGCAATGCATTGCTGCTGTTTTTAAATATATGTAAGGAAAATCTGGTTTTAATTTCTCTAAAGGTTTCTCAGCAACATTTTTCCCTCCTCCTATGTTTTTTTCCTTAAGGATATTGGTAACCGCTGATTACAAGAAGGAATGCAGTAACTGCTATAGGTTTTAGAAATAGAGTGTACTGCCAATCCCAAATTCCCCATCTCATGTTTTGTGCTGACTTTAACAGTTATAAATTTATTTTTTTCCCATTGCTATTTTTTTCCAACTATAAACTTGTGTGTTTTATTAAAAAAACTACATCAGTAATGCCAAAGTTTGGGATTCCTTCTTTGTATATGGTCAAAATCAGCCATCAACTAAAAAGACTCATCATGACAACCAAGAGTAAAGCAATTTAAAACATTTATTACATTCTTTATATTTCATTGAAAGGTTAAAAAAATGCTCAGGTAATTTTCAGTACTGTCTCTTTTCTTTCAAAGTCCTGAACAAAACAGAAATAGCTTTGAATTCCTGAATGTGGATGTGTTTTTTGACTCAGAGAAATAACAACAGGAATAAATTAAATAGTGGATCCAATATCAACACACAAAGCCCTTCTCTAAATAACATAGATAATATAAAAGAAAGCTGTTAAAAATAAGGATGACTGTGAAACATTCAAGCTACAGAATGAACTCTTTTCTTGGTGCCAGGTGAGACATGGTAATAAGTGCCAGTATACAAGGTTGGGGGATTTCCCCACTCATATAGGGAAATGCTAAACTGCATGCTCAGCTATGCATGCCTGTGGCCAGTGCTCATCTGTGGCCCCACTGGGAAGGGTTTCAGGACACGAGAAAATATGAGTATTGCATATGCAGTGACCACTCTGACCTGTTGTGTCACTAATTAGACTGCAATGTGAAAAGCAGAATCTTGCAGAATTAAAAAGGGGGAGAAGTAATAATCAAGTTTTCCCCTGATGCTCAAGGGGAAAGTGACAGGATGATCATATTGTAATTATTAAATAAAGGTATAAAGTCTGCAGAACTGAGTCAATAGGGAAGATATAAATCTCGTCAAGCTAAATATTTTGAAGTAGCACAGAAAAGAATTTGTAAAGGAACAATGTTCAACAAGACAACACTGACATATAGCACAGGCAGCACATAAATCATTACCTAAATACAGGCACATGTAAACCATTTCCAGATAATTCTGAATTAGCTTTAAAATAAAATTTCTGGAAAATGAGGCTTATGCTACCAATAACAGTATTTTTAACTGGGGGAAAGATTTCCAGATAATGGGGGGTGGGGTGTATTAATGTCAATTAAACTACAAATCTATGCATGTACTCCACATGGACAAATGCCACAAAAGTGAAGTGCTCGTAATCCATAACACCACAGGCCAACCAGTTTGTCACAACTTGCCTCAAAAATAAGAGAACTCTGATGATGATCACTTACACAGTTTCCATCACTTTAGTCAACATTTTTCTCTGTTTTATTCCAAACCATAGCAAGAAAAAAGGTATCTCCAAAACTTTTACAGCCTGGCTGCCATATAGGTTGTCTAAACCATCATAACTTGGCAACTCATCACGAGCCAGGAGTAAGCAGTGTTCTACTTAGACAGCCAAAATCTCTCAAAAGCCAGTAAAGCTGGCATGAAAACACACTGCCTTTTCGCTAACCTTGTTTAGAACACATGGAATAACAGAAAAAACAGAGGTTACACACATCCATTAGAAACAGCTTGATTTCGGATTTTTTGAAAGTATATTTTTAATATCATCTTCAACCTCATTTTTTAGGCAAGCATGCTATACACCCTTCTGAACCACCTCAAAAATCCTTAGGGCTTGCTCACTATTATTAGAAAAAAGGGACTGGTTCTGTCTGCAGAAAAGATGGCTTAGGGAAGTTCTAAGAGGAGCCTTGTAGAATTGAAGAGAATGCCAAGTGTGCCTCTTTATGGAGGCACATCCTCAGAAGGATGAGAGAGAAAGAACACTTCTTTCAGAGGCAGTCAGGCATTGGAACTGACAGGCAAGAGAAGTTGCATTAACTCTGTTCTTGATGCCTGAACACAAAACCATCTGAACACAAAACTTGGTCTGAATTCAATGTTCACCCTGCTCAGAGCAGCTGGTTGGATTAGATGACCTACATCAGCTCCTAAATGCACTCATACAGTAAGTTAGAAGGTAATTTAAGCAATACCGCAAGCTAGTTACTGTCTATAATAATTGCTTTCTTTCCTCTATCGTGATAAGCTAGGTTACACCTGGCATTACATTGTCTCACTGAAGGCTTTTCTTGTTCCATTCAGTCTGTTTGGCCATTAGGCAGATAAAAGTCATGTTTAAAGGGTATGACCCAGAACTGACAGCTCATGGTCTCTGTAAGCTATGATTGCAAAAAGTTAACTTCAACTCCTCTCTTTCTAGACTCATATATCATCTCTCAAATTTCTCTCAAACTGACCAATCCCAGATGCTTGACAACTGAACTTTGCTTAATATTTTTTTTAAGATGTCCTCCCTATATCCTTTCAGTCTGCTGTCCTCAATAAGCCAGATATTAGACTTCGTGCATTTTCAAGATGATTAAGAAACAGATGTTGTTCCTCTGTTCAGAATTCCCCTTGTGTTTAAGTGGCTTTTCAGACAATATCTGAACATTTGTAAACCACTTTCAACACCACATATTCTGTTATATCAGCTTACACATCCATGTTAGCCCTTCCCTGAGATTTGCAGCAGTCATAGTGGTGAATGAGTTTTTCCTCCACCGTTCACTCCTGCAGGAAGAAGCACAATTGATAGAGAGAAAAATAACACCAGTATTATTGTACAGTGACTAATACTTCTCTTTGCTATGAAAGGAAAAGAGGCTACTGATGCCCTCAGGAAATTCAGAAAGAAAAGCTTTTGCAGAGAAGGAATGTAGAAAGCTATGCTTGGAGGATAAAGAAAATATAGTGGGGCAAGGATTCATTCGCCACTCACACTTTGGAAGTCATTCTCTAAGATCACAAAATATTATTCTCTAGTTTGTAAATATTCTCGTATACTCTCATAGTATAGGAGTAGATGTCACAAGCTGACAAGTTTTATCTGTTACTTCTGTCTGAGAAAGTGACTGCAAGCATACAGATACAGAGCAGAGCAGTGTGCTACTGATGTCACATATAGTTCCAAAACTACATCTCTATGGGAAGCCATTTAATATAAACATCACCTAAAGATAGTGATTCAATTCATCCTGTGCAAGAACACTAATACTTAAAGAATCCAACTTTTGGTATGAAAGGTTGCAATTACATTCCCCACCGAGGTGAACAAGTTGTGTTGGGAAAAAAAGAGAACACTTCCTCTTATATACTCCCCTAGTATAGTTTAAAAAAAAACCCCAAAACTTAATTCTTTATTTAATTTCTTCTTAATGTGGCAATAGACCAGAAAACTCAAGTGGAAATAGTGAACTAATTACCAGAAATACAAAAATTTTCAAAAAGTATAAGGGTCCAAGAACATTGCTGCCTTAATTCATGGGGTCCTTTATGTTCACAGAAGTGAGATTTAGGCCAGTCTTTTGCGGAAGAAACAGAAAACAGCTATTTCAACTCTATCAGATTGCTTAAAAGCCCATTCCCACTGTTGTGTGTCATCTAATAGATATTCTAAAAACCTGTTGTAACGACTATAAACAAGCCTGAAACTGACCTAAATTCTAAGCCCTAATTTTTGCTGATGATTGGATAATTTCCATAAAGAAAGAGGGAAAGCCACCTTGTCCCTCTGCAGACAACAACAAGCTCTAAGGAAAAGAGATCAGCCTACATTTTATGATGAATCCATGCCAGAAGCTCCAGGCTTCCACATTCACTTCACACATCCCATGTCTCTTGCTCAAGACACTAAGCAACATTGCCTTTGTGGCTGTTTGCTGCAAGATGTGAAATCACAAAAAGCTATTCTAGTTATTAGTAACTGGTGTTTACCCTTTGTCTCTTCTCAAAGGAGATCACTGCACATTAAGGCATCTTCACAGACACTAACATTCATATTGCACAACTCATACCAAGCAAAGGGGATGCAGAGTTATTGCAGCACTTAGACCGAGCAACTTGCTTTGCTCTCAAGGAGAATTATTCACATAAACACAGTAAATATTACATCCCTGAGGATATTGCAACGTTTTTCACTCAAATGGCAATTGCCTCAACTGCCTATGTTTGAAATCATTTGCAGTGCCATCCTATCTGAGGCTTTAGCCAAATATATATATATATATTTTCTTTACTTATGACAGACAAGTTGGCATGGAGTATTTTAATGTAAATAACAATATTAAAACAAGTTTTAATTATTAATCTTACATATATCATGTCCATTTTCAGATATTAATTTTACCAATTAAAAAAAACCATAACACACCAAACCCTCCACTCTCTCTAATACTTCCTACAGTTTTCAAACATTACTGTTCATTGTAGCAAAGGGTGATATCACTTTCACAGAAAGGGAGTTTATGGCTTTGCAAATCCCTCAGATAACCTGGATCTTTTTCTTACCAAAAATTGCGAAAAAGATAAGCACGGGCTTCACAGGCATTCTCTTTATACTGATGGCAGGTACTACTAAGGTCACAAAGCCACACTAGAGGAATGAAGGAGAAGAATTAACTAGATTGTTTCTTTAGTAAAATGGGCTTTTGTTTTATATATTTTAATTTTGGTGTATAGAACAAAAATCCCAGGTAGCAGCAGATACATGCAGGAGAAACTTCACTTTGGCAAGAACAGTGATTAAAGTGTCCACATGGAAGGCTAAAACTTGGATACCACCAGAACTATAATGCCTTCAGGACTTCTACCCACATACTAGAAAGAGTAACATTTATCAGAGGGAACAGTTGCTAACCAGTAACTGCTTTCTGTGCAAAACCCAGACAGCAGAATACCCACATAAAAAATGAATAGGTCAGCTCAGATTCTTTAAATTATCACGCCTTGTGCTTCACCATTTGTGCTAACACAGGTGTTTCAGAGAAGTCTATATACTGGTTCAGTGACACTGTAAGGGATTCTTTAGTTTGCTTACAGGATGTATGATTTTCAGTGTCATCTAGCAGAGGAGACAGGATAGTGCCCCACTCAGTCTTGGAAAAATTTTAAAAGGAAAGACCTTTCAAAAAATAGAGATGACATACATAAAAAGGCCAGCTTTGAGGATTTACTAGAATTCAGCAACCAAAGATGTCACATCTAAACCAGAGCTTGCCATGAGCCTGGCCAGTTCCACCATGTTGGCCTACCAGCAGGCAATCTTGTGGCCCAGCTGAGCAGCCTTTCTGGAGAAGTGTGAATGAATTAGAAGAATCTAATGGCTATAAACTGGAAGAGGGTAGATTTAGACTAGACATAAGGAAGAAATTTTTGCCTGTGAGGGTGGCGAGACACTGGCAGAGGGTGCCCAGGGAAGCTGTGACTGCTGTGACTTCTCCCTGGCTGTGTTCAAGGCCAGATGGGGCTTTGAGCAATCTGTTCTAGTGGGAAGTGTCCTTGCCCATCACAGGGAGGTTGGAACAAGATGATCTCTAAGGTGCCTTCCAGCCCAAACCAGTCTATCATCCCAGGACAGAGATAAGAAATGTAAGACGCCTCATTCAAATGTAAGATGCTTACAGTGAGCATACACTGTCTCAAATAACTACATCATGAGTTAGAAACAGTCTTGTAGCTAACATGCATAACCTTGAGAAAGAATCAGATTTGCTACTCTTTCTCCCACTCGTGCTAGAACAACTCTGGGCCTATTGTTTGACTCACCCATTACAAATCAGTGCTTTCATAGCGGGGGTTTTGAATTACACTAACTCATTTCAGATGCTGGCTCCATTTGCTAAGTGTCTCCACTCTTTCTAAACAGCTCCAGATAAACTACAGAAGTTTAATATTTCTGCTGCTGCTGCTTTTGCAAAGCAAAGCGCAGTAGAAACCGAATGACTATTTTAGGAGACAATGTGTTTTCCCAGTATCACTCCACCACATACTGGCTAACAATTATGGTTAACTCAATGGTTATACCATAGCATGACTGTCTCAACAGTCCTCAGACCATGAATTCAAGGAAACAACAAATTTTTAATTTCAGAAAGACTCAGACATCTCCATCTACCAGGTAAATTTGTCATTTCTGAAGCACAGCAGACTGGCCAGCTCAAACACTGACAATCTGCAGAAGCTCTATCTGGGGATGAAGGAAACAGCTCTGCTGGCACATAAAGGACTTGTGGTAATGTACCATTTATTCCCTCCCTTCCCCCTCCACTCGGTTCTCATATTTGGATTACTAACTTCACTGCAGCTTCTGCATAGCTGTGCTTCAGGATCATGTTTCAGGATGTAATTAGCCTTACAAAAAAATAAAGGCATTTTATTTTCCACGTATAAGCTACAACTTATGGTGAAATCATTGCTGCAAAGGGACAGAAGAAAAATTTTCCGTGCTTAATCTTCAACAAAAAGACTTGCTTCTCACAGATTACAGGCTACACAGGAAGGAGTGGATTAAAAATATGATTTGATGAAAAAATTTCTAATTTTAATTAGTGCTTTTATGTTAAGGTTATGCTTGCTGAAATAATTATCTCTGTAGGAAGAGAAAACTACCTTAAAATCATTCCACCCAGAAACTAGATTTCTAAATACACAAACCAGAACTGAATAAAATACACAGGTTTTTTGTCTTTTGAAAGCACTCCATTTTCCTGTTCCTTATGCAACCGTAAGGACGGAAGGAGAATTTCCAGCTGTGCCTTGTCAGCCTACGGACCGGACACATTGTGCTGCTGCTCGTTTTCCTTAAGCAAGCCTTGAGCTCTCTGTATTAGCTGATTCGCTGCACACAGAACAGAGCAGCGCTCTGTCCCCAGGGAAAGAAGCTATTTCAGACTTAACTAAGGAATCATCTAACATGTTTCAACAATCCCTACTGTTTCTCTCTTTGTTTTAAAGATATCACTGTGATTTTGTTTCATTTGCAACTGGAGACTAAATGACACCAAGCAGAATCTGCTGTTAGGTTAGATTACAAGGTAAAATGTTTTAAATTTTAAATTACTGCTTAAGGCGTGGTGTTGAATGGCTTAAACTACATGTTATCTTTGCAAATATGTATGAAATAATATTATCTCTATTTAGCAATACTGAACATAAATGCTTTTCTAGATAAAGTATGCACTACCAGTTGATCTGCTTTTTGTTTGGTGTGAATGTTCGTCATGCACTTCAAGATTAAACTAAGTGAAAGTGCAATTAGTTTTGCTGGTATGGATAAAATGTAAATCATTTCTATGCAATAAATTTAAAGATGAGTAAGTGAAAAATCTTCGTAAATCATTTTAACCCATGTGTATCATGAGAAATAACCTTTTCAACTTATAAACATATTTAAATACGGACTGAATAGATAAAAATAGAATAAACTGGGAAAGTCTGGTATTTCTAAAGCATCACTACTTTAAAAATTAACTATTTCCATCAACATAATAGCAAAATGGCAGATACTGAACTTACTGAAAAGAAATATTTTGAAAGTTACAAACTTCTGACCACATTACACAATAAAAGTAAAGATAATAGAGATGTTTACACATACTATGCATGATCTAAACACAGCTAAAATTTTAAAGAGATATAGCAAGGCAGTGATGTTCAGAGCATCTGGTAACAATATAATATTTTCATTACATTAGCTACCTATAATTTTCTTTTGAGAGGCAATCACTAATTACAAAAGTCTTATAAATTGACTAGTTTGAATTTTCCCCAAATTAAAAGCTGACTGGAAACATATCAAATGTAACTTCCCGATAGATGATCAAGGATTCCATTCATGGCAGTAAAGGCCTAATGCATTTAAGGCCTTTTTCTTGTATTACACTCACAATGGGGGCCTTAAAATGTGAGATAGCACTTAGTACATAAGCCAAGGAAAGACACGTCGAAGTGTAGCTC
The DNA here is from genome assembly GCA_013399135.1 of Heliornis fulica. Classification (NCBI taxonomy): domain Eukaryota; kingdom Metazoa; phylum Chordata; class Aves; order Gruiformes; family Heliornithidae; genus Heliornis; species Heliornis fulica. The sequence continues at coordinate 834,972 of VXBZ01009988.1, read as the reverse complement.
AGTATTTTGCATGCAAGGAACACCATTTGGATAAAAGTAGTAGTACTGCAGTATTCAAAGCTTTCAGCCTGAAGAGTGAACTTGGTGCAAAGATGTGAAAATACAGTTTATAAACTCACATATACGAACAGGATTGGTTTGTGAGGAGGGGTGTGTGTGTGTGTGTGTTTTCTTCCTGAATTGGTAATTATAATGTGTTTTATAGAAATGAGTTTAACTTCAAAAGAATTTCATTTCCTGTACTGTTTTACTCTATATTGAAGTTAACAGCAAAACACTGAGACACAGTTTGTACTGTAATGTACTTCACCCTGTATTATTCCTGACTTTAAAAAAGACATGCATAAAGAATGGACAAGTATTTCAGCCATTCCTTTACATGCCTTTTCATATGCCTGGTCACAGGAAAAAATGGTTGAATGTTAAAAAAGCATAAATGTAATGTAGCAGTAGTGTAACCAGAGAGCTATGGCATTATTATATAGTATAAAAATGGAACCATAATTAAGATGTCACTAACTCAACATAATGAAAACACACGTTCAAGCCTTTTCTTTGTGTATTCAGTTTTCCCTAAGGGCTCTTTTGTGTGTTTCACTCAAACTTGTGGAACAGAAGTTTACTGTATAATTTTATAGCCAGTCATTTCCTTGCAAGCAAGTTAGAAACCAAAAACATGAGGTCATTTGTCCTGCAAGCTCTAGTACTAAGGAACAAGAACTTTCTGAGAAAGAGCAGACAACATCCATGCAGAATACAGGCTTCTGCATTTGTTTGATATGTTAACTAGCAAGCATTTTTGTAAACAAACAGACAGTATAAAGTCTATACAGAATTTTGGAATAACTGGTTTTTAAAGGGTAAGAAGCAGTAAAATCTGGATTCATTTCAGAAGCCTGCTAACACATGAGATGTTATTTGGATTTGTGCAAGACATGTCAAGTTCCCTTTATATGGGAATAAAAATATTAGCTTTCTGCAAATTAATATATACTTTTGCTATAATAGTTTAAAGTTAAAATAGTTGAACACAGAAACAACAATATCAGAAAGAATTAAAAGCATACTGTTTCAAGCTTATTCACTGCCACCTTTCCACTTAAAAACCTGAATATAAGAATTATGTTGTGGAAAACAGAAACATTCAATCATCACATGCCATTTGCTGAAGAAAAGTTAGGCAACTTGTACCAAAAAGATAATCTATTATATAAATCAGAAAAAAACAAGATGGAGAAACCTTTTAATAAAATTCAATTCAGGCAAAACCATAGTTCAAGTTCTGAACTATTAGTACCCTATATTTATACAACTTAAGTCTCTAAAATAAAACTGTCTCCAAAGTGAAAGCTACATTTATGTCAGGCATTGTGAAAAAGCAGTTTTTAATCCCTTAAGACTTCATTAGAGAGAAAGAACACAGACATACTCTATGCCTTGTCTTAGATACATAGACTAAGTGCTCCAAGTCTCAAGTTCTTCACTGATTCTCATCCCCACGAGGATACGAGCATCCTCCGACTCCACCATCTCAGTTACAACAGGCCACAGGACAGGAGCGCTTCCTTTCTGAAAGAGTTGTGCCAAGCTATGACAAACCACTAATAACTTTGGTTATGTATAGCCTTATTTCCAAGCCAGTATAGCCATTTCTTGACTGCTCTGTTTAGGAATGAATGTCACCTATTTCTGACAGTAAATGTAACTTTTCTGTGGGAAGCGTAAGGAGACATGAGATACATAGTAACTGTCAATTTCTTAAAAACTAAATGCACAACGCAACCTCTTATAGATCAACTTTTTTAGAATATCTGTGCTTAATAAAAACTTGCATGAGAAAAGCAGATGTGGTGTCACAAATAGAGCTATTGTGACCAAACTTCCAAAAAGTCTCCTCTACTGCACAACTAAAAAGATTCTACTAAAGAAAATGACAGCTAGAAATGGAGACAATTGCAACATCTTCTTCATCTATGGAGAGAAATACCTTGCACAGAAATGACAAACCTAACACATGTAGGGCAGACTATCAGAGGTTATTTGGGCTGTTATTTTCTGTTACTTTGTGAACCCCATGTTCAGAAATTACCAGAATCTGGAAGAAATATTAGCAATCAAACAAAGCAAGGAAACACTTGACCATTCTGAAGAACATCCCTGCTGGAAGCAGTAACAATTAACACAAGTGCCTGGTGGCACTGCAAATCCGAACTACCTCTGTACATGCAGCCTTGGGTATAAAGCTGGCACCTATTTGAATTAGACTATTATCCTTAAGGGGAGAGAACCACAAAAATAAATTGCTTGCTTCGGATCTCCTGGGGCAATTTCTTTGCAAGAGGAAGCTGGGTTGTATTGTCCTACCATGTATTGGTCCACCTGCTTTGAAAAGTGCACCATTTGACTGACATAATCATAAAAACTCCCTAGGTATCTAATTTTCCTAATTATTTTTTTTCCCCATTTCAGGATACTTTGAGACACACAAAACCATGCAGGCTACATCAGTAGTCTATTATTTCCTGCTTGCCTCCCTGTGCATTGATTTATCTCAAAATGAAACCAGTGCACTTCTCAGGAGACAAAGGAGAAGAATGCACCACAGAGGAGTGAGAAGGAGCCCCTCAGCACGACACAGGTCCCCGAGAGAGCCACGGATGAAGCTCCCAGCTCCCGCTGCTGCAGCACCCAGCATACCTATTATTAATATTGATGATGGTATTATGGGAGTATTTGACTCTCTCGTAGGTGTGGGTGGACACGAATCTAGTTACAGTGTCTTACCAGGTAAGAATAAAGCCCCTGGACTACTCAGAGTGGGCTCATTTTTCTCTTGGTTTAGAATGAAACTTATGAACTCAAAGCTTTATCTTGGCTCTAGTTGCAACATATACTGAAATAAAACTCAGTTACCTTTTTGCCAACCTACTTTTATTGCTTTTTATGATCATTTTGGTGTTAGCATGTGAAGCTTTTTAATTCTCTAAGCCTTGCAGAGAATCCTGCTTTGGCAAGTAATGATAATATTTTCTGCATTCACATTGCATCCTAACTAATAAAAATGTTGTTGGGATATTTTCCTAACTTTAAATGTGTAGCAAGTTTAAAGACCATTTTGAGGAATTCCTTGCTCAGTATATCTGCTAAGTCAATTGACATTTCACTGAGGCCCTACCAACCAATCACACCAGTGTTATTTAAAATGTATTTAAGGTTGGTGTTGTGGTGTATTGTCCTGTCCCCCCCATTTATTTTTGAAAAGCAGCATTCAACCTATGTCTACACACAATATTTCAGGAATAATTATTTTGTAATGATTTAAAACGAAAAATTGAGCTAAGAGGGGAAAAAACTCAACACAAGATCACTCTTATACTCAGTTTATATCAAGAACCTACATTTATTTAAAAGAAATTGAAATGTATGAATATATTTATATAAAACTTACCCTTTTGGTGAGTTAGAAGTTTTCACATTGCTGCACTACCATGTATTTTATGGGTTTTGAAGGAGAGTTAGGAAAGAGGATTTGATGTATTAAGAAACAAATAAAAGCATAATCTTATTGATCTTTAATGAAATCTGCCTTGGCAATTGTAACATACCTCTACAGTCTCCTCAATGGATGCAAGACTAGACAAGGATTCAGTATATTTCAATTTTGAAACCCCAATTATTAACAGATCAAAAATTATTGAGAGGATATAACATTCCGTTTCTTTTTCATAGAAAGAGGTTCAAAGGTTGAAGGAAAGACACTGGGATGTTGTGAGCAACCAATACAGGACTCTGTTTACTGCTAATATAAAGACATATTTACTTCCATTTCAGCAACAAGGGATCACACACTGAGTAAAACCATCATACACAATTTTATGAGTAGAAAGTAAGAATGCCCTGATTACTACTATTTTACATAAAATGACAGTTTGTTTTTGTAAGTTAAAAGTTACTTCTTGTAATGTGTTACACAAGAGACATAACCACTAGGTTAGCTGGCCTCAAGTGACAAAACTTATTTTAGTCATATTTTCTTAACAATTACTAATTATTGTGAGTCCTTACTCTCAGAAAGGCTGAACCATTTAAAATCAAATAATTTTTAAGTAAGGGGTTTTAATGGTATAACTAGCAAAACACTTGATGATAGCATTTCAAGTGCGTACTACAGTATTACTCTTGTAATACATACTACTAATGTCAAACCTTTAATTTAAAAATACTTTGAAAATTAAACAGAGGAAAATGCCACATAAATAGCATACACTTCATGTAAGATATTCCAGTCTCTCTGTCAGAGACCATCAGTCATGCTGAAATAATGCATGGTTCTTCCCTACTCCCCGCCCCGTTTGTGTCTTTCTATCTGTGCTTGCATCCAAAAGCTGAGCTAAAACCACTGAACTCATTTTATTTGGAACCTCATGCTGAATTTACACCATATTTCCAAAGGTTAAAAGTCCTGTGCTCATCTGCCAAAGATTTCAACCACAAGGTATTTTTTAGTCTAACTTTTAAAGTTCAAAATTTTTTCAAGTTCATGTCAGATTTGGAAAAAACAAAGCCTATTAAATAATAGAACTATTAATCATGCTTCAGAACACAAGAAAATGCTATGGTACTGCTACTTATTCTGCTCTTAGTAGCCTCAAAAGCATTTTACAGATATATACAGGATGAACACTGAGAGTTAATTAGATGTTCAGCCATAACCAGACCTTTTTTTCCCTCCTCCATATAAAAGTCACATGAAGCATTTAAATTGAATCAAACAGTTCACCACAACGTGCGACAGTCTGCAGTTGTTTGTCCTTTACAAAGCAGAGCCTGCCCATCAGGCAGTGCAGAACAGCATGCACACCATTGCACTCTCTCCACTATCTCCTAAACCTCTCCTCTCCCTCCTCGTAGCACCACACTGAAGTTATGCCACGGATATCCTATATACTAGCCTAAAGAGCATCAACACAGCCTTTGCTCTGTCTCATAGGGGTTAGGTGGATTCCAACAGCCTGCCAAACATCAGTTCTGCAGGGAAATAAAAGAGGAGCTCTGCTTTTGACAACAAGCTTGCCCTGTCTTCTTAACTCTCATGTACACAGGCACCAAGGCAATTTGTTAACGAAGTCTGCAGAGGCCAAGCCCTGACAACCCGTACCTTTATGCTAATTCAGACAGTGATTGCACCAACTTCAGATACAGTCCAGTAGCTGAAACAAAATAAAGAATTTAAGGAAGCACGGAAGAATTTCAATCTCAAGCCAGATATGTTCCTCTGGAACAGCTGACGTTTCATTGTTTAACATGAGAAAGTGTAACGTTCTTTTTGTGTTTCCTTTGGAGATTATTTAAAAGAAATATTGTGGCTTCCTGGCAAGCACATAAAAACAACATCCAGAAGTCAGGATCCAGCAAACAGCTGGATTACAGATACCTGGGTAGAATGACAAGGGACTTACAGCCAACTAACATTTGGCCTGGGCTAATTCATCTTCTCCTTCAGTTAACATGCTTCGAGTTGATTAGAGCACAACTTTATGTAGCTGAAATGATGCACTCATATCCTGAACCTTTAGAAAACACAAGTGTTTAAAAACTAATTTCTCCCTCTATTTTGAGAGCAATTTAAAAGTTTGTTTAAAAAAATATACATGAAACATAGAGGAACACCCAAACAAGATGATTCTGATAATTCCTTTTTATGCTATAAACCAGATTTGTATCCAACAGTATTTAAAGAGAAGGGCAAAGGAGTAACTTTGTTATGAAGCTGAGAGAAGGGTCATGCTGAAGGACTCTGCAAAATGCCTGATTTTGAGTCAAATACTAATTCCAGAGACATTTCAAACCAAATATTTAGAATAGTCATCAGGATATTTAGAGACTATTTTGAACACTCTTTCCTTTAAAATGGAACCACCTAGCAAGGACTAGGGGAAAGCGTGGGAAAACCAACTCTGTAAAGAACATCCCCCCACCCAAGACAATTTGTCTGTCGCAAATGGAAGTCTACTGTATTACACCGTCTTAATCTCAAGTAGGAAGACAGACCAAATAGGAAAAGAGGATTTTTTTTTTTTTAAATTTAAGTGGGAAAGTATGAAGCAACTTCCAAATGGGTTGTCAGTTTGAAAGGAACACTTCAGTAGTGCATTCTTACATTAATTAGAAAGAGGAAAAGGAAGGGATGTAGGGAGTACAGATTCTCACCAGAGTCAGAGGTATGCACAAAACTAGAAACAGCTTTGCATGGGATGAAGAATCTCTACCTTGGCTCTCTTTTTTTCTAAAGACTAAAAAACACATTATGCTAAATTGCAATGTTTACCCTGGAGTCTGGATGAGAACTGCCTGGGGAAAATTTTGCTGAGGTAGATGCTATCGCTGGAAGGAAAGAGAGACTTGGAATAATTCCATCCCATGTCTTCGTGCTCTCCAAACAATGTGCCTACTGAATATCTGAGTTTAGCTTACAAAATAAATCTCTTACATTTTTTCTGAAAATTTCAACTGGTAGCCTGAGAAAATCTGTTATTTGTAGATTCATGTCCACAACCTTTGGAGATGAAGTATTCGTTAGCATAAGCTGTTCAAGCTTGCTACTTTCCTAGCAAAGCTTTTTTTTATTTAGAAAAAAAAACAATCACCCAAACACAAAAGCAGGTATAGGGAAGAAGAGGTATTTGCTATTTTACCAGTCATTACAGAATAGACTTTACTTCCATTAAGCCTAAGAACAGTCACTGTGAAGTGAGTATCATTGCTACAATTACACCAAAGAAAATACAGTGATGAAAAATAAGGAATAAGATATTCAGAATAGGTTGCACTGTACATGTTTGCAAATTGAGAACAAAACAGTAGGGCTTCTTTTCAAAGTTTTAAACACTGTTGGTTTTATTTCAATCTAAGGTATTTAACTTCAACTTTCTGTTTTCTTTTCTTAGGAAAGAAAGGACAATGTGCAGCTAATGGGATGATTATGTATGATAAAGCTGTCTGGTCTCCCAAGCCCTGCATTACCTGTCTCTGTTCAAAAGGAGAAGTGATATGTGATACAACCATGTGCCACCCTCTGAAATGTACTAAAACGATTATACCTGAAAGAGAATGCTGCCCAGTTTGTTCTGATACTGGTACAGTACACCATAATATTTTTATAATTTAAAAATTATGTCATGCTACAATTAACAATATCAAGGATTTTAAGGTACACATTATACTTTGAGAGAAAACAAGTCCTGAATTACATAAGAGCAGGTCACCATAATTTCTGCTCAAGTGGACTTCAGTTTCTTACAGTAGAATGTCTGTTAGATGAGTTTGATACCATGTTTAAAGAAAAGATGATGTTAATTAAGTATGCAGTAGAAAAAATCATTGGGGTTTTTTCCCCTTCCCCCTTTTCCCCTCTTCCCTCCTACCTTAACAAAACTTTGGTAAATGTATTAAGAACCAACAGCTTCCCACCTGACAGTCCCTTGTACAGGTGAAGTCTTAACCTTTGTGAATGTTATTTATTTTCCTCCCACTCCCAGGCACATTCTATTTCCTCTTTAACCACCTCCAACACAAAAATAAATAATTAAAACATTAGTTTAAAAAGAAAGACAAAGTCTATATTAATTTTCCCCTTTTTTCTGGAGTTGCAATGAATCATACAAACTCTTCTGTGTGGCTGGCTTAATCATTTCCCAGTCAAAGCATCCCTCTTCTGGCAAGCAGTAATGCAAGTAATATAAATAATACTTTCATTCTTTCATTCTTTCAAATTGTATCCTAAGGGGACTACTATTCTTCTGTAGATAGCATATTTTTACTATATGGGGGGAACAATGTTTACTAAAACTTTGGTTTCACATCCTCCTATAAGACAAGTTTTATCTTCTCTTTTCATTGCCTTTTTAGCCACCTCTTTGGATTCAAGTATTATTTCACTAGATGACATGAGCGAGTTGTCTGGTGATTCTCCAGAACCCAATGACCTTGACAACATCAATATTTTGTCATCAGAACATACTCAAGATGAAAAAGATGAATTGCTTAGAGCAGAAGTTTCTAAAAAGAATGAAAAAAGAAAGAGGAAAGGCAAAAAAAATCGACAGAAGCATAAAAAGAAGCCTATCACAAGAAAGGAAGCAGCAGAAGAAATTCATCACGAAAGTGATGAAGATGATGGTACTTTCGGAATACCATCTCATTTCCCAATTCCTGTTCCACCCATAGAAGCTCCTCCTTTGCCATCTGGATGTTCCACCTCAGACAACACAGTAAGCTGCATTAATGCCAAGCTTACACAAATACCACCGATCTCAGATCCTGATCTAACAAGTCTAGATCTTACAGGTAAATAATTGGTCTACTTTGCAGTTTTTCTCATGAAATAACATTATCCATTCTCAAATGCAGTCAACAGTAGTGTTAGTACTTCGTTACTCCTTAGCATAAAAATGTATTAAAATCAACTTTATACCTAAGCCTCTAAAACAATAAATTAAAAATTTTAGATTTGCTTACTAGTGTTTAAATACTGTTAGGAATAGATCTGTGCACAATTACAGTGCATAATAAAACTATTTCCATACTACATTTTTCATGTACAATGCTACAAAACTCACAGGCATACTGTAATTCATAATTTAAAATACTTTCTTGAATTCTGTCCTAGGAAATAGTATCACTACGATTTCAGATGAAGCATTCAATGGGATACCTAATTTGGAATGGATTGATCTGAGTAAAAATAATATTACCTCTTCTGGCATAGGTCCACGAGCATTTAAAGTAAGAAAGCCTGAATTTTCTACTCTCCTATTGCTAATTATCGCTGAAAGTGATGTTTTTCCTGTCTTTCAGCCTATGGTCCAAACCAGCTGGCATCATGTATTAGCAGCCATCATATAGTGAGGATACAGTTAAACCTGGCCATTTGAAGAAACCTCTTATTATTATCAAATATACCTAGAGAATTTTGAACAACATTCACCAGGCATTAAGTGTTAACTGAGAGACAATTTTCTGATGTTCCATCAGTAGTAGTTGAGAGATTTCAAAATTGAAGGCTTCATACTCCATTAACAGCACCTGGGATACTCAGGCTCAACATTTATAAATTTATGCATCATCTTTCCCACTACATTAGTTCTGTAAAGCTTATGTTCTTGCATTCCCCAAAAGATTGGCTAATGCCAGGTCTCACCATAAAAATCCACTCAAATTAGTCACTGTATTCTTAGTTAAAATTAATCTGAAATAATTTTTCTATCTTAATTTTTTTTTAATTTGTGGTGGTTTGACCTTGGCTGGAGGCCAGACTCCCACCAGCTCTGTCACTCCCCTTTCAGCTGGACAGGGGAGAGAACATCTACTGAGAGGCTTTGGAGTGGAGATAAGGACAGGGAGAGATCACTCCACCATCACGGGCACAACAGACTCAGCACAGAGTAAAGGAAAGAAACTCTCTAATTTCTTACACTGCACTCACAGAGAGTGATATGTGCCAGGCCCCAGCCTGGTCCCCCACAGAGTCACAAGCCCCCCCAGCAAACCTGCTCCAGCGTGGGCCTCCATCTCTCTCTCTGGTGGCTGCAGGTGCTGACAGGGGCTTGTTCCAATGTAGGTCACAGATTCTTCCCTATTCCTCCCCCTGCTCCATGACGGGCTCCTGCCCAACCCAGGCACCTCTCCATGGGCTACAAGTGGGGTCTCTGCATCCTCCATGGGCTGTGGGAGGACACCCGCTTCACCATGGTCTTCTCCACAGGGAATCTTCTCTCAGCGCCTCCTCCTCCCCCTTCACTGACCTTGGTGCCTGCAGAGTCTCTGCTATCTTCTCACTCCCTTCTCAGGTGGCACAATGGGGCTGTTTGGGTTTTTCTCTCTCTAAAATGTGATTCCCAGAGGCCTGTGACCAGCGCTGGTTGGCCCGGATGGCCTTGTCCATAAAAGGGTTTGGGAGCTTGGCCTTGGGACCCCAGCTGGGATTTACTCTGTTGGACCCTTAAGAAACTTTCTGGCCACTTCTTAAAGAAGCCACATTGCAAACCCACCAAAATTATGATCTAGAATATAATATCATCAAGCAGAACATGCCAAGTACAAATGCAGTTCCTGTAATGAGTTGTATGCTTCCTGTTGGCTAACATTTATTGAGAAACTTCCTCATTAAATAGTCCAAAAATCTTTCTACACTCTAGAGTCTTTCTCTTGCAGGAGGAATTTACATGTTAACAGGCTATTCAAGTGCATCTGCCTATTGCTCATGAGGACAGAACAATCCCATAAGATTTGCCAATCCAAGCGAGTTCACACAGGCATTAATTCAAGTGTGGAAGTAAGGGATCAAGGCCTTGCATTTTCAGTGAAGATGAATACAAGAAATCTAATTATCACAGTATATTTTAATTTAATTTCAAATTAAATATATCAGTCTTCACGTAGGACTCTGTACCGCCTCCTTCCATAACACATGAACAGCTTTGGCTTATTTCAAAGGACTGCAGTTCCTACAACTCCTGTGAAATCAAACTGGATGGAAAAGATAGACCAGGAACATATTTCAATCATGAGATAATTTCTAGTGAGGCTTACTTCACACCAGCCAGTTAAGACAAAACCAGAGGAAATCAAGCTTTAGTGCATCCGCTGTTAAAACACCTCCACTTTTTCAAGAAACGCTCACTACTACTTGATTACTGATGTGCATTTATCAAAATTAAGCTATGATGATTTTCCATACCAATTTATTAAGGAGGCTGGAAGCATAAGCATCCTAGGGTGCCGAAAAAGTTGCAGTCATGATGCTATAGTTCTGTAATTTTGCTCACCTACAGATAACTATCAATTTGCTCCAAATGAGTATAAGTGCATAATCTACAAACAAACATACTCTGAAATATTGCAGTACTGTAGTAAGGGAATACCTACAGGACTCAAAGACAGAAGCAGTAATACAAACAGTTATGATTAGACAGCTGCAGGATGGCCATGTGAAAAGTTGATATACTCGATCAAGCTTTTAGTTACACATCACATTAACTGACACCTTTAAAATATTTAGCATATTGAAACCAACTAATTAGACAGATAGGAGAAAAACATTTTTTAATAACAAACGGGATACTAGCACACTCCTGCTGAAAATGTTCAAACATCGTATGTTTAATATTAGCTGTGATTACACTGTATGTTTGATGATACATTTTACACTTTGATAATTTCTCTTCTTCATCCCTGTGACTAAGATCCTGAAAAAGCTAAAGCGTTTGTATTTGGATGGAAATATGCTGGTACATATTCCCTCTGGATTACCATCAACTTTGGAAGAAATAAAAATAAATGACAACCACCTTCACGCCATCGATGAAGATGGCTTACAAGGTACTTAGTCAACTAATATCGATCATATGAAAAGCTGAACCAGATGCAACTGGTTTGCTATAACCTGAAAAATAATTTCTAGCTTTTAAGTGCCATTTTTTCAAAAGGCAACAGAAACTGAAAGATTTGCATGACGTGTTTTTTGACTTATGTTTCCCTTCTTATGCAACTGTTACTCTCCCAAAGAAGCCTGTATTTAAGGCTACTAAGTAGAAATGGATTTGAAGTACGCGGAATATACTTACTTACCCTCCTGACCCATAACCTGATCACTTTATGTGTGGTGAAAATATATGATTTTTTTAATTACATGAAAGAGAACAGATCTTAATATGCACTAAAAATGAGACAGAACATAACTGAAGTTAACCTTGAGCATTTTATACCAAGCTACATGTGGAAATGAATGTAAGCATTTAAATTGAATTTCTTCTTCATTGTGAACTGAGTAATGTCTAAGTTAAATTTTAAGCACGGATTTTAACAAGATGGGAGATGGCATTATCTAACAGAAGTTCCAACTCTTTCTCTGCAGATTTGAAGAACTTGTTCACGCTGGAATTAGAAGGAAATAAACTCAGTGAAGCAAATGTCAGTCCTTTGGCCTTCTATCCTTTGAAAAGCCTCTGTTATTTGCGACTAGGAAGAAATAAATTCAGAATTATCCCACAAGGTCTTCCTGCCACTCTTGAGGTAAAAAAAATCCAAACCAAAAAGAAAAAAAACTCAACAGAACAAGAAATATTCGGTTTTCCTGAAATTTTTATCATCCTTTTCCCCCCCTCCTGCTACTTGTTGCCTTACTATCATAAGGTAGACATAAATATGCTTTATAAATTGGTTCTAGATATATTAAATTTTATTCCTAACTAATTACTTTTAGAAATTAACTTATGTTCCAACTCCATCCCAAAATGTATCTGCATTGTAAGGCATTCCATTAGACCCAAGTCAGAAAACACTCCTAATACAGATACTTAGTACAAACCCACAGCAACCATACCGTTACCACACAAAGTTTACAAGGCAGCAACAAGAATAATGAGAAATTTAGAAAACCTATTTCATGAGGAAAGACTAAAGGAATCAAGATTGTCTAATCTGAAAGAGCAAGAAATACTTTTTCAATGCCCATATCTAATTACCCTTCTTTTTTGACTGCTCTAAGTCTCAATTTCCCTGGCTTTCTAAGCTTCTGCTGAATTCCATTTCCTTGGGGGTATGTGGGGCTGTTTGAACCAGAAGTTTATTTCTGTTCCCTGAAGTTTCCTCATTACCTCATTTTTAATCTATTTCTTCCTTTGGTAGCCTCCCTTCTCATTCTTTTTCCTAGAATTTGAATGTGATTGTTGCAGTGTTTTGGCTTTATTTGGTTCTTTAGGAATTGTTCTTTAGGAAAAGTTCTTTGACACTTACATGATTTCACAATATTTAATAGTAAGCCAACAGTCAGTAAATTCACAGTGATTTCCAGGCTACCAAGTCACTTTTCTCTTTTCCCAAAGCCTTCCTCTACAGGCCCAAAATTCTATTTTGCATCCATATATCACATTATTTGCTCCATTTTTAATTTGTGTTATACTTTTCCTACGTTACAGTCATTGTCAGGAACTTGATCTGGGTAAAACAGGCAGTTTTGATACACTGCAGACTCACAAAGATAAGTTTTGTAAAAATTATAATTTTATGTTCCTACAAATTCAAAAGTTTCAGAGCTCATGAATGCCCAATAAAAATATGAAGTAAGCAAAAATCTTCATATTTTTCCCACTAATAGCTTTCCAAGAGCAAAAGAAAATTAACAAGAAGTCACATCTTGTCATTCCTACATCAGTCTCACAATATACACTCTTACACTGAACTGCTTCAGGCAAGGCAAAAGGATAGAACTGCTTTCCTGTTCGGTCTGCCAAAGCAATCTGTATTCTCACAAGTGGCAAAACAAAACTATTGCTTTGAAAAACCACAGTTCCACATTTCTGAAAGTCATACCACAGCTACAGACTGACCCCAATTCAGATTATTATTTCTTTATCCAGAAATTATTGGATACATCAGGGCAATGTGGATAACAGGCACATTTTAGATTTGCAATGGGAAAGAACAGTATATTTTGCTTTCACAGATTTTCTTTCCAAATACACTTACAGGAGTTATACCTTGAAAATAATCAAATTGAAGAAGTGTCAGAAATTTGCTTTAACCACACAAGAAACATAAATGTCATTGTGCTAAAGCACAACAAATTAGAAGAGCACAGAATAGCACCTTTGGCTTGGATAAACCAAGAGTGAGTATGAGTAATTTCTAATATAACTACTTTCTGTTTTTGTGTTATTAGTGACTCAGATAATGAAATAATGTGCTTCATTACTTTTAACTTGAAATGGAAGTCAGTTTCTTATTTGTTTTTGTCTTTATTTCCTTTGTCTTTATTTCCTTTGCTTAATTTGCATATTCAGTGTGGGCTTTAAAAAAAATGTTCTTAGTCCTCAATTCTGTACTGTATTAACATAAAAGCCTAAATATGTTTTCTGGCCATCCAGTGAAAAAAATTAGCATTAATTATCAGTAACACTCCATAAATCATACAATATTTTGGTATTAATATACCACTATCTCACAGTAATTAAAAATAATCAAATATTGTCCTAGCCTTATTTCCCATTAGATTAAAAATTAAACAAGTAAAAAAGATGAAGGGAAGATTTTCCAGACACGTTGTGTATGAATAAAATATAAGCAGCACAAGCAATGAGAATGAAACAAGCAAAAGATGATACTGCTTTGGATTCTTCTGGTAATTTATTTGCTAAGCTACATGGGGTATGTTACCATAGCCATCAGTTGCAGTCCTATCAGCTGATTTCTGGATTTGTCAACTGCCTAATCAGAAAACAACCACATCTGTACTAACAACTTCTCTCACTTCTGGAAGTAAAGCACGCTCAAACGATTCTAAACTAGCCAGTCACAAAATAATTCAACTTAAAATGGGCTTTAGAATAAAATTTCAAAGTCCATGACGATGAGATAACCTCTAAAGTCCCAAGCATATTGCGTGTGTTTCCCAGTGTAAATCATTATTGCTATTTGGCAGTGCTTATCAATCACAAATTAGTCCCGTGGGTTTCCTCCATACTCATTACTTTAGATTTCTTCCCATCAACAGAAAGACTGTGCTTGATTGACAATCAATGGCTTCAAGCCTTTCTATTCCCAGAGTAATTATGCACGACCACTGTTTCATAAAAAACATTCTGCTCCATTAACAGAAACAAATTCCCCCCAGCACTTAGTTTCCTTGTAATCACATTAAGCATTATTTTGTGCAGAAAGTAGCATTAACAATGCAGTATGCTTTTTTGTCTTGTTTAATGCAGGAACTTGGAATCAATTGATCTCTCTTATAACAAGTTGTATCATGTTCCCTCTTATCTGCCAAAATCTTTACTGCACCTGGTACTGATAGGAAATCAGATTGAAAGAATCCCAGGATATGTTTTTGGTCACATGAAGCCCGGGCTGGAGTATCTCTACTTGTCCTTCAACAAACTTACAGATGATGGAATAGATCCAGTATCATTTTTTGGAGCATATCACTCTCTGAGAGAGTTGTTTCTGGATCACAATGAATTGAAGTCTGTACCATTTGGAATTGACCAAATGCGAAAGTTACGTTTCCTGAGACTGAACAATAATAAAATAAGGTAATTTCCAAGCTCTTTGTTACATTAACAATATTAAAATATGTGCCACGAGACACACATTGCCTACTTTTAAGTAAGTGTTTAAAATAAAAATTCTGAAGGAGGAGCTATATCCTACATTTCCACTGCAGTATTTCTGTACATAATAGTAGAAAAGTGAGATTTTGCTCTCCCTCATAGTTCTTGAAAATGCTCACAAAGCTGCTGAGTACCAGTTCTCTCCAGGAAATTAATCTGTAACAAATACTGCTTGGGCCACAAAAAAAGTAAAGGAATGACAGACAGAGGGTCTTGTATGTGTTAAAGTTTTCATTCACAACACTTGGCAATACTTTCCTCAGGAAAACTACACACACAATATAAATGAGAAAATAACAGAGGAAAAGAATTTTTAGGAGAGTGACTTGTATAAAAGTCCTCAATACATACATTATTGAGGATATGTAAAGTTCTAATTAAGTTAACATTTTCAAATCTCTAAATAAATAACATCTCTCAAATAAATGATGAAGTGATGGCTTATCCTGAATAATTAAAATACAATTCCTCCCACAATGTCACAGGACAGTCCCTCCAGAACGCATCTGCAAGACCCTTCATGTCACTGACGACATTGATGAGAACAGTGAAGAGGAGGAAAACGAAGAGTCTCGCTTGGAACACGTTCATCTAGAAAATAACTATATCAATACAAGACAGCTATCACCTCATGCATTCTCATGCATAAGATCCTACTGCAGTGTAGTTCTTAAACCACAGAAGACCAAATAAACACCCATCTTTTGAATTGCAAACCTTATCTCTACAAACACAGCTTTATTTATTCTCTGCTACTAACGGGCCTGCTTATTTCTGATTTAAACCTTTCCTTCTATTATAAAGATACAGTATATTATGTACTGAAGTAAGGGTAGTAGTTTATTCCTTGATATGATTTCATTATAAAAACATTAGATGGAAAAACAGAAGGTCAAGATTCCATCACTGAATTTTATTTCTATTAACAAAAATTCTGCTTAAATACAACAGACCAAACTGTCCCCTCAGATAGACCTCCACAAGGTCAGGTTTTAGGGTAGAAGAAAATAGCTAAGCCTTCAACTAGATCCCGTCTTTTTTGATTAACTACTTTTAAAACATTTTAAAAGGTACCATCACCTTTAAAAATTATATGATTCAAATCCTTCAGCTATGAACTTTCTAGAAGTGCAATAACTATATTTCTTAAAACACACATAGCACTGGGTTTTCTACCAAATATTTTGCAGTGAGATAAAATTTTCTTCCAATTGAAATTTCACATCAAGAATGTTAAATAGTTTGAGAGAGATGATCCTGAAAAGTCATCAAACATTGTGTTTGAATACAGGGAACTAGAGGAATAAGCTATAAATCTTGACATGAATGCTTTCTTTTTTAAAGAAAATTTGATTTTTTTTCCTTCCCCTTAAATTCAGACTAGGAGGTACTATTCATTTGTACAACAGTTAGTTTGCTAACTATGCTGCACATGATTGGGATCATGCTGCTCAGTTAGGGGACTAATTAGTCAAAACCACAAAACACTCTGTTAATGGTTATTTTAAAGCTTCTAAATAGTCATAAAACACCACTTCAGAGACAGTGTTGATATGGCAGTTTCAGTAATAATTTGATATGAACATCTGCTTTGGTATTCAATTGTGTTTACAAATAGATCTGTTTCCCCAGAAAGGGGTTCAGTCTTTTGAAGAAAAGAAGCATTTTTAATATTCTGCTCCAGATTTTAATATTATATTTTCTAAAGTGCCCAAAATTTCGATAAAAAGTAATGAATATGCTTATTGTAAAGAACAATTTTATTAAACTTTGAAAGCAGTTCTAGCATCTTTCATATTCATTCAACTACAGAGCTCTCTTATAAGAGTAAGGCCACTGCCAAGTCATTACCCTTCTCACATATACTATCCCCTTTCTCCTGGGCGGCTCTGTGAGGCACAAAAAACCACGTTACTTTGCTTTCTTCAGTATTATGGGTATGCTACCTAATCCTTTCTTCATCAGAATGGATCAGAACAAAAGACTTCACGGTATGTGAAAGCTCTAAGTGACTGCACATCATAAAGGACACTAACTACTGAACTGTAACCCTCTTGCTTTCACTCTGGAAGTGAAGGTTCTGCATTTCCCACATATCCCAAACTCCTGACAACAGACAAGTCATATAATCAGCATAAGCACATGGTTCACACCATATTTAACGGTGAAGGATCTCCAAACCTTTTCTTAGCATATTATAGACAGCATATATGAACACCCGAGTTAGGTTCTCTCTGAAACTATCATGATAAAAGTAAAACCACATTGTTCTAGCTTTTCTAGTTCTAGTTTTTTTTATTTTTACTTAAATAACCTGTTATCTGCAATGCATAACAGCACTTCATCAGCAGTGAGTCAAAATACGACGTATCTCTGGTAAAAAATAATCCTAAAATATATGGATTTCTTTATAAAATTGCTTTGGATATTTTGTTTGGTAAACTATGGCCAGAAGTTATATTTTAGTGATTTGGTAAGATTGGTAAAGAACAGTGAAATGAATAGGCTGAGTTTTTACACACAGTGTTCTGGTTTGGATGATTTGATGCCATTGCTTGTACACTTTCAACATGCAATTCCTTCCTTCTTTTTGACTTTGGCTAATACTTTGATTAACATTTTTGGTTTTGTCTTTGTCAAACACCATTAAGCTCCCAAACTACTATTTTGAAAGACTAAAAAGGCTAAATTATTAAAATGAATACTTTTAGTCTATTAGTAAATAACTTCAGACTTTCCGACACTGCTGAGCAGTGCTTTCAGAAGCTTCACTAAGCATTTTGAACACACAGATTGATCCAAGGAAAGATTTCCAGATAAACAAGGTGCTGTATCACACCATTGTATGTATTCTTTTAATAAATATAAGCAAAAAAACAATGTATTGTTGCAATTTTTTCCATTCAAATATAGTACCTATCAAAATGTTCAGATTTATAAGACCCACTAGAAAGACCTCAATTGGTTTCTCATGTGATAATGCCACTACCATACAGGTGACTAAAGTTTTAAAAGGACCATTAATATCCTTCTTTTCTCCACTATGTGCTTTTTCAATTTTACAATGTCATAAAAGTGAATTTTAAGCAAGTCATTTGTCTAAGATTTTGCCTTTGTCCATTAAATACACTTAGTATCAAGTGTGTCTGAAGTTACGCTGTGGTGAGTTGCTCCTATGAGAGCACTTGGTAACATAACATGACCTAAAATTAGTATGCAAACATAATGCCACAGCAGCGAAAGAGAGAGGCTGAAGGAAAAGCATTTTGGAATCAGAACACAACAGTAGCAGAGGCAGAAGACCAAGAAGGAAAAAAAAAGCCAAAGGATGAAGGCTACGCAACAAACTGGTGCTTACTCACTTCATACATGGACAATTAAACTTGGATAACAATTCCCTGTCAAATATAAGCAGTTTAAATCTGTTCACTCTTCAAAACTGAAAACTACACTGGACATGAAATGGGCCTTATAAAAAAAATCCCACTACTTTTTAACAGCAAGCCTCAGAGGAATTCACAAACAAAGTAAATGGATTATCACCCTTTTACAGCTGGTGACAGTAAGACACAGAGCAGTGACCTGACCATTCTTGGTCAAGAAAAATATGGGAAGAAATTGTGACTCTTCTGGCCACCAGTAGTATAAAAATAACTCACAAGGACTTCTCAACACAAACCCACTACAGCTGTTTACTCTCTAAAATATATTTGACCAAACAATTTTTGCAGACTTTCATTAGAAATTAATATACTTCAAGAAGGCAACTAGATTCAGAATGAAATATAGTCCTGATAAAGTAAGATCAGACTCTGAAGCTGCAATTTGTATTCACAGATAAATACAAGCTCCAGGTTGCTAAGACTGCTGAGATGTTCCATTAGACATTTTTTTAACCAATGTTGAAAATACGAGAGAATAAGGTATTTTAAAGTCAGTAAGTGATCTACAGCAGAAAAGGTTAGGACTCAACAGCTGTGGCAGTTCCAGAATCACAACACTTTGTGGCATGGAGAGTGTCCTGGTAACAGGGGATGCTGAGAAGTTGGAGATACTGAATGCCTTCTCTCCTTCAGTCTTCACCTCAAAGACTCCCTCTTGGGTCTCCTGGACCCTGGAAGGAAGAAAGATAGTTTGGGAAATGGAGAACTTCCCTTTGGTTGAGGAGGAGGTGGTCTGGGAATGTCTAGGTGGGATCAGAGCCCACATATCCATGGACCCTGATGGGATGCATCCACATGTGCTGAGGAAGCTGGTGGAGGTGATTGCTGAGCTGCTCTCTATTGTCTTTGAAAGATCTTGGAGAACAGGAGAGGTGCCTGAGGACTGGAGGTCAGCCAATGTCACTCTGGTCTTCAAAAGGGGTAAGAAGGAGGACCCAGGTAATTGCAGGCCAGTCAGTCTCACTTCTATCCCTGGAAAGAGGATGGATCAACTTGTTCTGGATGCCATCTCCAAGCAACTGGATGAAAAGAAGGTTATGAGGAGTATTCAGCATGGATTCACCAAAGGGAAATTGTACTCAACCAACCTTGTAGCCTTCTATGATGTGATCACCAGCTGGGTGGATGGAGGGAGAGCAGTGGATGTCACCTACCTTGACTTCAGCAGGGCTTTTGATACTCTCTCCCATGACATCCTGATAACTAAGCTGAGAAAGCATGGGACAGATGAGTGGATGGTGAGGTGGGTCAAGAACTTGCTGATGGACCAGGCCCAGAGGGTGATGATCAGTGGAGCAGAGTCTGGATGGAGACCTGTGACCAGCGGTGTTCTCCAGGGGTCAGTCTTGGGTCTAGTCTTGTTTAGCATCTTCACTGACAACCCTGAGGAGGGAATAGTGTCCACCCTCAGCAAGTACCCGATGATCCAAAGCTGGGAGGAGTGGGGAACATGCAGGAATGCTGCGCTGCCATTGGGCGAGACCTGGCCAGGCTGGAGAGCTGGGCAGTGAGGAACCAGGTGAGGGTCAATAACAGCAAGTGAAGGGTCTGGCACCTGGGAAGGAACAACCACAGGTATCAGGACAGGCTGGGAGTGACCTGCTGGAGAGGAGCTCTGCAGAGAAGGACCTGGGGGTCCTGGTGGAGGACAGATTGGCCATGAGCCAGCAGTGTGCCCTGTGGGCCAAGGTGGCGAATGGGATCCTCAGGTGCATTAAGAGGTGCTTAGACAGCAGGTCAAAGGAGGTGATTCTGCCCCTCTACTCTGCCCTGGTCAGGCCTCACCTGGAGTCCTGTGTCCAGTTCTGGGCTCCCCAGTACAAACCAGACAGGGATCTCCTGGAGAGTCCACCAGAGGCTACAAGGATGAGGAAGGGCCTGGAGCATCTCCCCTGTGAGGAAAGGCTGAGTGAGCTGGGGCTCTTCAGCCTGGAGAACAGAAGACTGAGGGGGGATCTCATCAATGTTTATCAATATCTGAAGTGTGGCAGACAAAGGGAGATGCCAACCTCTTCTCAGTGGCCTGTGGGGTCAGGACAAGGGGCAGTGGCCACAAGCTGGACCACAGGAGGTTCCACACTGATGTGAGAAAGAACTTCTTCATGGTGAGGGTGAGGGAGCCCTGGGACAGGCCGTCCAGGGGTGTTGTGGAGTCTCCTTCTCTGGAGATATTCCAGACCCCATCTGGACACCGACCTGTGTGACCTGCTCTAGGGAACCTGCTTTGGCAGGGGGTTGGACTCGATGGTCTCTGGAGGTCCCTTCCAGCCCCTAGAGTTCTGTGATTCTGTGATAAGAGGAGGTTCAGGGCTTCAGACTCTCTGTTACATTTCTAAGTGATGCCTGTTGTTGGCCCTCACATCATACATCAGAATTTGAACAAGGGCTGCTAAATCCTTTGAGCAGGTCTCATTATAAAGTCAACCATGTCAAGCATGACATTAATGAATGTCTGTAACAGAAGATATCCTGTGGGTATCATCATATTAACAGAAAAGGTATTAACACTGACACTTTCACTGAGTAGGATCTTTCTACTGGTTTAATGATGACAGAACTTTGAGGATCTGCCTGAACTGTCATTTTGTTCACATGAACACATGAACACATTTTGGTAAGAAACAAACCACAATGGTGTCCAACACAGTAAGGTTGCTACCCTGGAAGCTTCTGTAGCTCTCTGAATGTAAAAAATTGATCAGAGGGAAAGTTTCCTCTAAGATAAGGTAAGAGATCTTCCTTTAAAAAATATCCTCAGAAAAACAAAGGCATCAAATGGCTCCCAAAGCAAATTACTGATTCCTGTGTGTTGAGGTTGTTAGAACTTCTGAGAGCCCAAAAATGTAGAGCTCACAATACACACCCTTCTCCATTTTCCATTTCAGTTTAATAAAAAATAGAGATATCCCCTCATGCCAAAGCTACAAATCACTCAACTGTGCCCCAAGGAGGAATTTGAGGCAAAACTCACAAGCTTTCTAGTGACCCAAGGAAACAATGTAAATTCCACACAGTGGATTTTCTTTTATGTAACACTACTGAGAGCGGTTGATACTGTTTCTGAATTTTAAATTCTGAAACAGGCATCATGATTTGTGAATCTGTGATTTCAGCACTTACTGCACAAACTCTAGAAAGAAAAAAAATGGAAATGGAAAGCATGACTTAATTATTTCCCTACCAAAACACTGGTCACTCTTACTGAAAGAAATCAATTAACTTTTAACATCTCTTTCAAGTCCCAACTTTATAAACAATTATATCATAGTAGCAAAATAAACAGTTTATAATTTTGGTGTTCTGTAACAGAAATGTTAACTAGTTAAATTAGAAAATGTTTTCTCATGAGAGTTTCAATTACTATGTTTGTATTCTAATGTATACAATTTTCACAGACACGAAGTTACAGACAGTAAAATATTCAAAATATGAAAAATCCTACCAAAACAACTTTACACAATAATCCTGGTGATTTTCTATCCGAATCATTTTTCAGAAATGAAGTGTAAATATTCTATGTTTCTAGACTAACACAATAGCTGATGGTCAGCAAATTTGAAGCTTCCAAAAGCAAGCTTCAAAGTCTACTCATTTGGTAGTGTCAGCTCTTGACAATGGTATCAGCTGCCTGTATCCTCTTTGGATTACAGCCTGAAACAGCCAAGAAGGGGTCACTCCTCTTTAAATGCAGAAAACAGCCACCAACCTGCACTGTCCACATGCATTACAACTTCTATTCAACCACTCCTTGCTCAAGTTATGTAGCAAGTTCTGGAAGACCAAAATTCAGTTCAAATCACTGCTGAAAGGGGGCCAAAGTCAGAATCATAGTGTGACTATCTTGTGGAACATCCCAACCATGGAGTCGAAGTGTACTATGGGAATAGTCTATGTTTTTTGAAAAGATTTACTTTTAAAGACAGTTTTGCAGGCAGGTTGTATTTAAAGATTTAGTGGACCATAAAGAGCAGTTAACCATGTAACCTACACTCATTTGTAGGAAACCCTGCATAACAGTTTTACAGTGCTGAAAAAAAGTAAAAATATCCATCCAAAAAGACTAGTTCATAATAATATGTTTGACTTAGAAGACTTACATTCCTGTTTTCTAATGAACAAAAGAGAGATCCCTGCTGCTACTGCTTATTTAGTAACATTACCCTTCTATTAGAGTTGCTACCATTAAATCCCAAACTCTATTTCAAGGGGAAAGTCTTTAATTTTACTTCTCTTGGCACACTAGAAACCATTTTAAACGGGGAAAAAACAGCAGACATGTGAAATAAGAGCCCTGATTTAATGTTGTCAACAACTTTGGTGCAGTTACAAGGCCCAAATATTGCGGAAAAATGTTGGAACACTTTTTCCATCTAAAAGGAGAGAAGACGTCACTTAACAAACTCTAAAATGCATTAAACAGATCTTCTTTTCCACATTAAGAAATAATCATATGATCAAAATGAATTTTTTTGTTTTCCTGAGATATTAATGTATTACTGAAGAGTTTTATACAGATTCAGGCATCAAAGAGCTACTCTCACACGCTAGAAAGCATAATTTTAACAAATTTCTTACAACTGCCATGATGAAAATCAGTGGAAATACATTGCTTTAACGTTCTCAATACCCAAGTTACAAGGTCTCACTACACAAGCAATGTTCCTTGGTAACAGACACCCTGTTGCATGCTAAAATTTCATCAGGATAGGCCCATAAAGACTTCTCCTCTTTCTGGTTTAAGAAGTGAATAGAAAAATACCAAACAGGACTTTCCATAAATGTCTTCCACTAGACGTGATGCAAGATGAACAAAGTGCAACAGTTACTACACCTTTGAATTACCACTGTGCATCCCTGAAAGAACTTACACAAATACTGCATGAAACATTTCTGATCATATAAAAAAAAAATCATAAATTAGCATCCATTTTATGATATTGAAAAACTCCAGTAAAGCAAGCCTAACCCAACAGATTTTCTAACATTATGGTGCCAACTTTTTCTATACACTAGATGTCCTTATCTCAACTGGATAATATTTGATCAATCTTAAAAGGAAAGCCATAAAAAAGGCTAAAAACCTAGAGCAAATCCCAAAACTGAAACAGCTGTCTTAAAAACACGGCTTTATTTTACTTCAAGGAATCTGAAAGCAAAGGAACACCATAAACAGCAATACCCTTTGCCTGGTCACTGTCAAAGGCAGGGGCCTGGACTAGATGGGCTTTGATCTGAGGCAGTACAGCTGTTCTTACGCTCATACGTACTTTACTCACAGCACTGCCCTTTAACTGCTGCTGAACATAATTTTGCACATTTCCATTAAGTACTTACTGACTTTATCAGCCTGTGAACACAGTTAATAAAGTTTCCCAATACACAATCTGGTCATTGCTACAAAGTTTCTTGGAATAATACAGAAGTGTCTCTTCACTGCAGTCATGTCTATTAAACATTCCCACCAACAAATGGAGTTTCCCAGGAGACAGGATACAAAGGAAGTGGGATATCATTTGAACAGTGAGGTGGGCTAGAGAGCTGACAGCAACTTCACGTCTTGTCATTGCTCAGTAGCTGAGGACTATTATTTGAGCCCATGAAGCTTCCATGGATTGCTCTATTGCAGTCACTCACTAAAACTCAAAGTAAAGTTAGGTGTGTATTTCATACAGGTCTGTCTTTCATGGATGCAAATACCTGGGAATTCCTCTCCTGGTGACTAGAAGT
Source organism: Heliornis fulica (assembly GCA_013399135.1). Lineage (NCBI taxonomy): Eukaryota > Metazoa > Chordata > Aves > Gruiformes > Heliornithidae > Heliornis > Heliornis fulica. The sequence goes on along the minus strand of VXBZ01009988.1, from coordinate 810,635 downwards.
AGTCACTTTTCACTTATTTTCATGTTTTCATCTGGGAGTTCTAGTTCTATGGGTAGAGGGTACTTGGGGCATCGAGTCCAAAGCTATGTATTCAGAAACTGCAATTTCTTCAGCATGGGGAAAAGCCATGTACTACAGCTAATTGGAAGACCATATTAATGTCAAGAAAAAAGAAAGACCTTTTCCCCAGACTGTAACTTCTTTTATGAATTTTTCTTTTTTAATATGGGAAGAAAAAAATATGCAAAAAAAAAAAAATGCTGGGTATTAGGAGCAAGGCAGCTGGGGGAAACGCCTAAACATTGCTTATTTATGATAAAATCCAACAACTGCTATGCTGGGTTCAAAAGATTACCTGGTGTTTGGGAGTTACCAAAGGTTTAACTATTCACTTTTCCCGTAAAAGCCAGTGATGTTCTTGCCTTAGGCTTCAAATACAGCCCTATGACTTTTCCAGCCATAATGGACACAAACATTCCCTGTAGTCTCTCCAAGTGAACAGAAGTTCAGTCAATTCCCCAGTCTGCTTGAGTCATCCTGACTCCATTCACTAAACAGATTTTTTTTCCCCAAAGGATTTAAGAACTAAAGTAAATTAAAGCATTAACAGTTGCATTGATTTAAAACTGTAATCTTAAATAAAAGCCCCCTGTATTTTTATTTTTAAATAGTCTGTTATGTAAGGAATTTCCTACAGCCACTGATTAACCAGTTACTGTAAATCAGCAGAATTTCCATATCTTTTGTGTTTCATTCTTTGTACAGGATGCAGATCTCTGCACAGTTATTGAATGCAAACATTTGTGCAATTCATGGCTTCTGATGTATGTTATTTATATTAACGTAGCTTTGATAAACTGAGTTTCCAAGGTCAACTAATAATGTACTCTTTTCTACAAAGTACTTTGAAGCAGTTCAGGAAAAAAATTTCATCCCAAGTGTGTAGCATTATGAGTATATACACAGAAAAGCATTGGTTTTGCATTCACTATTATTAAAATAAATCTATGTTCCTCTGTGGGAACTTTTCATATGATAGCAATTCCTAGGGAAAATATATAAAAGTTGACTTACTTTTTCCACAGGACAAATACTTTTCTCAAAGGAGTAATACTGAACACAGCTGTGGAAATATTAGATATTCAACACGACTACCAACCAAGACAAGAATCTTCTAAATGAATTATGTAATGGTATTTTTAAAGGATTAAAATTAGGAAAAAGGATTAAAATTGACTCTCTTCTTCACAGCAATTTCTCTAAAATCCTTCAAACTGGCTATGCCACTACATTTTATATTCTAGCCTCATGCATTCTGTTTCTTCAAAACCTTCACAGTGAGGGAATGGCTGCCCTTGCGAATATTTCACCCTTTGCATCTCCTTTTAAATGGCTATTCTTCATAAATACACATATGGCTTGCTTTCTTCTAATGCAATATGGCTCTGAACTTCTTCAGGAAAACTTTTTCACTACCAGTGTTCCAGGGAGAAATCTTTTTCCATTTTTTTTCCATCAGTTTGGCTCTCATAACAAAGACTGAGGAAGCAAGACTTTTCCTCTTTCAATTAGACCAATTACTTTTTGGGTTTCTATAAAACATTAAAAGCTACTATACTTTCTTGCACATTTCCACAGCTGAACTCTAAATGTTTCATGAAGCACTTCGGTTTGAATCTGCCACCCACTCATTTCTTCTGTGTTAACCTAGTTTTGCATTGAAAAAAGAAAAATAATTATTCCCTTTCTTTTTTGATGACATATGGGTTCAAATAAAACTGTTACCTATGTTCTGTATTTATTTTGAAGGCTATGTTGACAGTCTCTGTCAAAATCACGCATGAAAAAACACTGATTAATATTCATGTCAGTTGCATTACATTTCTTAATGTTTTCTCTCAATATTCTGAGCAAAGAGCAGCCCATGGTTTACATGGAGACATCCATCTGATACATTAATTACAAAATATACAGAAATTACAAAAACTATGAAACAAAAATACAGTTGCAGGTTGAATCATATGCTGACAATTAGCAGATATGTAGTTTACTAGTTTAACAAAATTAAAGGTATACTTTGGTAAGCTTACTTTCTAAAGGCTACATCGTACTGCTGCAAGCAAACCAAATGGGAACTACCCTTTGTGGAACATAAACATTCAGAAGAAAGAAAAAATAATAGCCTACACTTGACAAATTGTTCTACAAAAAAGCTTTCATTTCACATACCACAAACTCACATGCAATTATGACATGTTTTCTTTCAATTTATGTAATTATTTCCACTGAGTGGTAAATGTAACTTCTATCATCTAGGGGATTTCTATCTATGATAAAAAACAATGCAAAACCATCCAGGCAACCCAGCATCTTAACTAATACGGTCCTGGTTTTCCAAACAAATACCTCTGAAAGTAGCATAGTAGGAGATCTGTCACACAATACTAACTTATCTGCTAATTTCTACATGGTCTTTTAGCTTAGGTTACAAGCTTTTATCTTCTGATTTTTTTTTTGCTTGTTTTTGGTTGTTTGGGTTTTTTTAATTAACTCTGCTCTAACATCTACCACACCACATCCCTGCGTGTGTAACAGCAAGCGACACTGAGATCACACCAAAATCCAACCTTCCAATGGCCTTCAATGCCAAAATCAAAGCAATCATGCTGCTCAAGGTGGTAGCAGGTTCAGCATTTTGAATACCACATACCCACAGAGGGAATTATGCCAGGAATGTTTTTGTTACTTTATATACACAAGTTTTATTTTTTAATATGTAAGCACAGCCAGTATGAACAGCTACAGAACCTCAACGTATTCTCACTGAAACTACAGACCTAACAGTATAGTATTAGATAGTATTAGATCTGTTACTGTATATCAAACACTGCAGGTTTTCCCTTAATTTACATCTAATTGCTATATTTGTTCTTTTTCCTTGTGGAAATGTGAAATGGGAAAAGAGTTAACGTTAAAAATCAGCAAAACACTATGATATGGAAGTAATAAATGAATTTAGTTGTCTCTTTAAAAGTGCCAACTTGGGAGGGGAACCCACCATAATAATTATGATTTAATAATAACATAATTACAAGAAAATGATATTGAACCTATAACAACAGTGGTTAACTACAGTTAAAGTACTTTTTTCAGAAGTCTTGCAATGCACTTGGTGACAGACCCAACCTTGCACAACAGAGTAACTGCTATTGTGTCAATGGGACACAAACATGACCCTCCTATAAAATTCCAGGGACAAAACATATGTTTGAGAACACAGGCTAGGATAATAATTATGGTAGGGAAGTCACTTCCTTACTGAGATAATAACCTTCTTGATATTAGTAATGTTTCTGGAAGCTTTCATTGCAATCATTCCAAAGAGACAAAACTGTGTTTCAAAACTTGCAATCAAATGCAGTTTGGAGATCTTCCTGGAAATATGGTTAGTTCCATCTATAACACAGTACACGCAAACATTTAGAGACCCATACTCTTCATCAGACAGAGAAGTGCAATCTGTAGTCAACCATTACAGATGTGGTACTGCTTGCATTTCTAACAGTCTACCACAAACTGAGTCAGTCATCTTCTTTTGGATCTTTGCATTTTTAATGTAATATAAATTGCTCGTGATAGTAAATTAGGAAAAAAAAATAATACCTAATTTAATTTCATTATCTTTGTAGTCCAACATACTTCAAAACTTTTTTTTCTGGAATACAAAGGAGTGGATGGCCAAGTTTTTTATTTTCTTGAAACTTAAAAACTCAACAGAAATTGATAACAGCTACCGCTTTAAACGTTGCCTTTTCATTCTGCGCAATATGCATCTAGGAGGTTATGTATAATAAAATGCATTAATTTACACCTATTTACAGTATTTGTACTGTTTGTTTTAACAAAGGGGGAAATGGAAAAAAAACAGGATTTGTGGGTGATCAAGTTTGCGGTTTTGGAATGGGTGGGTTTTTTACAGTTGTTAAACTTTGGCAGAGTAAATGCTTGATACTCAATGAGGAAATATGCTCAGTTCAGCTTGTGTTCTGAAACAGAAAATTTTCCTTTAGAACTTATCAGAGTGATTCAGTAGTTTGGCACTGGTCGCAGAGCTTTTCATTTTAACTACCGTTTGATTTTCCATGAAAGAATGTCTGGTGTTACCAATGTTTCTAAGGCAGATAAATGCCCATATTCCATAAAAATGTTGTGTTAGCATTATCCAAACTCGTTAGTCCTGCTTTTCGGTGTCCCTTACAATTGACATGTGCAGAAAACAAAACTGTTCCAAGACCTTCATTCATTAAACACGTGTTTTTTCAGGCAGAGCAGTTTCCTGATCCAGTGGAGTGCGCACTGTTACGAGCCCAGGGAGATGAGCATCAAGGTGGGAGCAAGGCAGCTAAGCTGTGACAATGACACAGCAAGCTATGAATTCCCCTTCAATACTGGTATGTTGCTACTAAGTGTGAGGGGCTGTGAATGCAAAATGAAACACTGTAAATTGCAATTCCTTAGTCAGCTGCCAAAAATATGCAAAAAAGTGAAAGTTCATTCATGCAGGATAATAAATAACGATCTTTTTATATACATATAAATACTGAAGAATCAAGATAAACTACAGATGTTGAAGAGGTTTTTCTACATTCAGCTAGCTTAAACAGTGTGGTCCAACTTGGGAAGAGCCAAAACTTAGCTAAAACCAAAATATGCAACTGCACTCCACATGGACTGCTTGTGAGCATGAAAGAAATATGTCATGTTATTAAAATGTGATGGAAAGTCTCCAACACAGATTTGTGCAGTTGATGTTAGATTCATCACTTTATGTAAACCACATTTATAAACACTGCTAGAAAATGAAATGTACTTAGTTTGCATTACAATAACAAGCATATACAAGATGAGCTTAAAAAAATAAAAAAGACTGCAACATAAGCACTCACATATGGCAGCATATGCTTGCTTGCTCAGCCATATAAAGTAATAAAAATATAGCATTTTTGAATACAGAAATCAAGTTAATATTTTATATCACTGATGGGATAGTGTTAATTTTTTTATTTTTCCCTTTGCATATTTCACTACAATGAAAGACAGAATTCTGAAGCACCGCATGCTGGAACCTTTGCCTCAAATATTGATCTCCACTACTAATAACAGTTATATAAGGAAAGATGGAATTCTAATTTTCAATCAATTCTTCCATTAGTGGAAACAGAAGTCACTGAAAAGATTTCAGCAAATGGTTTGACCTCATATAATCCTTCATTTAAACATGTAATAATTCATAGGAAAATGTAAATCATATATTTGCTTGCAAGGAACATACCCTCAGACTACTTTCTATTTAAGAGTATCACTGTTCATTAAGACTCCAATGCTATGGATTAAACAATTGTGACAGACGCATTTTTCAACTGGGTATTTAAAAACACAGTCTCATTATTAATGAAACCGTAGATGCAATCAGATATAATTTTCTCTTTTAATAGCATCTTCAATCACCTCACCCCAATCAACTGCTTTACAACACAGCCACGAAAGCAGCATTTGAGCCTACCTCACAAGGCTGCAGCCACAGCCGTTGTACAGCTGCACATTCTACCCCAGTCAGCTGCAGTCTCACCCTAAAAAGCAAGAGTAACATTAGCCTAAGTACCCATTCATGCCCTTGCACACCCCAGCTTTCATTCAGAACTCCACAGCTACCCTACTGTACTGGCTCAGGTAAGGACTTTGGGTAAGAAAACCATAAGGTATACCCAAAACAATGATCCTGGAGGAGAACTCCGCAATAGTAGTTATTTTTTAATAAGCTGGAAAAAAGATTCACATGTTTAAAAGAAGAGGCTCAGAACCTGGATTGAGAACCAGTTCAGTTGTTAGTATTGCCATCAGCAGATAACATCTGAAGTTCAGAACCTGGTAGCCAAGAGACCTGAAAACGTGGCTTCCACAATTACACTCAAACAAAATACTAAATCTGTGTCTTGAGATATTAAACAATTTCATTAGAAGAACAACATGTCAATGTAGGCCACCTTTATTTCTAGTATGTTAATACCATGCAACGTACAAAATATATGGATACTCCATTATAAGCTGATGACATCTTCCCCAGTCACTACCACTTAGCCACTCCATGTCAGCTTCATCATGTAGTATGGCTCTGACAAACTTTATACACACACAAATGTGTATGTACATGGAAATGTGTTCTTATCACCAGAATCAACTAAGGAGAAAATAATTACAAGTATTTATCCATATTTGAGATTTTATCAAAACATCAGGAATAGGGAGCAATGCTGTAAAACAAGGAGCAGCTGAAATTGCTGATTCAACACTTTACTATTGGAAGAAAAAATGAAAGAGAAGAAACCAGTACATTTATATGACAACCCTCAGGCTCCTCTCTCCACTCTTGGCTCTATGAAAGAGGCTTTTTTTTTTTTTAAAACAGCAATTTAATAGAAATTTCCTCAAGTAAATGCATCCAAACCAGTCTATTCAAAACACAGGGGAGTGTTTACTTGGGCAGCTTTGGTTTCTAAATGCAGGCAGGAGAATGCAGATATATGGAATTTGATATTTCAAAAAAGTTTTAAGATCATATTTCAGATTTTCATGTGGGAATGTGATTACTTTTGAAACTGTAAATTTATTCCTTGGGAAAAGTGATAGGGAAATTCTTTTTCTTTATTCACCTACAGTACTGAAACTGGAACACATGCAAAAGCAATGCAGCAGGTAACATAAGCCTTATCTTTCCTGATATGATAGCACCTAAGTTTTAATTTTTGGCACAGTGCCTTTTTCTTCCTTAAGAAAGTAACAGTAGACAAAATAACCAGTAAGTGACTTAACATTTTGCAAACAGCACCACATTACGTGTGAATTTGAAAAATAAAATTTCCAGGCTATTTTTCTGCAGCAAGACTGGACTCTTAATAGAGAAAAGGAATAATTAAAGAAACAGATGAAGTCAGATGTGCATGGAATTGGATACATAAAAATTATTGTCAATTTAAAGACACAGACTACTACTTGAAATTTTTGCCTTATGTAAACCCAGTTTGTCATACATTTCTGAAGTATACATAAGCAAGTAGCCTACTCAAGGCAAACAAATAAAGTTTCTAAATACTGTGACTCGCTTATCAGAGTAAATAATATAACTCAGTCCTGGTCCTCAAAGACTTTGTCTTAAGTTCACAACTGCAATTCTTACCACAAAATGTTGCAAATATTGTCTTTATTTTAAATACAAGATAAAATGCTTAATTTCTCATACATAAGAGAAAAAATTTAACCATATTGACTAATAAAATCTGATCTACGTTTTACATTCTTGAACCATCTTCCCCAGCCAGACAGTTCTGTACTAAAGGCAAGAGGTAGCACTTGTACACAACTACACAACAAAGTCCTAGTTTTATAACCTCAGAAAGTCTTGGGAACATGTTGATCACTAGAGGCTATGGTTTACTCTGCCACTGGCTAAGATCTCATGCTTTTACTCAAGTCACACTTTTTAAAGAAAATCGGCTAAAGAAATCCTAAATAAGAAGCCTGATCCCATAGCAGGAATGACCTGAAATGGACCTCACTGTACTTCCAATGGCCTGATGTCAACTATTATTAAACTACAGGTTTTACAAAGTCTTCCACTAGACGTCTAGAGTTAAGCCAGAAGTTTTGGCTGTAATACAGGCAGTGATGAAAAACATATGAGTGGTAACAAGTCCTCTTAATATCATTCGTCAGTACTAAGATGGGCTAATCTGAAGCAGCACTTTACTCTGGTATCACCCACAGTGCCAGGAGGATCAAGAAGTTTGGAAGTAGAATTTTTCTTTATCTTTACTTCCATTTCACAGCCTAAGTTTGTTTTTCTCTATTTATTTTTTATGTGAAATAACTGGACATAAAGATCTCAGGTGGATTATCACAGTGCTTCCGGAAGAACTATCAAACTTGCAAGGTATGTCCAGTTTGAATACCTATCAATTTAAATAGCAATAAGGAATTAAGCAAGAGTGTCAGTCACTATATGTACAGATTTATAATATCAGGTCATGTAGAATTACAACTATCACTTTTTTATGGAACACTTGAAAACATACTTTGCAGCTGAAATAATTCTGTATTTACTACATCTGAGCTGCAAAGCAAAAAAAAAAAAAAGCTAGATTCCATTATTTAACTATTAGACTTGTCAGAAAGACTTAACTGACCTGATTTTTTTTTTTAAATTTAGTTACTATAATCTGAAGATCTATAATTATAGCAGTTATTAGTTACAACTCAGTGTTAACTTTTTTAATTTGGTGTCCGAAGTGTTTGGTTTTTAGAAGTAGGTATCAGCAGATAAAAAGCAACATGAGTGAACTGTAGATTAGCTGGAGCCTTAAATTCTCATAGATAACATTCTGTAACACTCATGAGTCAAGCAGTGTTTTCCATACAAAGTAAGTACTCTCTAAGCATAATTAACTTTGTAAATGTGCTTTCATTATTAATTACATAACTTCAATTTGGACTATTTCTCAGAGCAGAATAATCTCTTCATTTGTCTTAATGACAAAAAACATCCTCCTATTTATTTTAAACAATTTAATTAAATCACTACAGTACAGAAAGAGTTAAACAAGCTCATTTTATTTCTGGAATGGGACAATGACTAATAGAACCAGGACTATTTTTAAATATAGCTTTCAAAACAGCTAAGGTCTTGCCTTTCTTTGGACAAAATCTGTGCACAGTGCAATGTATTACTAATGGAGAAAGGGATTTTTCTTTGCCCCTGTAAAGACCACCACTGTATCATTTCAACTTCTCCTTTTCAGAAACAATGTCATAGGAAAGTTGCCTCCGTAGACTGGTAACAGAAATGATTTATGAATGTAATTTAGTTATGAAGTCTCAAATCTTTATCTATTAACTCCTTCAGTGGTCTCAACTGGTAAAACACAGACCACACACTGCAGGGCTGACATGTCACTGCCAAGGACCCCAGACTTCTTTTTTTTTTTGTTGTTTTTTTCTTTAAATAATAATGCACACTGCCCTTACTGACAATATACCATCTAACCTCACAGAAAGTGTTTTTCTTCCCATAATTTCTGTTGAGAATTTTTACATCACAGGGCTATCTCACAGTTATGTGGGAGTTTCCCACACAAACCTGAAAAGGTTTTAATCACATTAAGATGATATGACATCACCTGCATTTAACTATGAGTGGTGGTAAAGATCACCATATTAGTAAGGATAAGTATACCCCAAACAATTAGTACAATGATTTTGGGATTGTTACATACTTCAGGAAGGAATGTCAGCCTTCTAGCATCTCTACAGGTAAAACGTACACTCCACTCTCAGCTCCCCCACTTTGGGGTGGCAAATGTTCCAGTGAACCGGTGCTATTCAGGAGCTGTTTGTACTGAAGGAAAAGTAGGATTGCTAAAAGAACGTGTCATGAAGAAGTAGATGAGCCCTCCTTGAACTTGTTAAAGTCTTCCTTGAATTCACCTTCAATCTGTAAAAGTGAGATTGGAGAAGGCCAGATTTGACCAAATAATAATCACCTGTTCGGGGTATTATTCAGCAGAACACCTGAGACTAGTAGTGTCTAAGTAACACCTGTCCCACCTTTTCTGCTTACCCTTCATGTTCCACCCCCTAAACCAGGATGTTTCACACATTCCTCAGTGCTGGCTCTGATGCTCAGTTACTCATTTTTTTCAGCCAGAAACAATGCTTTGGGTTTTTTTTTCTTGCTCAGGTTAGTTTTATACTGGTTTAGTGAGTTCAATCAGGTCACGAAACAGCCTAAATGGAAGAGCTGGTATGGGAGAACTGAAAGTATGTGTTGGGAGCAGAACCAGCCTCAATGGCACCAATGGACCATTAGTACAGCTGTATTCCTGAACTGAACTTTCTGAAACAGATAAATAATTAACTGAATTCTCATGATAAAATAATTAGAAGGATCGTTAGCATATTGGATTTTAAGTTCTCATTTTCATTTAATTCTCTTACTCTTGAAGTTCAAGCATGCAGAAATTTGTACAAGTTCTTTGAGATAAACCATAGAGATCATTTCTACAGAGATGTATCAACATCTATTTATTTGATGGGAAACTCAAAGCCTCAGCTAGGAAACATAATTAAAAGGCTACATATAACCCAGTTCTTTGTAACACATTCTTTGGCAGTTCTTTGGCCAATGAAATCCTCAAGTCAAACTTGATTACCACCCCTAACAAAGCCAACTAGCAATAAGGATTTCCTAATGAGAAAATGAGAAGATGAACAAAGGCCTTCTCTCTCTTTTTTTTTTTTTTTAAGAAAACAAAACAAACTCAAAAACAACGTATCACTGCTCAGGTTTCCTTCCGTAAAGGGACTTGCTTTCAAGAGATTAAACTCATTGAACTAATATGTGTCATCAATTGCATAATTCAGCACTACTTTTCCAGCACTGTTTGTGAACAACTCATATTTTTCAAGAGTTCAAGTTGACTCATACTCCAATCACAGCTTCAACCTGTTCATAGTTTCAAATCATAATTAGGTCTTCAATTACCTGAAAGGAAACATACAATCCATTTGCTACAGGTGCAAATGTGGGAACAGATTTCGAATTGTTTCATAATACATCTTCCCAGTGCCAGATCCAGAAGCCTACCACAACCAGAAGTCAGCAATGCAGACACATTCCAGCACTAGAGCAGACTGCTCAGGGAAGTGGTGGAGTCACCATACAGGGAGGGATTGAAAAGGCCTGTGCAAGTGCTGTGTAGGGAGATGGTTTAGTGGTAGACTTGGCAGTGCCAGTTTTAATGAATGGACTCAATGATCTTAAAGGTCTTTTCCACTGAAAGTGATTCTATAGTTCTGTGGTCGGTGCTGTAACACTTGATATTCTACATGCAAAAATTGTATGACAGTGCTGAAAAAAGTGCAGACCATTTTGTCACTTAATAGCTAAACATCTGGGGAAGCAGATCCACCTGAGGGCCCACCTGTGACATCCCATTCACTAAAGCACTTGCCCAAGAATAAGGAGAACTCTCAAGTCTGAAAGACTTCTAACTCCTTATCTCCTAATTAATGGTATGACTTAAGTATTGGACAATCTGATTGTTTTGCTGGGCCAAGATTGAAAGGGCAAAATATTCCAAAGGTGTACAGCTAGACAGGACTGTAATTCTCTCCAAACAAAGGTAGGTTCCACACCTTGTTCCCAGCACTGTTTGCGTTCAAAGTCTCTTTCAAGAAAGCACATTGTGTAAGACTGCAATTATAAGTATAAACATTCTTTCCAGGAGCCCTGAAATAGAACATGCTTTTGAACACACAGGAAAATATATGGGAAAAAATGTGATGATTCTTCAAAGAGATTTTTTAATGAATAAAAGATACAATCCTCAAATATGGAAGATGATAATACATATTAAGCTTACAGTTACAAGCTGCATACCTGCAAGATACAAAGCCCATTGTGCTTCTGTTATCAGTCACATTTTTGGGGGGAGGAATCACTACATTCTATTCACAAAGGTCAACGTACTGTTAGTGGGTTTGGGGTTTTTTTTATACACTCTGAAACATAGTTACTGATGCAGCAATGTATGCAATACACAGAATTTTGATGCTGTGAAGAACTATATACAAGAAACAGCAAAATGAACTTGTAGAGATAGAAGCAATATTAAGAAAAAATTCAGAATTATTTGAATAGGCCACATCAACACCCTTGGACAAACCGGTTCACCTCTTTTCTGTGACTGAGGACCAATGACAAAATACCCATGTATACATTTTTCAGCTATAAAGAGATCATCAAGCATTTAATTAGGTGATCAAACAAGAACTGACATGCATTTAGTATTTCCCTAAAGAGATCTATGATAGTCTAAACAGCAACATTTCTATAAACAGGATATGCATAGTAAACTTTAAAACAGTCCCTCTTGGTTTGCACAGTGTGCTGCAGGATTCACACAACTCCTGGAATTGGGTTTTGGTGGGAACACTGTTGAGCTGAGAGCAAAATTTACAGTCTTTTCTCACAGAGTTGTAATACTAATTCCATTTTGCCTTGTTTCCAACTTTTTTATGAGTACTTAGTCAATAAAATAATATTTAGAATAAAAGCAGAGCATGTAGAAAACATGTCAGGGTTTTGACCTATGGACTGCAACACGCTATACTGTAGGAGTGGACTGCTATTTTTGCCTGGCTAAAAAAAAAAAACCTCTTAAAATTAGAACTCAGAGAAGCTGAATGAAATGGAATGAATAAGTAATGAAGCAGAATCTGCCAGATTTTTCTAAAGACAAATCTACTTTTGAAGTCCTTTGTAATTTGTGTATTTCACAATAACATCAGAGAAAAAAAATGTAGCTACCTGGCAGTGGGCTTTCTGCTGTGGAGGTACCAGAGCTGATCAAACATCCTTCTGTCTTCCAGACTGAAGTACCTTTTATTACACTATACTCTCTAACTACAGGTTATCTAGAAAGCTGATAGGTTTTATGGCATTTCATTCAAGCACAGAGCATTTGGAGTTCCTTTCAACTGGCTGCCTAGCCATCATGTTCAGGCCCTGGGACAACAAAGCTAAGTTGAAAAAAATGTTTATTGAAAATATGTGCACATAGAAATCTTAGTTTTCAGCTTTTTTCTGTATGAAATTTAACTTACTGATTTCAAACAACACAGATAACCTGCAAGTCCTTGTCAGGTAGAAAAGCCTTCATCAAATACAAGTCATACACAAATGTACCTGCATTAAAATACAGAGGTGAACTTCTGTCAATTGCAACAACATACAAATAATTGAAACTTAGGAAAAGCGGTTGTCAGGCCTGAAAATTCTAATTTTCCAGGTTAGAGTAGGAAGGGCTTAATTAGAAGTGCTTCAGAGGTAGAACGAGAGCTAAGGGAATATCCGAACCAGTGTGTTTTATGTATTGCTCATCAAATATTTCCTAACTTTCTAAATACAAGTAATGCATAAAAGCTCATATATCCCATTTAAAATATTTTTCATTAAGAATCCAATTCCAAGTTTTAGTAAAATTTCCTATAAATATTATGCTTCAGGCATGAAGCAACTGATCATAGTTTTTAAAAAAAAACCAAACACTTGTATAGTATTTGTTGTAACACATTATTTTATATTAACATATTTTAAACAAGATTTTAAATATTCTGTGCATTTCATAGACTAACTGAACCTTAGAAGTCATAGCAGACCATTTTTCATGACCACAGACTGCAGCAGTGAGCCAAGTCAATAGTTCAATATCTTTATTTGCTGTTTCACATTCACTCAGTCTTGTGTTGGTGTTGTTCTGTTTACTTTCCTCTTCAGATTGGCTATCCTGATTAAGAAGATATGAAAGAATATACACTTCTCCTCTTTTTGGCTCTATGCTCTGCCAAACCTCTTACTGGTCCTTCATATTTTACACTAAAGAATATGATGCTCCAAGATATAGAAGAAGATGATGACGACGATGATGATGACAACTCTCTATTTCCAACCACTGAACCAATCATACCACTAATTCCTTTCGATCTGTTCCCAATATGCCCCTTTGGATGCCAGTGCTACGTGAGAGTTGTCCATTGCTCTGACCTAGGTAAGAATTAAATCTGTGTGTCTCCTTTGGAGGATTTGCCTTTTAAAAATGAATCCTACAGCTCCAGAAATCGCACACATTGGCACATTACTACAGTAGTAATTTTTAAAGTGAGCTTACCTTTTTTTCCAGTTAGGCTTGTAAACCAATTCATGTCTGCAAGTAATCTGTGTCCAGCACTTTTTACAGCATAAATGTTTTGCCAGCTTATGTGCATCAGTTTAGAAAATTCATGAACTGCTATCACCATCTTCCAATAGCAAGGATGTCTATTGATGACAGCACAGAATAGAAAGGCACGTAGAATATGCAACAAAAGTCTTGAAATTATTAATATGAATCAATAGTTTATCCACTAAGAAAACAATCACAGAATGAAAAAAAGAAAAAGAAAAAAGCTTTGATTTACATTTAAATAGCACTTTCTCTTGTTCACGGACTTCCATGAAGATATACCCAAACACATGAGCACAAGTTTGCTGTATCTTCTGTTTGCATCAGACAAGCTATCAGTCCTCAAAAAGGACTATGCTAAAGTGCTGTACTTGATTCACGACTGACAAGAAAACATAACAAAAGAGGCCACAAACCAACCACAAGGAAGTTTAAGATCAGCACATAAATAGGATTCAATAGGTTTGCTCAGCTTAGCTTCCATTAATGTGCACATCACTGACAACATTTTAACTGAAGCCAAATCTGGTACTATCACTGTTTCAGATACATACTAGCCCCTAGATATTAACTAATTAATTACTGGTTAAATTTTAGCTCATTAACTCAATATTAAATAATTCCAGTACTTGAAGGAGACCTACAGGAAAGCTGTGGAGGGACTGTTTGTAAGGGCACATAGTGCTAGAACGAGGGGCAATGGCTTTAAACTAGAGCAGGGGAGATTTAGACTAGATATTAGGAAGATCTTTGCCCAGAGATGTGTCAGAGGCCCCATCACTGGAGACACTTAAGGTCAGGTTGATGAATCTCTGAGCAACCTACTCCAGATTGGACTAGATGCCCTTAAAGGTCTCTTCCAGCTTAACACAATCTATCATTCTATAATTTCTATTTAAATTAGTGCTCATTGAGTTTCTCTCCATGGTTCAAGGGAGTCACGGGGTTATGCTCCTGCTGCCAGCACACTGATAACGACATTCATCCTCATCACAGCTCTGCCACCACCCTAAACCTAATCCTAGCATCCACATCTCTCAATCAATACATAAATTGCTGGGGGTTTTAAATGTACAATTATGAGGAAATGAAAATAAATTCTTGCTGACAGCAATAAGCTAAGGTCATTGTCTCTGTCTTTCAGACTGTAAGCTGCTTTAAGTTCAACACAGGAAAATAAACCCCTATTAATAGACTTTATAACTGTAACATATTAATTACAAATTGTTAATAAACTGGAGCAGCATTCAGCATTTGATACATTGTCATTTCCACTGAAAGCAAGTTACCACCCCTTGCTAGAATCTTCTGCTGATTCAGGACTTCAGAGGGCACAAGCTGAAGTGTTTTGATAACAGTGAACCGTACTGGGGATTTACACAACTGGTAATTAAGTACTGGCAGTTGAAAGTCCATCTCTTGACAGCTTTTACCACAAACACTTTTCCAGCCCTGATATTATCTGTATGGCTACACAGCAATGGTGCCCATGCAATGGGTAGGGCAGTGGAGAGCCAGAAAGGAGCTTTCAAGAACTGAGCAAAGACCCCTTACAGCCACTACAACAGCCCATCCCTCAGTCCAGAGCCACAGCCCCAGGTCCAAGGGCTGCTTTCTCTAGGGGTTTACAGCACCCAAACAGCCTGTGCTCAGAGGCTGCTCATTGTCCAGATGCCAGGAATCTGATGGAGTGACCCACTCCAGTTTTCATGGTCAGGGTAGAAGCAGTTCCTCCTGAAACTACCACAAATTTCATCATAGATACTTATGTAATTAGTTCCTCTCATCATTGAATATTATCTTCTATACTTTGCTTTATGGCTGTTCATATATTCTTTCCAATCATAATCATCAACAATCTTACTGTGTTTTGCTGTTTAGTAGTTAATTTCTTTGTACTTAGGCACACAGTGTTTCTGTTTATCTCACGTATTTAAACAGGTTTGACATCAATACCTCGGAACATTCCAAGAGATACTCGTATGATTGACCTTCAAAACAACAAAATTAGAGAAGTCAAGGAAAACGATCTCCAAGGACTCACATCACTTTATGTAAGCTTGCTGTTCTCCATGTCTGAAATCTTACTTAGCAATCTAAAATACATTGATACTTTTAAACCACAAAAGACATATTTTCTTCTCCAACATTTATTCAGTAAGACCTGGCCAGGCTGGAGAACTGGGCAGTGAGGAATAAGGTGAGGGTCAATAACAGCAAATGAAGGGTCTGGCACCTGGGAAGGAACAACCACAGGTATCAGGACAGGCTGGGGATGACCTGCTGAAGAGGAGCTTTGCAGAGAAGGACCTGGGGGTCCTGGTGGAGGACAGATTGGCCATGAGCCAGCAGTGTGCCCTGGTGCCCAAGAAGGTCAATGGGATCCTGGGGTGCATTAAGAGGAACATAGCCAGCATGTCAAAGGAGGTGATCCTTCCCCTCTACTCTGCCCTCACCTGGAGTCCTGTGTCCAGTTCTGGGGTTTCCCAGTACAGAGCAGACAGGGATCTCCTTGAGAGAGCTCAGCAGAGGCCACAAAGATGATCAAAGGCCTGGAGCATCTCCCTGTGAGGAAAGGCTGAGTGAGCTGGGACTGTTCAGCCTGGAGAAGACTGAGAGGGGATCTCATCAATGTTTATCAATATCTGAAGTGGGGAGACAAAGGGAGACGGCCAACCTCTTCTTAGTGGCCTGTGGGGACAGGACAAGGGACAATGGCCACAAGCTGGAGCACAGCTTCTTCATGGTGAGGGTGATGGAGCCCTGGAACAGGCTGCCCAGGGGGGTTGTGGAGTCTCCTCTCTGGAGATATTCCAGACCCATCTGGACACCGACCTGTGTGACCTGCTCTAGGGCACCTGCTTTGGCAGGGGGGATGGATTTGACCTCCTGAGGTCCCTTCCAGCCCCTACAATTCTGTGAATCTGTGACAGTATCCACAAAACCAGTCTAACCTCCACATACTTGATTGCTCCCTCATAGTAAGAAGCAAGTGTCTTTGAGCTGAAAGCACTATACTACTTTCTATAATATCCAGAAAATGTACCATGTACATATATCACCACAATGATCCTCAGGATTTACTCAGTCCTTAGCATGCACAGAAACTCCCTACATTTTAAAAGCTGCAAGGGAAGGGCTACATTTCTACCCGCTTAGCTGTAAAATAGAAGAAAGAACTTCAAATCACATGAGAACAAGAATAATATTTTCTGAGGGTATATTCAGAAGCAGACAGCACACAACTGACACACAGGCCACTGAAACTAATGCTTCAAATCCAATCAACCTGAACAGAAAACAGACCAACACTGAAATCCTGAAAGACTCGTGCTTTACTGGTATGCTTTAAGTCATTCAAGTATGGATGTAGATAGTATCTACTACTTAATCAGTATCTACTACTTGAAGTATCTCTGGCAATGGAGAAATCTATATATTTATAGTCCACAGTCTTTCTATAGTGAGTCTCAGAGGAAGATTTAATCTGGCTAAATTTGGAATACTTATTTCACAAAGTAATATAACATGGTCTGTTGGAGAGCAGTGCAGGTGAGGGGACTTGGGGGTCCTGGAGGACAGCAGGGTGACCATGAGCCAGCAATGTGCCCTCGTGGCCAGGAAGGCCAATGGCATCTGGGGTGTATTAGAAAGGGGGTGGCTAGTGGGTCAAGAGAGGTCCTTCTCCCCCTCTGCTCTGCCCTGGTGAGACCACACCTGGAGTATTGTGTCCAACTCTGGGCCCCTCGGTTCCAGAAGGACATACAACTCCTGGAGAGAGTCCATCCCCTGGTTCAATTTTAAGCCATTTCCTCTCATCCTATCGCTTGATACCTGAGAAAAAAGACCAACCCCCACCTCTCTGCACCCTCCTCCCTGGTACTTGTAGAGAGCAAGAAAGTCCTCCCCAGGACTTGGCCTTGTTAAACCCCAGAGAGTTCAGATGACCTCTGCCCATGGCTCCAGCCTGTCCAGGTCCCTCTGCAGAGCCTTCCTGCCTTCCAGCAGATCCACACTTCCACACAATTTGGTGACATCTGTAAATTTACTGCAGGTGCATTTTATCCAGATCATTAGTGAAGATGTTAAACAGGCCTGGCCCCAGCACCGAGCCCTAGGGGACACCACTTGTGACCTACCCCAGCCACCAACTCTCTGGGCCCAGCCATTCAGCGAGTTTTTAACCCACTGAGGAGTGCACCCATCTCTCACTGGGTAGTTTCTCCATGTATTTAGGTTTTGGGCAAGAACTGGAAATTTACCAATCTAAGTGGTTTTGATTAGGCTTGTTATTTATTATGGGTTAAACTAGCATAGAAAAAATAAAACTAAAATTCATTGCTTGCAACAAGCTGTTTCAAATTCCCCTATAGTACCCTGTGTCCAAGGACAGAATGGTCTTACCAGTTAATTTATGTCAAGGCCTAACAAAATTTTTACTGAAAAGAAAGTTTACTTTATACAACTTGTCTGAGTAATAGTCTACTTAGCACAGACACAGATGGGAAACTTGGATTAGGAAGGAGCATTTCCTGTTTATTTTCTGAAGTTATCCCCATATTTTCGGGGTGGGGGGAGGGGGAAAGTTTCATTCTGGTTTACTCTACTTTTTTCCCCACAATTCCAGAGAGTGGATGATAGCTCAAAGTAGTAAAAAATAAAAAAAAAAAGAACACAAATGAACAGTCTAGATACAGAAATGCAGAGATGTGATTTTACAGAAAAGATCTCCTATCTTGTAATAACTTATTATTACAAGTTCTCTGATAACACATAGCAACCAAGAAGAAACAAATCCCGAAAAAGGAGTAGTGCTCTGTACAGTCAAGAGATAATTAAATTTAGAGGAGTTGAAAAATTGTGGCAAAAGATATAAATTTGTGTATACATGGGCTATAGAGACAGTGACTTCTAAGAAACATCATTACGCTCAAATAAAGGTGAAAATCTGAGTTTTGAAAACCTGACTGCATTTAGGGGCAGCAGCAGCAATAAAATAAAGAATATATATAATCACATAAAATATTTTAAGACAAACATACGGTTTAACCAGTTCTTCCCATTATCATTAGTATCCTGTCAGCTCTGACTCATCTTTCTCAACCTTCTAGTTGATATTCCAGCTTCCAAGTTCTTCTCTTTTCACAATCAAGCAAAATAGCCAAAGCCTACAGAATATGACAAAGTTTGCCATGATGGGCAAATGAAATATTTTATATATTCGTTGAATTATATATTAATTACTTAAAATTCAAAATCATTATATTCCTGTATAGAGAAATTTTCTTTTATTGCTCTTCCCATATTGCATAGGCACTGGCTTTGAACAACAATAAAATATCCAAGATCCATCCAAAAGCCTTTCAACCAACAAAGAAGCTACGACGCCTGTACTTATCCCATAACCAGCTAACTGAGATCCCAAATCTACCAAAAACTTTAGCAGAGCTCAGAATTCATGCCAATAAGGTTAAGAAAATCCACAAGGATGCATTTAAAGGAATGACATCTTTACATGTTTTAGGTAAGTCCAATTGTGTACAAAAGGAAATGTCTCTTAAAAATGTAATATTTTACATGTAACTAATTCAAACATTTTCTCAATGTTTAATTTCCTCCTTAAATTTCTATATGAAGTTGCCACATAGGTCAAATTTCTGGTAACCCACCAAGCCCAATTACACAGCCTTAATTCAGTGAAAGCTGTGACTTCTATCCCTTAGAATAGGTAATCAAAGCTAAATATTAAATGCTTAGAACATCTGAAGATATAAATAAAATTAAATCAGCTGTTTATAACATACACAAAATTCCTATGCCATAAACACTGTTGTGTTTTTCCCTTGGACAGAAATGAGTGCAAATCCTCTTAACAATGATGGAATAGAACCAGGAGCTTTTGAAGGTGTAAATATCTATCACATACGAATTGCAGAAGCTAAACTAACTTCAATTCCTAAAGGTATGCTTTGTTCCACCTCTGCTATTTTACCTATACCGGTGCAATCCTACATAAACAGCTTTACTATCTATATGATTATATAAAAGTTTGATAATTGTTTTGTATTGTTCATTAACACCAAACCGCCTCTTAATTTTCTTTTATGTACTTCATATCCAGTTGTACATCTCCAGGGTGTGCCTGGGCTTGCACACATGTTCGCTCTCCAACCCCCTCTCCTGCCTTCTCCTGGTCAGTTCACTCCTCACAGTCATCCAGGGACTCTTCTCAGAAGTGATGTGAAGAAAACGATACTAACTTATCACTTCACATCAGCCTCTCAAAGATCCTTACAAAGGAATGATACCACCACCACAACCCCACCAATATGTCAGCTGGGTCTTGAGTGATACAGAATTCCCACTTCCTTTATGCATTTAAAATTAAAATCCCAAATTTCTAACTCCAGTTTTTAATATTTCAAGCAGCTCTGTAGCTTAAATATGCTTTGCAATATAATCACCACGATGCAAAACCCAATACAGCTTTTTATGCATCTTACAATGGGGGTTTGCAAGGTACATATTTTAACTTTTAAGATGAATACAACCTAACACTACAAAATTAAATCACCTCTTCATATAAAGCAATTAATTTGTGATTTGGAAGTAGCAATAAATTAACATGCTAACTTTACAAATCACTGACCACATAGAAACAAGCAACGTGAAGGAACTCACCATAACTCTCTACCTCCATGTTCTGTAGGGCTACATAGTATTTAACCAAATTCCCATCCTTTAAAACTGCCCAAAACTAGTAGGTAAGAGATAAAAGGGAAGAACCAAAGCATAAAACAATGTTATAGAATTCATTAACTTGAAGGGAAATCAAATGTTGTCCCTAAGACATTTCTTTCTGCACCACTCAGACAAAGAACTTGTTTCTCACTAAATTTATTCTGTTCTTGTTGACGAATACATATGCAAAAGCATCCTTGTAGAAGGAACCACTGAAAAAAAAGAATAAAACCAACTTACTCCAATATTCAGACAACTTTAAGATCTGAAACTACCTGGCTGCCTATGGTAACATGACCAGCAGAAAAAAATCCCAGACTAGACTTCTTCTAGCATCATCGTAATACCGTATCCTTGTGACTTCTCAAAAAAAATTCAATACATAAAACAATTCAGAGTTTGTCTTTATTATTGAGTATTCTCCTTTAAGGAAACAACACAGCTTGAGGGGTCCCATATGTCATGTCACAGACATAAACAAACAGGATTTCATGGTGAACACATTCCACACAAAGGGAAATGTTTACATTTTATCTGCAAATGTTATAATGACACAAAAAGATTCTAAAAGTGTAACAAAATGCACTTAATCTAAAACAGACAGATGGGCAGTCTTCCCTCTTAATGCTGTAGCTTCAGCCACCAGAAGCACCCGGATTTAAGAACTGGAGAGGCGCCCAAACGCACACAGCCCAGCAGTAATGGCAGTGGGAGCAGCACTCTCCCAGGCCAGAGTAGTAACACCGTGGTTTAGCCTTGCTTGGTGTCAGGGTGCCATCTAGACAGACACTAGTAACACTAAATTTAATATTTGCATATAGAAACTCCAAGGTGTGACTACCTTTCTCTGCAGTCACTAGAAGGATATTGTAGAAAACATTCTCCACCCTCGGGTCCACTCTCTGGTAGTTCTGATTTGGGACTATTGAGCAGCAACAGGAGAAAACATTTGGTGTAATGGCAAGGGAAAGAGCATATTAAATAGCTTATTTTGCTTAGAGAATTCTGAAATTTTTCCTTCCATATCACATGTTAAGAACTATAGCAGCACAATTATTATATCATTTGTAAGAAAATATATTTCTACAAAAACTGTCACAGGTTCCACATGGGTAGGATTTTGACTACCACCTGTTAGATAAGTGCACATAGCATCAATTTAGTTGATGCTATGTGCACTTATCTAGCATCAATTCAGTTGATGCTATGTGCATCAAAGATGTGCATCAAAGTAAGTGAAAGCCAATATAAAGAATCTAGCAAAAGTGTAACAGAATTTGGAACTTTGAATTCTTAACAACAGCATGTGCACTTCTTTTTTTTCTAAAGTTACAGTTTTAAACCAAATAACAGTGATATTTCTCCTGGGTTTGATTTTGTTTTGT
Organism: Heliornis fulica; assembly: GCA_013399135.1. Lineage (NCBI taxonomy): Eukaryota > Metazoa > Chordata > Aves > Gruiformes > Heliornithidae > Heliornis > Heliornis fulica. The sequence goes on along the minus strand of VXBZ01009988.1, from coordinate 788,674 downwards.
TAACAAGTAACACACTTGCATCTAACACCCATTTCTTTGATGCAGACAACCCCCCTCCAAGATTCTTCAGCCCATACTAAACACAAAGGAGAGAAGCTACTTAATATTAAAAAATTTTTAAAAAGGCTTATTTTTCCTGACATTGTGTATTTGTTTTACATTAGATTTGCCCTCCAGCCTATTAGAACTTCACTTAGATGACAACAAGATCACAGCAATTGAACTTGAAGATTTTAAGCGATATAAAGACCTTCAAAGGTAAAATTCCCATGCAGAATGCTTTTATTTGATGAAGAGTCAGACCTGGTAGGATCTCTTTGATACTTCTCCATTCAATGGGAGAAAAGAGAACTGTAAGTATTAAGTGTTTTCGTAAGAACACCTGTAAATAAGCCCAAACTTAAATCAAACATTAAAATTGACTATTTCAGTTGGAAAGGACTGTAATCACCTAGTCCAATTGCCTGACCAATTCAGTGCTGGCCCAATGGTAAATCATATTAAGGGCATGCCTCTTAACCAGACTGGCTTAGGACACCCAGCACCTCTCTGGGAAGGCTGTTCCAGTGCTTGACCACCCAGCCTAGCTATTACTTGTCTTGCCTACAGCTCACAGTAGAAGTGTATGATAAGGACACATTCTGATACAAATTGCAGAACTACTGCAAAAATATTAACTGTGTATTTCAATCTGTTTTTTAAAAAAGTACGCTCCCCAATGCTGTTGTGAATCTCGACTAATCTTTAATTAAATGTTCCTTGTACTATTTCTAGGCTGGGCCTGGGGAATAATAAAATCAAAGATGTGGAAAATGGAAGTTTTGCCAACATCCCAAGTATACGTGAAATCCATCTTGAAAAAAATAAGCTCAAGAAGGTTCCTGCTGGATTACCTCAACTGAAATATCTGCAGGTCATACACTAAACTTAATAGAGAGCTCTAGTACTTAGGAGTTGTTTGACTTTCACACTGTCATACTCATTAGCACATAATAAAAAAAGCATAATTAACTGTCACGTATTTTGACATGACTCGTACTAGGAAAACCTGAAATCATACTTGTACTTAGATAAACAAACTCAAACAGCAGCAACACTTCCTAGAAAAAAAAAACAAAACAAAAACAACCAAAAAAGAAAACAACATGCTACTCTCAGAAAATGTTTTCAGAAGTTTGCTACAGATTTATTATATTTTTCATATTAACAAGCCAGAGTGGAAATTCTTCTATTCCTATGCTGAAAAGCCTTAAATACAAAGAAAAATAATTACGAGGCAGAAATGATGAGATAATATTTTAAAATTTGCATTTACAACTACATAAATTCTGCAATAAAATGCTTTCAAAACATATTTATTTCCTGAATTCTGAAAAAGCAATTAAAATACAGTGCTTCACAAGATGGCATATGCCTTAGGATAGAGAGCAGAACAAAGCTAGGGGAAACACAAAGAAATTTACAGGCAACAGAGCACATTATAAGCTATTTCACAAAAGCTTTTACCTATGAAATATTACTTTCTACTTCTCGTTTCCATTGGAACTATAAAGAAACCCCCCCCCAAATATCAACTTAAAATGTAATGTAAAATCAGATATACAAATGAATATCTATTATTCTACTTAAAAAATTCTGAAGTCTACTATCTCAAGCCACCACTTTCTTCTTTTTTTCTAATTTAAGCTACCTTAGCATTAGACCTACCTGTTATTATAGCCATAATGACAAATGTCTTCTAATATTAACTATTCCAGAGACTACTTTTATAAATTTATTAAATTACTGAAAGAGTGGGAGAATATAATACTATAATCATTATAATTCTTACTCTAAGATATTGAAAAATTGCATTTTAGGAAAATGTTGCACAAGAACAGAGTCAAAGTATACCGACAATGTACTGACAAAGTACCTCTTTTTGGTGGGATGGACTTGTGACATAAGGAGGACATTTTTTTAATGTTTTAACACATTTTTAATTCCTGTTACTATTAAGGTGTGCATCCAAGTGCAGTTACATGTCAACAAATGTTTAAATAATTATCATTTATGTACTTATATTTTACTGTTTCTTAATCCTGCAGGTAGTCTTCCTTCATTCAAATCATATTGCAAAACTGGGAGTGAATGACTTCTGTCCAACAGGAGGAAGAAAGAAGAAAGCGTTATACAGTGGTATAAGCCTCTTCAATAATCCTGTAAAGTACTGGGAGGTTCAGCCTTCAACCTTCCGTTGCATTTTAGCCAGAAACAGTGTGCAACTTGGAAATTTCCTCAACTGATACCCAAGCTGGTCATTTCACAAAGCAACTTATCCATGTCGATTCTACAATACTTGAAATTTGCAGAAAATGCCAATTTTACACTATTTAACCAGTTTACAAAGTACTTTCAAAGACAATTAATTAGAAGCAGTATGTTAGTAGGATCTGTTGTGTTATTTGACAATATTCAACCTACATTTGAGTAATTTAAACAGAAGCCTTTATATCTTACAGAATGACACTTGGAAGTGGAACTGGAAACCGTGTTTGATGTTTCCTACTATAGATGTTGAATTCTTTACTTAAATCACATAGTTCTGACACATCCTTTCAAGTAAATTCTAAAAATCAAGTGGAGGTGACATTTTTCTACAGGAAGGACCTTTTCCTCGGTTGTAATTGTAAGAAAAGTTGCAAAAATCACATACCAGACTTCAATGACAACTTCTTGTGCCTTTTTTGTTATTCAGCAAAGATGCAATAAAAAGAAGTATGGTATCGTGAGGTCTTCTGTCTCTAAACTAGAACATGTTTTTATAGTTTATTAAGTGATATAAAAAGCAGGTTTGCACAAAAAAATAAATTGTAAAATCTCTAGAAGTTTTAGGTATTTTTTCTTGCAACTTTAGGAGGGAAATGTCCTTCAATGTTTTCTATCAGTATAACCAGATGCACTCTGAACATTAAAAGATAGGATTCAAGATCTATCATATGCTTCAAGCTTAATAGGAATGATTATTAATCTCCCTTTAGGCCAGCACAAACATTTCCTTTTATCTCTAACAAATGTAATCATGTTTTTCATTTAACTGTTTGCCTCTTCTGTATTTTGACATCACATGGATTAAGAATCCCTCGTTAATGTAAGTACCTTAAACTTGCTGAATGCAAGCAGGTAGCTGGAACTCAACTGCCCTGACTTCTTACATAGGTCGGCACACAGAATTCTCAATAACGACAGTACTGTATAAAATGGGTATTTTATATATCTATTTAGTGTATATTTGCTATTGGGAATCAAAATAAATTAAACTTAAAGAATACTTGCATCTGTATATTTGATCACATGATAAGTTGCGTCAAAACATTCAGAGATTATAACTAAACATTTTCTGACTCTTCTCTAGATATGCTCTTTACCCTCCCTTTTCTCAAATCTACACACCTCAGGGAACATTTATCACTGCTGATATTCACAGAGTTAAAAACTCAACACTACACAACAACAATGCAGACTAGTACTAGAAGGGTATAGTGCAGAGAAATCAAGTAATTCCTCAGCCTGCCTACCATCCACCTAGTATGCTAAGCAATAAGCACAAAGTCTAAATCTGATTCTTTTCAGCCACTTGATCTCTCTATTTATTGTTTGTTAGCACCACTATTACCTTAAGACAAAAATCTACATGGGGAGAGGAGGGACAGACTCCAAGGGAGCCTGTTACTGAAGGACAGTTTTTGCTGACAGAAATTCTGGCAAATGCTTCAAGGCAGAACAAAAACCAAACCAGAACACTAAAAACAACCCCACGATACCAAGAACAGGTCTGCAGACCACCAAGCATCTTTCTATTTCTAAGGAGTACATTTCCTAGCAAACAACATTAGGAAAGTAGTGATCAGTACTGAAAATAGTATTTAATGTGTACGTTTTCATCAGTTGTCCTAGTTATATCGTGGACTCCATCAGCCACAGCGATGCCATCATACACTAGGAGCTGTGATCTCTCAGTGTTGACTGATGTTAGAAGACAAGCCTGGTGTATACATCTGAAATGCGCAGTATCTTCAGGAGGTTTTTCCACAGGCCAATTAATACCACTCTCATTGGAAACAGAGACCTGTTGACGTGCAGTTGACACAGGGAAGGCATCCCAGCTTATACTGAAGCTCTTCATTCCCAGAGAACACACAGTCTGAGTCTCTCTGCGTTGCACTTTGAATAAACCCAACAGTTAACAAACCTGACAAGGCTACAGAGGGAAGCAGCCAACTCTAAGCCATCCCACAAGATTTATGTACAGCATGGAAGAACACTGGAAAAAGCAAGGGCTGAAATAAGGAACTAAGAACAAAACAGCCCAGTAACCTAAATAACACACCACACAGACTACTCCTTTACCCTAGAGTAAATCATCATCACAAGGAATCTTTATGTTCCTACCAAAGCAGAACCTTCTAACTTTCATCACAATAGCCCAAGAGCACATTCACACCATCTGGAAAATAGCAACTTTCCCTTAATGATAGGCCTCCATCTTCTACTACCATAAACAACTCATAAAGCATCATCAGTAACAACTAACTGCCCAAGAAAAAGGTAAAAATTTTAAATAAATGACAATTCATATCTAGTAACAGCTGAAAAGCAGCTAAGTCATCTAATGTTACAAGTCATTCCCGATCAAAAAGATGGAGAAAAGACAAGCTAAGGGATGAGGCAGGAAAATGTGTAGATGGCCAGAAGGTAATCAAGAGCCAAATAAAGATTTGAGAGACTTTCAGCGGAAAAGAGTGGTCAAGTAGCAACATAACAACAAGAAGTTGTTTAATCCCAAAGAAGGTTAAGAATGAAAAACAGAAGGAAAATTTTCAAACCTTTATCTGCTTTGTAAAAAACTAAGTTAACAGTTTTCACCTTGACTAAAGGGGATAAAAGTGGAATTCAATCAAATCCTCTCTTGAAAACACAAAGAGCAAGTACAAAAAAGAGTAGTCTTGATAACAGAAAAATCCTTACATATATGAGAACCACTAGTTTAAAAGTATTTTAAACTCTGGCGCTATACTAGTTAAGACAGTTTAGTGATGACAAGATAAATAGTTAAATTGCAGAATAAGCTTTTCTAAAAGAATAAACTGACCATGTAATGTAGCACATTGCACTCATTTAGTGGTCAGAACTGAAGGGAACCATAACAGAGAATACAAACTATTCCTTTTAGTGGATGACAGGTTGGCCGGAGCAAGAAGGCCAATGGGATCCTCAGGTGCATTAAGAGGAGTGTGGCCAGCAGGTTGAAGGAGGCGATCCTCCTCCTCCTCTACTCTGCCCTGGTCAGGCCTCACCTGGAGTCCTGTGTCCAGTTCTGGGCTCCCCAGGTCAAACCAGACAGGTATCTCCTGGAGAAAGTCCAGCAGAGGCCACAAGGATGAGGAAGGGCCTGGAGCATCTCCCCTGTGAGGAAAGGCTGAGTGAGCTGGGGCTCTTCAGCCTGGAGAAGGGAAGACTGAGGGGGGAATCTCACCCATGTTTATCAATACCTGAAGTGTGGGAGACAAAGGGAGATGGGCAACCTCTTCTCAGTGACCTGTGGGGACAGGACAAGGGGCAATGGCCACAAGTTGGACCACAGGAGGTTCCACACAGATGTGAGAAAGAACTTCTTCATGGTGAGGGTGACAGAGCACTGGGACAGGCTGCCCAGGGGGTTGTGGAGTCTCCTTCTCTGGAGATATTCCAGACCTGCCTGGACACCGACCTGTGTGACCTGCTCTAGGGAACTTGCTTTGTCAGGGGGGCTGGACTATCTCTGCAAGTTCCTTCCAACCCCTACAATTCTGTTAAATTCTGTGAAACCTTATCTAATTGAAGCTTATGTGATGGACAGCAGGAATGCTGCACCTTCCAAGACACAGAATTTTAGGGAGACAGACTGAGGCGTGAGCACATGCAGGGTGACAAAAGGAAGCTGAAGTTGCCCTACACCTCTCTACCCAAAGCAGCCCAGTTCAGCCAACCCACTGCTAAGAAATTTACTCAGCAGCAATGAGCACTTGGAAGCCATTACCTTTATTCTCACTAAATCTTTATAACTTCATTTTGCATAAAATTACCTCCAAACATAAGAAATGCCTACAGGCGAGCAGGTTACCACTATTGCTATTGTTCTAACTCCCTGTGTTCCTGTAACTGAACTGCTAGGCAGAGGTAAGAGAAGCAGCCAGTGCACTTTATGGCCTCCAAAGGCAAGGAGATCTGGCTGATGCTAGTTAATGACCCTAATATAGACTCCAGAAAGCGTACTCAGTCTTGGACCTCATCTGAAATTTTCCTTGGGGCATGGCTTTAGCAGAGGAGTCCTGGTTCCTAAATGGTTATTACTTTCTAAACCTAAGAATTCATTACAGGTACTCCCATAGGAGTTTAATTTTATGTCCCCTGTTGAAGTCAATATATTGAGAAAGCTTTGTAAATAGTAGCAGAGTAATTCTTTTGTAGCAGAGTCCTAAAATGTAGAAGGCTGCATGGTCTTACCCTTCCAAAGCCTTGAAAGTTACCTTGCTTTCTCTTTGCTATGCTTCTCAGATTGAGAAGCTCTTCCTACAGTCAGCATCCATAGATACATAAAATTCACAGAATAAACTACAATACTATTTTGAAGGCATTGCCTCCATTATCATGCTTCATGAAAAACCTCTAAAGGTTTGTTTTTTTTTCAACTGCTTAGCTTTTCATTATCTGCAAGACAAAATGACAGCCAGCTTTGAATTTCAAAAGCTTATTTGTGACAAAGTACCTTGTGCAGTTTTGCATTAAGAAGGATAAATATCAAATAGCTCATTCTAAGAATTCTTCTCCTGTAAGAATTGTTTTTAGAGAAAAGACAGTAATTTTCTGTATCATGTCACTTAAATTCAAAGGATGACAGGCTTAGCTGTGAGAAAAAAACCAACCACTTTCTGCAAGCTTCCACTGTTTCAGGAAACTACTCTTCAACTAAACTTATACATAATAACCAAGGTACACAGTTTCTGCAATTATTTCTGAATATGGTCAGCAATTAAATGAACATAATAATCAGTAACTACTGATAATAAACTGGTGTTCAATGGTCTCTCCAGAGAACAAGGCAGTTCAGTATCAGCAAACGGGGAAAAAAAACTTAAGAAATCAACTCCACCTTTATGTTCTCCATAGACAGCATGAAGGAAAGAGGAAAAAGATTTGATACAAATCCGAATCCTCTTACTACTTATTCCTATACCAGTAACTATGTTCCTCTAATTAAAACATTTAATATACACTCCATCTGAGCGTTCCAAACTTGAATGGGCTTCTGTCTTCTGAGAATCTGTTAGGTCCCTAAGAAGACAGTTAACAATTTCTCCAGAGGATGGCAGCCTATTGTTACCAATAGAAGAAAATGTAATTCAAATCAGGAAGACTTAAAAAATACTGTTTAAGCAGAATAGCCTATTAGAACACTACAGTACTATTCAAGTACTTCTAAAGGCCGAGTTCAGTACGTCCTGCTCTAAACAATTAATTTGGTAAAGGATGCAATAACCTCCTCTGCCAGTCTTCTCCCTGCCTCCTTCCCCAGAATCAACCTACTTAACGCAGTATTTTAGAACATGGCAATACAAAGACAATACTGACAGACAAATAACAAACTTAAGCTACTGAAAGTATGAAGTATACAAAATACCATCAAATCATTATTTTACCTTGCACCATCAACTATGACAAGTACACATCACATAAATGCATATTCAATAAAACAGGATTTATTTTGCATCCATGCTGAAAAGTCAAAGAAACACAAAATTTTGACGTGTCAAGTCACTTCAGTTTGAGATGTTTCTTCTGCAGCAAAAAACCTAATGAAGAGTGGTAAAGATGCCTCCACCATGCAACCCTCAACTCTCCCATCACAAAATCCCATTCCACATCATATGTTTAATGATATTAATCTCAACATAGTATTTCCTTTATTTCCTTTACAGCAACAGCACCATAGGTTTGAAGTACAGCTTCATGACCAACTACTTGGCTGTCAGCAGACTAGTGCATGAAACTCAGATCATCTAGATGCTTTCTCTTATGCTAAGTAAGTTGATGAAGGTGAAGAAGTGATGACTTTTCTTCTTTCTCTTTTTAGTATTACAGGTATTCCTCCTCTGCCCAGCTGTCCATGTACACAAAACCTTTTGGAATTCAGCGTATCTGGCAAACTAGCTCTAAGTGTCCACTACTCTCAGAAGTGTCAAGGAAGAGACAAAGGCAGACAAAGGAAGAGCACAGCTCTTTGTATATCACTGCATGAACTTCAGAAAAGAGAGTGGTAAAATCATAAAAGCAGAATTAGGTGTGAGCTGGATGAGCAGACAGTGAGGTGGATTGAAAACTGGCTACATGGCAGGGAGTAGGGGCAGCAATCTTGCGAATTCTAGTTGGAGAACAGCCCCGAGCAGTGTAGCTGGGGGTCAGCACTGGCTCAGATTCTGTTCAAAATCTTCTCTAATGATCCATACGATACGGCAGATGCCCCTCAACAAATGTGCCAGTGACACAACAGTGGAAGAAGTGACTGATACACGCTTTGCTGCCACCAAGGGTCCTCACCCAACAGAGAAGTGGGCAAACAGGAATTCATGCCATTTCACAGCCACAGAATCACACAATGCCAGGAGTTGGAAGTGACTTCAAAAGATCATCTAGTCCAACCCCCTGCCTGAGCAGGATCACATCGATTAAATCACACAGCAACACATCCAGATTGGTCTTGAATGTCTCCAGAGAAGGAGACTCCACAGCCTCTCTGGGCAGCCTGTCCCAGGGTTCTGTCACCCTCATGGTGAAAATATTCTTCCTTATATTCACATGGAACTTCCTATGTTCCAGCTTGGACTCATTGCCCTTTGTCCTATCACTGGCCAACACATTTAACAAAGGGAAGCCCAAGTTTTGTACCTGGGGAGAAATAGCCCCAAGCACTGCTAAATTCTGGATGACCTGGAAAACAGTTTTGAGTTAGAGGACCTGGGGGTCCTGGAGGACAACAAAGTGAACACAAGCAATCAATCTGCCCTTGCAGCACACAAGACTAACAGTATCTTGGGCTGCATTGAATGAATAAGGTCAAATTCTTCATGCCCAGTGTTGCTGTCTTGAAGTTACTCCATGCACACAGAAGCTACAGAAGCCTGGATCCCTATGGACTTGTGCCTTACAACTCTCTGGTTCTCCAAGCTTGACTCTAACACTAATACCTCAGAATATTCTCCTACAGCTGCCTTCCACAGCTGCCAACTGTTTGGCTGCCAAATGACAGAGCTAAAATTATCTAAGGGGTTAACTTTCTCCATTTCATCTTGCCATCTGGCTGCTTACCTTAAGAAGGAGAATTTAAAACTGTCTTTTCCTCGGGATTCTCTGGAGTGCTTTGCTACCCAGCTGCTATTTTTCCTAAATCTGTAGAAAGTACCTATACATTTCCCTCTAACTTGGTTCAACATGGTTATAATTAACAATAATGATTGGAAGACACTGGGTGAAATAAGTGATGAAGAAAAGAAGTCTCCTTTCCTTAAAAAAAAACAAAAAGTTGGTTTGCCTATTCTAAGCATATTAGAAACCACCAGAAAATTTCACATTGGCAAGTATCCCATCACAAATTCCTGCATGCATTGGGTCTGTGTTGCAATGTTCTTGCAGCAGGGGAGCTACAGCATAGCCTCAGTGGGAAGCAGATAGAAGCTTTTAAGACCATGCCCATTAGTGATGGAGCTGGCACCTCTGGGATAATGTATTTTAAAAAGGGGTAGGGAAGGGGAGGAGAAAAAAAAAAAACAAAACCAACAAAACCAAAAGTGGATAAGTGAATGGATAAGTGAGAATATGTGAGAGGCCAACAACTTGGCAGACACTAAACTAATTGAAGAAAGATAAAGAGGAGATGATCCAGGCACTGGAGCAGAGATTACCCTGCAGCCTGTGGAGAAGACCATGGTGAGGATTGATGTGCCCATGCAGGTCCATGGTGGAGAAAATATCCACCTGCAGCCCATGGAGGACCCCAAGTGGGAGCAGGGACCCCAAAGTGGGCTGTGAGACTCCATGGGAAACCCATACTAGTACAGGCTTCTGGCTGGACCTGTGGTCCCATGGATAGAGAGGAGCCCACTGGATCAGATTTGCTGGCAGGGTTTGTGACTTTTATGGAGAGCTATGCTGGAGCAGCCTTGTCCTCAAGGTCTGCAGCCTGTGGAAGGGACCCATGCTGGAGGAGTTAGTGTAGAGCTGTAGCTTGTGGTAGGGACTCATGCTGGAGGAGTCCGTGGATGACTGTCTCCTCTGAGAGGTACCCACACTGGAGCAGGAGACCAGTGTGAGAAGTCCTCCCCCTGAGGGGAAGGAGCAGCAGCAACTACAGGTGATAGTAGTGAACAGGTGAACCCCTATTCCCTATCCCCTTGTGCTGCCTGGGGAAGGAGATAGGGAATTCAGGAGTGAAGCTAAGCCCAAGAAGAAAGGAGGGACAGGCAAAATTTATTTTAAGATTGTGTTTTTATTTCATCATTGCCCTACTCCAATTCGTTTAGTAATAAATTACTTAATCTCCCCAAGTCAAGTCTGTTTTGACAGTGATGATAATATGTGAATTTTTGTAAAAAACATTAAAAAAAAAAAAAAAAGTCTCCCCATGTTTTCAGCTCAAGCCATAAGCCCTTTGTTATATTTTCTCTCCCCTGTCCAGCTGAGGAGGAAGAGTGATGGAGTGGGCATCTGGCCTCCAGCCTGGGTCAACCCACCACACTGAGCCAGTTTCCCAAAGTGAGGGAAATGCCCCAGACCAGAGAAGTATATATATTAATATATGAACATTTTTAACCATTCATATTTGTTGGACAAAGGTGTGAAATAGTTCAGCTACCTAAAACAAGCCATGTTTATGAATATCACATAACTTCACTGTTATAAAACTTTAAAATCATTAAAGATAATTTTTTAAAAATTGGTCTTAAGAAGCCATTTCTGTTTTCAAAGACAGCAAGTACCAACATGTACCATACTCATCGACCATACTTGACATTTACTAATCTTAAGATGTTTCAAGTTCAAATCTAGAGAGTTAAATCTTTCAGAGCTCAGCTTTCTAGCCAATATATTTTGTATTTACCACTAATAACACTATAAGTAGGTGAATTCACTGAAATCTGTTGAAGCAGCTTCAAGTATCTCAGAGAAAACTGCCCAGTAAAGTTGAACAGAAACAAGGTCTCAACTTCACAAGTCTGAAGTAAACCAGCTTGTTTCCTCCATTCCTCAAAAGTTTGAGTACTCTCCCATATTGCCTTAATAAAAATTGAAAAATAAAATAAAATAAAAAACAATCTACTTGACAAGCACAGGTTTTCTTAATGACAGATTAGCAAGAAAAAAAAAGACAAATGTGTGTTGTTTGGTGTGGGTTTTTTCCAATTAATTTCAGATTTAAAAAAAATATAATATTTGGAATACCAGCAAACATCACTGCTCATTATTTCAGTCTTAAGAGCAGATTTCTGGTGAAAGTATTGCACTATTTATGTGGGAAAATTAATATATGCAACAATACATAAAAGAAATATTGCCATTTTAATTTGTTCAGAATTTAACACTAGGATGGCAATAAAAGCAATGGTAAACTAAAAGTAATTAAGCAATGATGTCAAGACTGGGATTTTTTTCTTCTCTATGTTTAGAATTTAAGATGGTTTCTTGGTTATTTTTTTGTTGGTTTTGTGGGGTTTTTTCCTCCTCTGTGGGAGACCAGAGGTTTGAGAACAAAGCTGCTAATAGGAAACATATGGAAAAGCCCTAGAGTAAATGAAATCTGACTCAAATTCCAAACGCCACGTCTCACATACCACTGTCTAAAATTATCTGGTAAGATAAATGTAAGATCTACTCTGCACACTCAATGAATCACCTGAGATAGAAGACAACATTAAGAATAAAAGAACTACCATGAAAGCCTTTCTGTTTAAGATATTTCCAAAACTAATCAATATTTTGAAACAATTTGGGATGATTTTCAAAGCTTGTCTTAGCCAATGAAAGATTAGCTCAACATAACGTGCTGCCAACAGGCTTGTTGCAGTTTTTAATATAAAATATGAACAGATCTACTCAACTGAACAATGCAATTATGGATTTAACCATTATGCTGCTATGATTGCTGTGGGAATACCACACAGACAGGTTTTCCTACACACAAACATTTTTCCTATCTCATATTCTTGTCCAGGTGAAATTTGAAGACTATGAGTTGTCTGAACAGCAGTACTGGGGATGCCATTTTGACAGGAGCCCACACATTTCCACACACAGCTAAGTCTTGCCACAAACACCTTGTGCAGTGAATTGGACAAACCTGGATGCATTACACTAGCTTCATATACATAGGGGTCATTTCCAGCCTTAAAAATTCTATGATTTTATGATATACATACACAGCAGCTAGGCATGTCGCCTATTAGGTTCCATACAACAGTGTACTACTGCCCATCATCTACCAGTCAAGGGGAGCAACACCAAAATTAATATGCTCTCTTCCTAATTATGTTTGCAGTAACTGTTCAGGAGACACATACTCCGTTAAGCATGGAAAAAAAGTCTCTAGTTCACTGTCTGCCAAAGGATGTAAAATTTCCTAAGGGACAGAGAAGGAGCCAAGTCACTGACACGAGCACGCACTTACCCGTTAATTGTTCAGCGAGTGGTATTGCCAAGGGCTTTTTAGATATAGAGACCAATAAAAATATTTTCCTTCCAGAAACACTCTTCACATAATACCTTAACTCCTTTGTCCCTCATTTGTGGAAAAGAAAATTGGCCTGCCATTCTAAAATATATTATTTTACCAAAATTTAAATCCTATTTAGACCACCAAGAAGAACATACTAATCTTCCCACAATATGAGAAATTTTGAGATGAATCAGGGTGCTTTTAGAAGCTATGTTCCACGTGAACATCTACCTAAATTTGGTAGTGAAGTTCTATGTTCTAGTTTTATGTTCTACCTGATAATGCTCCTATACAGTGGTCTGTAAATGTGGCATATTCCATAAGAAGATAAAGTCTGCTCTAATGCTATGCAGTAGGAAACCTATTTTAAACTTCCAACTACCACTAGCCAAGCCCCATAAAGTTCTTAAGCAACACAGCAAGAGATTCCATATTTGTCATGTCAGGACCACAGTTAAAAATTAGCATTTACCTGTACAACACAGCAATAAACTTTTCAGAACACCAACCAACGTAAGTTAGTATGAGGTCAATAGTCTCCCCCTTAAGACCACAATCATGGAGAAATATGGAGAAAAAATATAGACTGGTAGTATAATACTCCCTTGGTATTGTGACTCTTACTAAAAAAACCCAAAAAACAAAACACCAACTTAAAGAAATGATCTTCCTGGAAGAACTAATATTGCTGTTCAAAGCTAAATAAAGTGCATTTAGTTCGAGATTCTAAAAGTCAAAATTACAATTTTTTATTTCAGAAATGTAGAATTCAAGTCCAACTTAAACCCAGTCTTCAATATTCTTCTTACTGCTTCAATCCAAAAGATGGGATGAAAAATAAGTAGTAGCTACTCATAATAAAAACACTGTATTATTATTAATAATAAAGCAATAAACACAGTGACATTTTTTTAGAAACATTTCTTACCACACCAACTATAAATCTTCCAGAAGTTTCCCTTGAGTGTATTCCATTGGAGCATACACAGGTAAGACAATATTTCATTACTCCTGTCTCAAGAGTGCTTTACTTGAGCAGTACCTGTGTATTACAGTTACATCCTGCTGCCTCTTGTGCTTTGCACTTAGAACAGGGAGGGTAACACATGCTTCCCACTTTAGCAGTTCCCTCCCAAAATCAGAACGCACAGGAACCTGAGAAGAGGAGAAAATGCGAGCCTGGAAAACACATCTGTTAGATGTGCAATTGCTTCATAAAGTAGCTTTTCCTTTGGGAGCACCTTTCCACTCAGACTTTCCATTGTGAGGAAACCTAGTATCTAGTTCCATTAGCTGTCCTGAACAATTACACCAGCCATCTGTCACTGCTTTCTTAACAGACTTATTGAGAAGTTTCAGTGATAAGCCCAGGAGTTTCAGACACCTGTCTTGCAGTCATATAGATTATAAACATTTTTAATAGCTGCTACTACTATTGACTCAATTCTGAGAGAATTGAGTCTAACCACTTAAAGAACAGATTTCATGCCATTCTCGACCAAGACCCAGTTAGATTTATTTTATTTATTTATTTGAAAGAAAGCATTATGGAGGTTTATATTTTGGCCACTGATAATTGCAGGCATTATCTCCACTCTCAAAGAGTGAGAAGACAAGGGAAGAGTCAGGTGTTAGAAACATAAGGCAACAGGAGTCCTGCCCGCTTACTATGGGAGATCTGTAACCAGTGCCTAGATCCTCCCAGATGAAATGGCTGCTGAAGTGAACACAGTGAGAACCACCCTCGAGCCCTCACCAGAAGCTGACACACAGCCTTTCAAGAATCTCAGAATGGCTAATGGCAGAAGAGACACAAGACTTCCTGCCACAGAGCGATCCGATAACATAACTGAGCTCTTGCAGCTCTGCCAAGAGCTTGCAAACTATTTCAACAGCAACGAAACACTTCCATTTGATTACTTCCTACAAATCAAACAGCAGATATACCTGGCAGAACACAAGTGCATGGGCAAGTATCTCTTCCAAACAGCATTAATATTTTAAAAAATGCAAACAAAATGGAAATAAAAATGGAGGCTGACTGAAGGAAATAAAGGGTATAGAATCTATATCTTTCCTTGTAAAAAAACACGTCAGGGTACAGATGAATGGCACACAATAATACTTGGTGTTTCTGAGGAAGTTTCTGGGTCTGCAGAAAAAAAACATACTGCAGGACACAAATGCAATGCTGGCTGTGATACCATCATTACAAGACCTTGTGATAAAAGAGGAAAAAAAAAAAAACCAAAACCAAACCAAAGAGGGATAATGAAAATTAAGAACTAGAACTAGTTCGAGGATGACCTCCAGTTTCCAGACTAGAGGAGAGAGCTGAAATGCTGCCTGGCAAAATACTCTGCACAACAAGGCAGGACAGTTGTAAATATCTACTGCTCTGGAAATGTTCAAATACATCTACCACAAAAAGAAACATGTTCTATAGTTATTGCAAAAACAAGTAAGAACCTTGATCCTTCACCACACTCCGAAGAATAAATGGGAAGCACTTTCCATCACGTACAAGGGGAAGATTTCTGCTAATATAAAACATTTTCCTATGCATAATCATTCAAGAATTCTTTGGCAGATAACTTAGAAAACTACTCCTTTATCCCTGCCTAACAAAAAAAAAAAGCAGTTTATTTTTTTTGGCTATAAGGATATCATTTGCAGATTAGATACAAACATGGGAACAATCTGAAGCTGCAGGCATATTTTCTAGTTCTTTTAACAAAAATTCATTATGTCCATAGCTTTTAATGAACAACATAAGCTAATAAGGAACTAGTATAAATTATTAAAGTAGGGTAGAATTCACATTATCCTTCTTAGGTATTTATCAGCTTAGGGCACTGAAGTTAGCAGTTGCATTTGAAATAAATGAGTAAAAGTGCCCGAAGAAGTACAGAGAATAAATATTCTGTTTGGTCTTGCCAACTTGAATCAGTACTGCTCAGGGATATCTGCACTCTACATTCAGCTATATTACCTCTTGCTTTCCTCCATTACAAAACTCTGTATGTTCTTCTAGTTTTATTTATAATGATTATTACTTATTTTTATTCACGAGTACAAGACACCTGTCACATACCACGATTACCTATATAATTTTTGTATGGGAAAAGTCAGGGAAAAAAGGCAATGTAAACTTTGAGGTCAAATTGCTAAGAGTGCTTCAAGAAAATTGCAAAACAATTTTGCAGAGGCCCTCACATTTCATATAGGCATAATCATAGATATACTAAACAAATGCTTTCCCAGCACTCCACGTGGAAGAAAAACACAGACCTCATTTGTTCCAAGAGAGATGACTTCAATAAGCTTTATACAAATCCAAAGTATAAAGCAAAGCATATTTGTTAAACTGTTCAATTACTACAAATAGAAGTGTCAGCTGACAACAGTGACTGTCCTCTGAAGAGATTTATGTCATAAAATAGTTCAGGGTATTTCAGAGTAACCAGACACTATTTGGCATACATATTATTGCCCACAAGAAATTAAAAAACCAAAAATTTAAATTTAAATAAAAGAATTTATTATGACAGTATGAATTGCTTATAACTACTTGGTATTGTGGTAGTAGAAGCATCACACAAATAGGCCCATTTAAATGCTCCTGCTGTAGAAAGTAAAATCCATATATCAGAAAAGTATCACCCCTCCCAACATAGTGTAAAAATATTCTAAGGTATCTAACACAACATATTCAGAAAAAAGTTACAACCCTCATTTTCTAGTCTTTCAAGGGCCATTTTCCATTACTGTAAATTGATATTGAGAGCAAAAAGCCTCACACCCACCATTCCACTTCAAAAGCTTCAGTATTACCAATGTGAACATGCTAGAAAGCTTGATATTTACCTTTTGCTTATCAAACAAAACCAACTGCAGCACAAACTATTCACTTAACATGCTTCCAAGGTGTAGCTTGTTTTGACAAACCAACCACTATACGATATAGTTTAACAGCACAAAATATGAAAACCACAGAAAATGTAAAATGTGAGGAAAATTCATCAATTTCAGTAAGTAAAGGAATGTTTAGGAAGAAGAGAGAACAAAGAGAGGGGATTCAACTCAGAATCAGCAAATCCACATAAGTGGAAGAAGTGGAGAAGATACAGAGAAAAAAATCCTCCATATCACGCAGCATGGATGAGAGGAAAAGGTAGGTTTGTATTTTAGAATGATAATATGTACTCAAAAACCCATCACAGGGCTTCAGATACCAAAAAACTTACACTGTTGCCTAGTAAAATTATAGGACAACTCTTTTTGGGTTTTTCTCATTCCTTTAGGACTACACAGTAACCTGGAAAATACAAATTCTTGAAATGCAGACATAAAACCTAAAGAAAAACATTTTTATTTCCTCTTTAAATTCATGGTTATAGCACTCCAGTTACAATAGCCTGATAAAAGTCCAGAAGCAGCCTCAACCTGCCTTTCATTACATAAGTCAAGGAAGAAAGTTCAGAGTACTGTTTGACCATACACACAAAATCTATGGTCAGTTTTCAGTTGTTCTACATGTTCTGCCTAGCAGCTCCTAGCAAAACAAAACAACACATACAAAACAGGCTGTGGAAGACAACATTTACCAGAGTTTTGATTTTGTTATACACCTACTAAATGGGAAATAAGTCGGGACCATATCACAATGTTCAGGTCAGAGGCAACATCACACCCCAAACATGGCACAGCTCTGTCTTCCTTTACTTTTTTAAACAGATTTCATCTTGTCTCCTCTCTACAAGACTGTTTGATATGATTTCATTGCCCCTTTAGTATGAGTTAAAAAAAAAAAAAAAGAGTATTTGCACAAGTACGTGCTCCTAAAACGCCTTTCCCCTGAAAACCACAACACCACAAGTCCGTAAGAGCTATCATTAACTGAGTGCTCTGGGCTCTGTCTGGAAGCTCTGCAAGACCAAGTAGTTCAGCATCTTGACTTACTGAGGGCTCTACACTTCAGCACCTGAAGTGTCAAATTGGTTCTGGCACAAGATAAATAAATCCAGCAGCTGCTACAGTCTTGATAACCCGTTAAGTTTGTTGATGGCAACACAAAAGTGCCTGTGCAGCGCACACATTAGTCATACAAGGCTGCAGGTGGTCTGCTGACAGTGTTGGTAGACTGCAAGTTAATACCTAGAAATTAGGATGCAACAAGTTTTACATCAGCATTGTTTGTGTGTACAACCTGAAGTACAGCCCAGTCTAGGTGATACATGCCTGAGGCTGTTACTTATTTGAGAAACCCACTTCATGGGGAACCAAACGACAGCATTCAAACTTCCTCATTGTATTTGATCACACACTCTTCTCTACTGTGCAATCACTTCTAGGTACAATATCATCAGTGATAACTTTAAAATGTTGAGCTTTAGGCTTTTCTTCAGATGTCTGATAGTAGGGTGAGATATCAGCTGAAGAATTTGCTAATTTAATGAGATTATGCTTCCCAAAATAGTTCCATGCCAGCTAAAACAGCTTAGTTAAAAGAAGAAAACCAAAGAAAACCAAGAATCATTTATAGTAAAATGGTTAATTTTAGAGAAATGGCCAACCAGTGTAATTCATTCCTGCTTACATCACAGCCAATCCCACTCACTTCAGTGCCACTGGTTATCTTCTCTACTTACCCTATGAATATTTTAGCTAACATTTGGATATTTCAAATTTTTAGTTCACAAACTAACAAACAAATTTTTAGTTTTAGTAGATATGTAACAAACCCCAAAAGCACAAAATAGAACAGTCTCCTTTCTTAAACCTTCATGTCAGAACCAAGTTTTGAAAAACTAACAGCTCTCATAATCTGAAAGCAAGTAATGAAGATGGCAAAATTTAAAACATTCTAATTTACAAAAAGGATCCATCTATCTTTGACTTAAGAACACAAATAAGCTTCAAACCAGCCCTGACTTTCTAGCTTGATATACATTTCCCTTTGCATCACAACTCAACAATATGATAAAAAATCCTTACAAAATCAACAATAAAAATAAATCCTCATGAAACACTTTTTAAAAGTGTAAACTGAAACACTTTGACAACAGATTTGTCATACCCTCTGAAACAAGAAATCTTACATGAGTGATGTTAAATTTAATCTTCTCATTATCCTCCTTATAAGGAAACTTCTACCACACCTCAAACCAAAACTAAGAGAAGATCAAACCACACAACTTGACCAAGATCACAAAATGTAGACTTGTTTATATCCAAGATAGCTCATGCAACAACAACAAAAATAAAAGAACTAAAGCTGAAAGTATCCCATGGCTACGTCTGCATCATCTTCTGCAGCTAAATATGCTTTAAAACAAGAGCTTTGGTAAAAGTTTTCAAAATGTCAGACTTCTGCTCTGCCACTATTTTAAGAACATCATGAGATTTTAAGTCTCCTAATAACTCAAGAGGATTTGGGACACAATCTGTAGAGGGAAACAACAGAAAAATATCAGGTATGAAATTAAAATTCTAATTTGGTGTAATTTTTAACTTTAGATAAGATAGCTTCAATTCATTAACATCTGTATTTTGGAACTGTCAACATAATGGATTTTCCACAAATTTCCACTATATTCTTTCCTTTGTGCTTGGAGCACCCCAAAATTTTACTAACTGGCATAACTCTGGCAGAGTTTTTTCCTTCATGTTTATAAATGTATTGCAACTGTTTAAAAAAACAGTTACTATTGGTTAATATTATTTAACTTTACTGATACAGTGTAGCTATCCAACTATTTACAGTGCTGTTAAATCAAAACAATGTAATCCTTTATTTCTTCTCAATCTTGTGTTCTGTATACATAACTACATGACTATTTCAGTTCCAGCATTGTCAACTCCTATGATATTAATTTTGCTCATGGCTTCTCACACTTTTATTTACATCCCAAATATCAGAATCATACAAGATTTATCCTTTTTTGTCCTTTTCCTCCATGTTTTTCACATATTATTCACATACCATACAGCAGCAATAGCAGATAACCATGCTTTTTTCTCCCTCCTAAAAGCTATGAAAAATAGTCTTCCTCAGTAACACAGCTTATCTCTCCTGTCATATCTGCCTTTTGTGCAGAAATTGGCAGAAACATTTTGAAAATTTACTGTGCATCCTGAACTGCAGCTTTAAAACACTACTCAGAACTCCATCATCATACCAACAGCACTAACAACTTTGTAGGAAGGAAGCAGGAAATTTAGATTGTGGAGGGATAAAAAAAATAAAACACCCCCCCCAAAAAAAAAAAAAAAAAAAAAAGTTGAAGATGCTTCCAAGAGCCTTCTACAGCACATGCCTTCCCTAAAATCTTTTCCTGGGTAATTTTTTTTTACTGTTTAACTTCATCCTCCAGAGGACACATCCTTTGCATACCTGAATCATCCTACTTGAAACTCTCTGATGAGCTAATGATGTCTGTAATAGTTTTTGAAGTTGCACTCTCTGTTTTGTTTAAAATGGGATCTGGTAACAGAGAAAGAATCTCGCAAATAATGTTGAAGTGCTTTTAACGAAAGAAGAGATCGCTTCAGACTTATGACACAGCATCTACAGTAAGTGATGATGTGGCACAACACTTTTTTTTTTCCTTAACTTTTTTTTTACTGGCAAATCAGAAGAAAGGCTAAGGCTATTATTTTGTTTTGCCTTCCCACAAGGCTCCTCACCACAAAAAGATGGCTTAGATAGATCTTTTGTTCCCTCCAGCTGTGTTAGGCTATTTCTCAGATTATTTCACCAGCACAATAACTTGCTGCCCTCAACAACTTCAGCTTCACAGACTTCCACAGAGTAAGTTTTATTGGTAAACAAAAATAAAATGAACAATTGTGTTATTTTTTAAGTTAAGAGTGATTCATGCATGTTATATAATTTTCAGCTTTCGGCTAGTAAACTGCTTACAAATATGGTTATTAAGCTTTGATTTTATTACAGATGGTGGCAAGTCATGTTTTTAAGGTTTTATATTTTTTTAACTTTGTATGTATGCAGTTTATCATGTTGAATGCATCTGACTTGCTAAACCTGTTATCAAGTTTCACCTGACACAGAGCCATTTTAAAGCTTCTTACTAATAGCTCATGCAAGATTGTTAGTACCTCTGTACTTAGAGACACTACCTGCAAGCTTGGCAAGACAACTTCTATTCTACCAAAACACACTCAAATACAGCCAAGTTATAAAAAATTTGCCAAATAACAGGGTTTTTCTGACAGCATAAAGTGCTCTAGACTGTTAGTCTGGCTTTGAGCATCAGAAATTAGACATACAAAATTATGTTTTTCATAACATCAGTATTTCATCTCAGAAGGGTACTTGATTTATTCATGTCTAGAAAGAACATATGGTTACAAAAGTATAGGAAGACTATAAAGAAAAATATGTATCGATTAAAATTGCAAACTACGTGTGGTGCACTGTTTGAATTGTATTTAGCTTAATTTACAGGAACAGAAAAATAAAATCCTTATCATCTTTAATGCATTGTACTAAGCCATGTTTTGTATAAGAAATATAAAAAGATAAAATGCCATAGAACATTCAATCACCAATGCCATGCATGTTTCTACTTTACATAAAAAAACAATACTTCAAAGTAATCTATTTCACTGTTCTACTTATAGAAACAATCCTGTAATATCCTCATTTTAGCTGACAATATCTATATTTTAAACAAAGATAACTTTAAAAACAATAACAATAGACAATCTCTGGCATGGCTATGTAGTAAGAGCAGCACATTTCTTCACAAGGAGTGCAGTACAACTCTGACTTAGACAATTACTTAGACAAGAGATGCTGGAATTCCACCCTTGAAGACTTTCAAGGCTCACCCAAAGACCAGGCTGATCTAATCTACTGTTGGGAGATTGAAACACTTGGAGATCCAGACTGGACTACTACATGATCACCAAATGCACCCATTAAAATTGACTTGTACGGTTGATATTTAACCCATTACACTGGAAAGAATGGAGCACCTCAAATGTCCAATACAAACCCCAGACTATAACATCTTTTTATAAAAACCTCCTTCTGCAGCTTCTCTGTAATAAATTAGTGTGAGAAAGGAACAAAGACTGAGACTTTTTTATCCTCCCAACTATTAATGGTATTCTTCAGTAACAGGAACAGCACAGGTAGCAAGCTGTTCCTTTCCTGAAGTCATACAAGAAAACTTACTTCAGGAATATAAAATTCATTTGTGGTTGTTTTCTTAGAAGATACAGATTAAAACATGTTTTTGCTAATAATGTTACTTACAGTGTGGTCAAAAATGCATGATTCTACTTATTTTTACATTGCTGCTTGTTAGACTTTCATGTTATTAACTTTATGACTACTTCATAAATTTCTTTTTCCTTCTCATCAACAGAGCATAACACACAAAGTTAAATATGGGCATTCTGAGCCAACTATCAATCATCCACCTCCTTTGGGCTACTACAGTCTTTTGTCAATATGAAGACTATGACTTTGAAGATGAATACGATCAGGAGTCAAATCATCAACATCCATATTATTTTAATCCAAACACACAAGCTGAAGTTCCTCGCTTTCCTTTTCCAGTGCAGTGCACCAGAGAATGCTTTTGTCCACCAGCTTTTCCATTATCAATGTACTGTGATCATCGTAACCTTAAGACAATACCAGATATCCCTAGTCACATCCAACAACTGTATCTGCAAAACAATGACATTGAAGCTGTGCCTGCAGGACCGTTCACTAATGTTACCTTCTTAAGGGAAATTAACCTCAGCCACAACAAAATTAAAATTCATATGATTGACCACGGTGTTTTTGCCAAACTTTCCAACTTAGTGCAACTTCATTTACAACATAATGAATTAGAAGAATTTCCATTCCCACTCCCCAGGTCTCTAGAGAGACTTCTCCTTGGTTTCAATAAGATTTCTCAGTTATCTGGAAACGCATTGGAAGGATTATCCAACATAACCATGCTTGACCTTTGCAGTAACTTTCTTGATGACTCAGCACTCAAAGGAAAACCTTTCTCGAACCTGAAAAATTTAATGCAGCTCAATTTATGCAACAACAAATTACAGATTATGCCTCCTGATCTACCATCATCACTTATGTACCTCTCTCTCGAAAATAACTCCATTTCTTATATTCCAGAAAACTATTTCTACAGGCTTCCAAAAATCATTGCTCTAAGAATGTCCCACAATAATCTGCAAAACATTCCACGCAATACCTTTAACCTACCCAACCTTGTAGAACTTAATCTTGGACATAACAAACTGAAACAAGTATTCTATATTCCAAGAAGTCTGCAGCACTTGTACATTGAAGGCAATGACATTGAAAGTATGTTGATGGCTGTAATTATTTAAAAGCACAAAGTTTAGTTGATTTTGGCTTTGGTTGTGGGAGGGGGAAATTCAACATATCTTCCATCCATAATTAAGAACTCAGCCTACATCAAAAGCTATCAGAAACAACTTATACTCTGATGTCCTGCTTTGAGCCTGAGCTACTAGTGCTCTGAACTACTCCATTCAGGTGGCACAGACTCACACACATTGTGCCTCTGGGCAGCAAACACCCTTACACAACTTCAAATTAAATACAGTGACAGATCAGTATCTCCCCATCTTCTTGAAGATACAATGTAAAAACATTCTCTGTAGGTTGAGATCAAACCCTGGTGAAATTAGAAAGGATTTTATTTTTGCATCTTACTCCTAATTTGCATGTTGGAAAAACAGTTTTTCATATAACAAGTTAAAACACTTTTGAAACTTACTTCTGATTAGGCAACCAATAAAAATATATACAGAAAAAAAGGAAATTATTAAAATATTCCATTCACTTAAAATACTAATTATAAATTGTAGCAGTAGTAATTTCTTTTTTTGTTACTCCACAAACTTACAATTTGAAAACCCAAAAGCTGTTATTGTTAATTCCAATAACAATTTAAACCAAACATGTTTATATCAATATTGTGTACCGCAAAATTATTTTGTCTTAAATTTCCAAACTGATGTTTAAGACCTATTACAAGAGCGAAACTTAACTATTTTCTGTATTTTACTGAATATTTTTCTTTCTCTTACAGCCATAAATATTACTTTGATGTGTCCATCTATTGATCCAATGAACATCAACCAGTTAACTTATTTAAGGGTGGACCAAAATAAGCTTACAATTCCCATAAGCACCTACGCGTTCTTTTGCTTCCCTCACATTCGAACCATCTATTATGGTGAACAGAACCGTAATGGCAACAGGTCAACTCAGCTAAGAACACCGGTATTTCGACGATACTTGACACCAGATGAGTACGAAGAAGCAGAAGACAATCATGAAACTCATGATCACAAAACTGAAGAAGACCATGAAACAGAAGACAGCTTCTTTCACCCTTATTTTCAGTGAAGTAATCATCGTTAAAGAGTCTATATGGAAACTTTCCCTTAGTTGTGGGTTATTCATACTGCTTTCAGAACAGTTGGATAGTTTGGGATATTAAAGTTATATCTATGAAGTGGAGATAAGATTATAGTGTAGGTAGATATCCTATTGCTGATGTAGTAAAAACCATAAATAATACTAGGATACTCACTGCAGCATTAGACAGCAATCTGACATATAACCTGGGTTGATGACTGACCTTGGGTGCAGCTTAAGCTGAAGAAAACTGACCTGAAAAAGCTTCTATGTTTTAAAGTGATTCAACTTAGAAAATTACTAAAATACAAATCAAAACGGATCTAGCTGTGCAGCTTACCACTGACAGCAGCAAGAAATAGGCACACTAAAGAATAGGAGGGTAAGATCACAAAAATATTTCAGCGAGATCCTTCCACATCTTACAGGTATTAAAAAAAAGAAGAAAAAAAAAGAAAAAAGTTTATCCTTCCCATTTCCAACTGGACAGGAAAAATCACAAGCTTTGAGTTTCAAATATTCTTCATATTATGTGTGCAGTGTTTAAGTATTTACTTCTCAGCTTGTACCTTAACTATCACAAATCTTTTAAAGAAAATATTAGTTAATTAATAACACAGGCAACAAATAACCTCTCCTCAAAGGTCTAGGATTTAGGAAAAAAGGAATGCATTAATACAGTTGAACCATTAGGATTTACATTGTAACATGCTTTAGCCCACAGCATTTTAGAAGGCACCTAAAAACATAATGCAATCTTTTTATTAGACGTGTTCATCAAGCAGACCGCATACCAGTAGTAGTCTACTAGGACTTCTGAATTATTTAGACCATATTAGCAATATTCTGCTCCAGAGCAGAACCAACATTGCTTCAAGCAATCTAAAGAAAAGTACTTTATACTGTTAGATCTATATCTATTTTTATTATGTCTTATGCTTGAAACAGATACAAATAACTACAGGGGAAGATATAGGGCACTTCATTAATTTTTTATATATAAATTCTTATCTTGAGCACTTGTTTCCTGATAAATCTTCTTAGCTGTCAGGAAAAACACTATTTTCAGCAAGAAAAACGAATGCAAGAAATAGAAGTATACATCATGCTACTAATTTTACATTATATTCTAATTGTAGCAAAACTTTAAAAAAGTATATAAAATTGTTTTTTAAAATTTTATTAGAATTTCTAAAGTGTTTCAGAGAGGTTTCTTCATTCTTGTAGAAATTCAGTTGCTTTTTGAAACCCATCTTAGTGCTTTTTGGGTTCTTACACAACAACTAAAGTATTAACAAAACCAAAATACTTAATGACACTTTTTAAATGTAAATTCCACATAAGTCCATAAATATAGCCTCTAAAAATATACAGTCTTTAAGAACTAGTTGTAAAAATACAAAATTTTATCATTATTAATTTGCGGGTCTTAGGTCAACTAAATCCAGAAGTCTATTTTTTCTCTCCTTTTTCTCTTATCTACTTTTTGAACAGATATAATATTTATGGCAAAATATTTGCTGGTCACCTCAAGTTTACAGTGCTGCAGAATTTATACTCCTCTTTAATAAACGTTAGCAGACTTTAAAAAAAAAACAAACACAACTCAAGTCCCACTATGTTCCTGAAGGTGGACTGTATCTTCAAATTTATTACTTCATTTAAAAATACTCTTATCAAAAAATATCTTATATACACATAAATTGAAATGTAAGTATTTATACTTTATCCTTTTAATATAAACTTCTAGCATATTATACCTAGGGAACCTTTATAACCTTTTGTCTATTTCAGATTTTAAGTATAAGTGAGTAGCACACAAAATACAAATTAATACAGGCTTTCTGAAGAGGCTTGCTTAGCTTTAAAAAAAAAGCTGTGTTTAAGCTGCTTAAAAATCATTATTCAAATGTGCTATGGATATTATATCTTAACACAAACTTTCTGTTTTTTAAGATTCATCAAGCAAAGCTTAGCTTTAATTCTACTTTAAAGATATTGACCCTATAGCGAGTAGTTATATATTTCAAGTTTTTAAAATGTATATGTCAAACTGGTAATTATAAAAACTTTAGAGCTGTCATAACTTTAAATTCATTCAGATGGCACATGAGAATTATATTACAAGCAGAACCATCGTATCTATTCAGTTAGTATTATCAGATCTCATCTGTGGCAAATACAATTCTAGCCTCTAAAATAGATCTTAGGGTGGGTCAGGGAACTAAAGCCTAGTAACTGCATTAGAAATGAGGAATTATAAAGTACAGAATTAATCTAGATAAGTACAATTTGCTCTGGTAAGACTGGGCATGGCTTCTGTAAAAAGCCATAATGTTTTTATCTCACAAAGCAATTTCAGTTCTCTGAAGGAATCGTGAAGGATGTGGAAAAGGAAGATCCTGGTCCAAACAGCCTACAAAAAAAAAAGGTTTTTAATAAATTCAACTGCCACAGATGGAGTGACAGCAAACCATGTGAAATAAAATATAAGAAACTGCATGAGAATAAATGGTCAGTTCTTGCTGTGGAGGGAGCCTACTGGTGGAGTGGTGGAGCACTGGAACAGGTTGCCCAAGGAGGTGGTGGATGCACCATCCCTGGAGACGTTCAAGGCCAGGTTGGATGAGGCCCTGAGCAACCTGATCTAGTTGGGGGTGTCCCTGCTTCTTGCAGGGGGGTTGGACTGGATGACCTCTGGGAGTCGCTTCTAACCCTAATCCTTCTGTGATTCTATGATTCTATGGTGGGACTTTTCCAAAGGGTCTGTGCTGAAATATATTTAATTTATTACACTTGCAAAAGATAGGCGAATCACGCCAAGAAGTGAGATGACAACAAAGATTGTGAAGTGCCAATGAAGAACAACTGCAAAAGGACCTCAGGAAGCTAAAATAACCATGGAAATTCAACACTGCTAAATAAAAAGTGATATCAATGGAAAAGATGATACTAGCTTCATATAAGAATGAATGAACCATGACCTTACCACCACCACTCAGGAGCAAGACTCACATGTAATAATAACCAGCTCAATGAAAACACTGGCTTAGTACCTAGCAGCATTAAAAAGGAAAATAAAATGTCAAGATTAACTAGAAAGGAATAGGAAACAAGAAATGTAATGATAGATCCATGGCTTACCCAGACTTTTAAGACACTAATGATTAACAAGACCTTCAGGTAGCTGCAATGAAACAATTAGAAAGGGAACAGAGAAAGGTAATAAGGTCAGAAAAGGTTGGCAATGGCACTTATATAAGCAACATCTAGCAGGCTACAACTCAACAGTTCAGGAAAGAGATGGCTAAGGGCAGATATAATAGATCCCCACAAAATTGTGAGTTGCTTAGACAGGGTGAGTCCAGGGATCAGCTGCTCCAGAGGAGGAGCAAGGAGCCATGAAATGAAGCTAGCCCATGCCTAGTCTGTACCTGGTAAACAGAAGTTTGTAAGCGATGAGTAGTCAGATGGTTAAAATGTATGCTTGAACATAGCAGCAATTTTATCCATAGTTTCAAGGGAAGACTGAATAAGCAATTGCATTGCTTGGAAGAGATCCATCACAGGTTGTTAAACAGACAGCAGGAACAGTATCCTGAACTGAAAATAGCCACAGAACAGAAGAATATTTGGAGGCAGGATGAGAGAAGAATCATACACGCTTACCCCATTCTGTCTTGCCAAAGCACATGTTTATGGCCATGGTTGGAGACACGGTATTGTGTATTATCCTGCATTTTGAACCCCAGTCCAAGTTCTATGTTCTCCTTGCTCTTCACTAGTAGCATATGGTTATTACCTTGACATAGTTAAATTTAATTTTTTTTTAAGCACTATCAACTATTGTTATAAGCCAAGTCATATTCTAGCTCATTAGATTTGGGAACAGCACGTCTACAATGCTCATGCATGTTGCAGCATTCTGTTGCAGACAAACATCCAGGTACATGAAGTAACCTGGCCACATGAGTGTGGAGCTCTGTATAAACTGCCTCATACATACTGTCATACATCACGACATAGGCTTTGGTATCAAAACATATCTGCTTCATGTTTGCTCTTGTATTTCTTTTCAGAATATTGTATAGACTTTCTAGGAAATAGATTCATAAACTGAAGAAATGAGCATTTATTAAAACACTACGAATTTTACCAGTAAGAATAAAATCTAACAAGTATAAACCAGCTTAATTAATTTACAGCAGAATCAGTAAACACAGAAACAAAACATTATCTGTTTTACAATATTCTGTCTGCATCAGCAATGCAGGTGATGCACTACAGTGTAGAGGTAGAGCAAAATGCTTGTCATGAGGCCAAGAGACACACTCTCTGTTTTTTGAGGGAGGGAAGCTTTACCTATGACTAGCTTGAGCCCCTGAATAAAATCCATCAGCAGCTGCAGCACATCAGGTGCACCCCTCAACACATACATCTCCTTTGCTTGGTCCAAAAAGAATAGTCCACATACTTCAGAGTGCTGTAATGTTAATCAAGGTGCAACAACTTCCAGCTTTCAGGAAGTTCATTTCAAAAACACACTCCTGATTCAAAATAACACACTGAAACATAACAACTGAGAAAAATCAAATCTCAGTTATACAGTCAGTGCTTCCCAAGTCTTGTCCACGTAAACATGGATAGAACCTTCTTGAACTTTAAGCTAAATGTTATCAGCATTACCCAGAGTGCACAATAATTAGCACAGCCATATTTACACACCAAAGAACATGTTGATACCCATGTAAACCTACAGCAGAAAAACCTCACAGATTTCTGGAAAACATTCCTTGTAAAAATCAAAATACACAAACAGAAATAACACGAGTTTAATCCAACCTGCATTTCTTCCTTTAGCCTCAACACAGTAGGAATATATTTTGCCTTTTCCCATTTTTCTTGTTGTTGCTATTTAATACTTATAGGGTGTACTTTTTGAGATACTTCCATATTCTGATAACGTTACATAGCTTAGGAAAGAAGCACCTCTACAGAAAACAGATGGTTTACATTTCAAGTTTCCTTTTAACATATTCACATTCCACTGTTACCCTATGAATCCATTTCCTTCTTTGTTTCCCAACTTGATCATTGCAAGCCATAAATATAGGAATTTCCTATATGAAAAACACTAAAGGAGAACATACTATTTTTAAAATAAAAATTATACATCAATAAAGATATTTTGCAATCATTTTCTAACACTATGACAAAGGATGAGCTTTTCAGCTATACATGAAATTGTGTATACACTACTGGAAGTTGCGGAACTCCACAAATATACACATTTATCCTAAAATGTTTTAAACTGTTTTGTCCAAAATGTGTATTTCTAACAACCTGATTAAAGGAAAAGTAAGTAGTAGCTTAATCTCATAATTCATTGCATAAATTAATGATCTACAGAGAAAATAAATCAATCTTCCCCTACTGTAAAGCACAACACAAGGGGAAATAGAAAAATATGAAGATTAGTATAAATACAGAAAGTAAAGTAGATGCTATGAATAACATAAGGAAGGGATAACAAGAACATAAAAGTAAAATACATAAGGCTAATTTTCTTGGAGCCCTGGATCTACTGGATAGTACTGGCTCTCAACAAATGATGAAGTCCTTATAAAGAAGTAATATAATTTCAGGAAGGAATTCCAAGCCATTTTAATAGTTAGAGGTAGGTTGGCTTTTGATTCAGGATATAACTGATTCTATACATGCAAAGTTCAAATGAACATATGTTCAACAGAAGGGTCAGGGTAAATAGCTGACACTACTACTACTCCAGTTTTTGTTTATATTTGTTAACAGTATTTTGATTTGTTTAATTTTATGTATCGCTTTAAAAATGTGCTTGGTTGATTTATAATACAGTAATTTATACAATGAGTCTCTTCTCTAGAAACACAGTGAATAAAGGTAATGTCTTCAGCTTAAAACAATTCTGAGTATAAATCAAAAACATATGGACGGATGCTCACACAATCACTAGGTCATTTTTCAGCTGTCTCTATTTTGCAGCTGGTGGCCCTAACAGTGACCTAAACTTAATCTAATTCACTGATCCTTGGAAACTGTTGCAACTTCTCATAGAAATGTGGAGGGTTTATGGGTAACTACTTCATATCTGATACTTTTTTGGTTGTCCTGAATCTTTAAAAGTGTTGTAAGGTTTCTCTGTAAGACACGATGACTCTTTATTTTACATTTAATACTATCCCAGAAACATCCTCCATCCTTCAAGGACGATGACTTGGAATACACTTTGTTTAATATTACACAACTGCTCATCTGTAGTTTCACCTTCAGCCCAATTTCTGCGCATTGCTCCAGAACAAACCAGGAGACAGCTTCCTCTAGTTCTGCTATTCTGGCTTTATATACCAGAATAAATCCAGCTCCAACATAAGCACAGCAAGTAAGCTGCCTTAAAATTATGTTTACACCTTCTTTCAGGCTATCAACAAAAAGTAGCAGGTGCCACAGACAAGTTCACATCAGACATGCATACAGCTAGCAAAACATGCTGCTGTACCAAAGAGATGAAAACAATTTACCAAGTAAAAATCATTCAGGCCACAGAAACAGTCAAGCAGGAAAGGCCTGTGTGTCAGAGAACAGCAAAAAGAAAATGATATAGAGAGGTTAAAAAAAGCCCAACCAACAACTGAAAACCAAAGAAGAAAATAAAATACAAACATTTAGTTCAGTTTTAACATTACTTCATGCCTTGATTCTCTTGAACCATAAATCTGTGTTTCACTGCTTGCACATTATTTTGTACATGGTATTATTCCAGTTCAATATACTCTACAAACCTTTATCTATTATAACTATTCCAATCCAGAGGAGATTATCAATACTGCAAGTGTTCATACAAAAGAGATGCTAATGAAAACTGAATGTTACCTTCCACATGGAGGAAAAAAGTACCACCTACAAAAGGAAATTATGTATTGTGTCTAGATCCACAGACACTGAGAAGTCTCTGGAAGCTTTACTAATTTGTCCCCATCACGTCCTGATAGACACATTTCTACCCAGGAGAAGACGCTATTTTGTTAACATTCTATGTGATTCTCAAAGTTAATCAGGCATGAGGAAGCTAAACAATAATCTAGACTTCTTTCTTCCAAGAACTCTTAACAATAATAAAACCCAGAAACTACAGAACTTGCCAATGTTGTCCTTCAGAGACTATGATACAAGATGAAAGCCAAAGTCTTTAAGCAGCTGTGAAAATACACTTTCTTTGCCTAAATATAGAGCAGACTTGAGTATTTAAAAATTAACAGAAGTCTCAGCTTCGGTTTATTTCACAAGGAACATGTTGATAGCAACCTTAGAGCACTCTCCCTAGTACTGCTTCATAGCCCTATTAACCCATCCACCTCAGAAATAAAAGTTGTTCCTCCCTTCTCCACCCCATTTTGCTCCTTCTTCCCGCTTCTCCTCGTGTCTTGCCTCCCATCACACTATCACAAATGTTCACACACAATGCCAGTCCCTGCTTCTGCATAATTCCTACAGGCACCCTTGAGAAGTAACTTCCCACCACCAACCTCTCAGAGAAAAGGCTACCCTCACTGCTACCCTGGCTCGCTTCAGTTCCTCATTGTCTTGCAGGGCTTTACTGGAATGAGACATAAGTGCTCACACTGAGATGTATCAGTAACCAACCTTCAGTTCCAATACAAAACACATTACAGCACTTCAAAGCAATGCTAGAAGAGCAGAAAAACTTTTGCATTCATTAAGAAGAACTAAACACCAACACGGTAAAAAGGTAATTAACAGGGTAGCACCTATGAGAACTGGGCTCTGCTGAAACCCACAACAAAACTGGTGCCATCTCTGGCAACAACGGAGAACTGCTTGCAACAGCTTTTGCAGTATACTCCTGTACGGTTAGGGTTTTTTAAGGAAAACTTTATTTTCATTTTTGATCTGCCTTCTGAAGTGTTAGTAGAAAGGTGAGTACAGAAATGAACTAATATAAAGGTCTAAGCAGGCTGGAATCTATGAGGCCACTTCAAATACAAGATAAATAGACTGAGCTGAACATCAGCCAGTTCAAATACCTCACAAAACCCACTCATCTGCCTGCAAAACAAAATCTTCTAGGATATTTTCAGTTTGATTTTTCATTTTACCTGTTCTTGACACATAAACACTACTAAATAGCAGATTTCCAGAAGCTGAGGATCACCAACACTTACAGTTCAGAAAGCTGCCTTAACTTTCATCTCACTCTCCCATACCTTTCTCACCTCTGCCATCCATCCTCATTCAAATTCTCTCTTTTCTCTCCTAAAAGTCTTTTATTCTTCACAGTCTACCCCGATGGAAAACAACAGTGGAGAAGAAATTTTACACCTGATCTGGATGCAACCCTTTGCCCTTATAGCTAAGTTTTTCTGCAGGCAGAACCCAGAAAGCAAGTGTCCCTTTTTAGACCAATTTATATTCTACTAGAAATAAAAAACCAAAACCAAACCAGAACAAGCACACACACACACACAAAAAAAAAGTGTTATACTTCATTTACACCTACAGCTACTTTTCATATTCCAACAAAATGGTAAGGAAATTAACACCATTCAAATTTAAGCAGCGTTCCATTTCAATACAATTTGTAAAATAGCCATTTAAAGTGCCTAATATTTAAGGTGAGAGTATCTTGTGGGGAAATCAGTCCATGAAAATGAGTTCTAATGGATAAAACCAAAATAGGCACACCTGACTAATCGTGAAGTATACAACAAACACATTATGAAGGGGTTCTTCAAAAACTAGAGCTCAATTAGTTAACAACACAGTTTGTTTAGGTTTTCAGAAAAGAAAACACAGTCTAAGTACATTGATCCTTCTAATTAAGAGTCCAAGAAACAGGTAGCTATATATTACACTTCTAAGCACTAACAATACCTAGAAAGCACACCCTGCTTGCCATGGTGAATACTCCCACTAGATCCCCAACTGCCAATGCATATGAACCACAGCTTTCATTTCAGATGATGTGGGTATTGTGGTTATTTTGAGTAATTCTGAACTGGAATAAAGCAGCACTGTTGCCAAAAGAAACAATATTCCCCTTCCTCATTTGCAGCTACTTGTGCTGTTCTCCCCCATCCATGTGCTGATGTGAGCATATTACGTGTTCAGATAAACCCAGTTTCTGCCTGAAATTATTTCTTGCTACCTTTTTTTTTCCTCTTCCTGTCACAAGGGATGACAAGCAGACAAAATGTGACAAGACTTTATTTGGCATTGACAGTTTTAAGTGACAGTAAAACTATAGAATAAGGTAAGCCTTGATGTCATCATGCCAAAGTAATTACTTTACATATCACTCCTCAAACGTACTTAGAAGAATCTCATGAGTCTTACTTTCAAGTGCTTGGACAACAGCAGTGAATACACACATGACACAATGTTTTTGTGGTAAGCATACCACTGAAATCTTGTGACCCTGAGGAACACAGACTTTTCTGCAGAAGCTGTTACTAAAGTCTTCTAACATTACAGAGACTCTTCTTTTGCAGATCAAAGCCCACAAGAGCTTTACTGCATGAAGGCTTCCTAAATTTTCAAGGCTGCATTTATCTAGTTACTACCCCTCATTTTTTAAAACTACCATATATACTGAAAAACTAAGCTATTACCAAGATATTCCATGTACATAGCTAGGAAATGTAGGATTTCAGTACTTACAAAATAAATTCTCAGAACAAATACATTTATTACTTTATTTCATGCTTTCAGTTTCAATACTTAATACTTTTCCTTTGGAACATTTATCCTTTGACTACATTCAAGCATTGGAAAAGAAATTGGATGTCCCAGAGCCAGATATAGACTTGACATAGACATTTTGGGGGTGTGTGGGGGTGGTGTAGCTGTTGGAAAGAGGTAAGACAAGTCAGAGCTGCTGTCATTCCCTCTGAAAAATGCAGAGCCATGAGACACTGTAAGATGGTATTGATGCCACAACCTTTTTGTCTCTTCCTCCTCAAATCTACCCTTCTACACACAGTACTTCTGACTGAAAGCTCCTGTGCAGCACAGAACACCTTTACACTCTGGTCATTTAAAAACTTCTACTGTTCTTACTGTTCCAGCAGAGCAGCAACCGATATGATTCAGAGTCCAGTCTTTATTATTGAGCCTCTTGTGTTTACATGTGAGTTATATCCTTACAGCAAAATCATTATCCTAGAGTAAGCTCCAAATCTAACAATTGACAGTTTAATTTGCATTTGTGCTAAGCTAAAAGCATTTTTATAAAATTCTAATGGTTCAGAAAGTGGTAATTGATTATAAACTTGAAAAAAAGTTTAGAAAGCAAGGAGCTGTAGCCACTCTCCAGCCTGCAAATTTACTACACACATCTGGTTTCTAAACAAGGCAGCACTTACAAGAAAACTTAACCAAGTAGGTTCTCTGTTTATCCTCAACATTACTCTAGTTGACAGTGTTATCTACATATATATAAAAAAAAAGAATGAAAATGAAAGAGAAATGTAAATCTGAGCATTTTTCCTACAGATTTTATTGCTACATGCTTTTTCAGGACTCAAAAAGGCTACTTTGTAAACTTGCAAGTTGGTCATCTGGCTCCCATTTGTACTGACTGCCAAAAATACATGAGGAAAAGGATGGGGGAGGAAGAAATGCAACAGAAATCCAGAAAGCTACTGCTTATAGTGCAGATGAAATTTTTACACCTGGATAGTGTTTACTAAGTTACCTATAAAAACCGACACAGAACTTCACTCACAAATAGTATTTTTCTGCGAGACTGATCTGTCAGTCAACTGTCTAACAAGACATTCAATAAAGCACTCAAAACATGAACTTCTTGTCTGAAAAATCTCACACACAAACAATTCTAAGGAGCGTTTTTTGTTTTCTGATCTCTTCAGACTGAAAAGTTTCCTTTTCATACTTAAGTGAAACTCCTCTAAATGCATACAGCTTGTAATTTAACATTTTATTACTCATAAAATGTGACTAATATAGTATAGTATGTTTTGGCACTACCTCTGTCTCAGAAAGCAGCTGCTCTGTCTCTTAGCTAAAACGTTAAACAGAACGGATAACACGTGCCTGGCTATAGACCTCCAGTTTGCACAATTAATATTTGATTTACAGAAAAAGCCTCAGCAGTTTTGAAGAGTAAATCACCACAAAGCAGAAGGCTATCATTTTAACAAGTAATAGCAAGAGTAGGATGAGTTTGACAGACTAAACTTTTACAAACGTTACTGAAAGTACAGCCCCTGCTCCAGGATATTACCTCTTACCCTAGGGAAAGAATGCTGGCAAAGCTTTTTTTTTTTTTTTTTTTACCCCATGGAAAGCTCTGTTAAGACTGTCAAACTTTAAAAGAGTATTCATTTCAACAATGTGAACGTCATTCATAACTCTGCTCTTTTATTAATCCTCTTTAGGTTTACATAACAATAAGGATATCTGGGTTTAATCACAGAAGAACTTTTGAATCTGCTAAAACGGTAGGTGGACTATTTTCCTGAAACTATATTAAGCTAAGCCTTAACTAAATAACTTAAGCTATTTTTTAAAAATAAACCTTTACACAGTATACATTCCTATATACTGCAAGCATGCATTTAAAACGTTTTAGAGATTGTGTTTGTAGCCTACTCCCCCTGCCCAAAAAGTGTACAACCTGTAAGAATTCAAGAGAAGATAACACCTCCTGTTTATTTCCAAATGCAAAAACAATGAGAGATTACAGATAGAAAATATTTGGGTTTTAAGACTACTTTAACAACCAAGAAAAATCCATTTAAAATCTCTCATTTTAATTAATTCAGCTACATATGTGCCAAACGTTTCATACATTGCCTTATAAATTCCTATTGCTATTAACAAAAGTAACACACATGTAAACAAGCAAGTGTAATCAAGATACTTTGCTTATTAGTTAGGAAATGTTATTTACTATTTCCCAGTTTCTTTTTATGTTATGAACAGTTTTCAAAATGCTAGAGTCTAATTAAAGGATATCAAGAGTTAAAAGTTGTTCCACGTTCCTTATGCGCTACAAACCCCTGCCAACTAGTCCTCTAGGCTTTAAATATTGTTTTGAGGGATTGCATTTTCATTCCCAGTCACAAAGAAAGTATTCTCCATAGTCCACCCAGGAGGACATCTTCACGAGCTCAGTGAAAGCCAGCTACGTCGTTCCCTGCAAGAATGAAGACTTTGCAGACTGCTTTCTTTTTGTTTGTGCTTGTACCTTGGGTAAATTCAGCACCACCCATACAGCAAGAATCACTCCAGTTTTATGAGTATGATACAGATGATACCATGGGAAACCTGATCCAACAAGATTATGAAATGCAATCCAAGGATATAAGAAAGGTATTTTATTTATGTTACCAGTTTAATATTTGTAACTGCTAACCATTATATGAATAAGGTGTTACATGCATGTATGCAGGTTTTATGTGAAAGTCTTATAATAATATATACAATGGTTTTGGACCTAGGGAAAGCCACAAATTCAAACCACAAAACCCCTACCCTTTCTAAGTGTAAGAAACCCACAAAATGCATGCTTTCAGAGAGACTAAATCATCGTTTTAACTGCTGCAGTTTCGTGCCTAGTGTTGTAAGAGTTTCAAAATGAGATGTACTAGCTCAGCAGTTTGAGTAACACTGTATTAATGTAGTGAGTTTGTTTAAAAATGAGGAGGATGATTTTATTTAGGAATTTGGTTTTATATCAAAACATTACTTGAAACAGTACTTTATATTCAACATAACCTGACAGCATAAACTGCAGTTTCTCTTTGAGTTATCAAGCTATCAAGTTTTTTTGCCTTGGTTTTTATGGGGTGGGTTGTTTGGGTTTATTTGCACCTCAACAGCTTAGCAGTTCTGACTGCTACAGTACATCCTGCCCTTGATGGTCACCTCCGTCATTAACACTTGGAGAGTCTATAGTGGCTATAGAATGTACCTCATGGCACTCACCAGCACCCCCAAATGGTCAATTCTGAACTTTTTTTGCCGTGTGCCTTTCGATTCAAACACTTAAGCAGAAACAAGAAACCAGATGAGAGTTAAATGAGGTGCACCAGCCTGAGCTGGCAGGAACAGTTAAAAGCTTCATACCTCTGCTCAGACTGGATAGAAACACAAAACCTAACAGTGACTGACAATTTCAAACCCAAAACTAGTTGCCAAGGAAAATACCACATATCCAAAGTGGTAACAACCAAGTATTAATAAATTCAAGGAAGGATTTTCATTAATCCTAACTGTATGTGTTACAATACCTTAGTCTGATAAAGAAAAAAACCTGACAGCCACTGATAATTAGTTCAAGTAAAATTCAGCACATGCATAGAAAAAAAAAACCTTCTGTAGACATTTTAACATTTTTCCTATTATACATGAATTATAGCTTTCCACTGTTACACCAAAACTAGCAGCTACATGTTAATATTTAAAAGGTATTTTTAAATCTGTTATCTGCTGCAGTGATGAAGTAATGTTTCATATATCTGTGAGAGAGAGCATTATGACTTAATTAGTAGGTGACTATACAATCAAAACAGAGTAAGTTTTAAAAAAATACTAAAAACATTTACTTTAGCTAGACACATCATCATATGACATTCATTACTAAAATCATTCCATAAGAATACACTACTGTTTCAGTAAAGAACTAGGAGTATACCTACAAGGAAATGGTGCCAACAGATGTGCCACCCACTAATCAAAGCCTGTACTGGCAGTGCTATAGACTAGAGGTCTTCTGAAGGCCAACAGTTCTGCTTAGGATAATTCTAGGAATGCAGTCAGTCATTATTTCCATCAGGTCAGATCTCCAGTTACACTTTTTCATTGCAAAATAATAAATTAGTTCCTTATGTGTAACAAACATCTATACAAGTTCCAGTGTTCCCTGTGTTGGTTCATGGGATAAACCAAAAAATCTGTTCATTTATTGCACATATTCTAGCTCCCAGGATACTTCAAGTGTTAACTGTAACTGAAATACATGCCAACAATTTCCTCAAACGTGCCTGGTCAAAAACTCATCTTGCATGACAAATTTAACTCCTTAACATGTGCCTGAACATACAATTAGTAAAGATTTTTAGTGAAAAATCAGAAGAAATCTATTTATGTTGGCAATCAACAAAATAAAGGGAACTTTAGCCTACTAGAGAGGAAAAGGTCAACCAAGCAAAATTTATTGCAGTGATTATCTGAAACCACAGCCAGCACAGTCTTGAATAAAAATATTAGAAATGTAAAAACAGGAAGCCTTAATTTCCACAACAGAACAGAACCACCCAATAAGACACTGTTTCATACCTGGCCCAATTTGTTTCACTGAATATAAACTTTATCAGCTTTATAGATTTTTGTATTATAAAGATGAATCAATTTTTTGCAGAAGCATTAAGTATTTAGATGCAAAATGTTAATGTGATTTTGTATGGCACGTGGAAGTAATGAACTTTCTGTGTTTATAATTCAAACAACCTTCTACACTGATACTCCATGGCTACAAGTTTTTATAGCTGACCAGGAAATATTTCCATTAAAATAGGTATTTATACTACTCCGGGGGGGGGGGGAGGGGTGTGTTTGGGGGTTTTTTTGGGGAGTAGGGGGAAGAAGTTGTTTAATTTTGTGTATTTAACAGTATTCTTCAAACAATCACTTTTTTTTGTGGACATTTTCTGTGTGCAGAAATTAGTTGTATATTATATTATGCAAAGAACTGACATTCATACTCATTCATGGATCACACCTCAAGATACTGTAACAGAAACCCACACCTGGTACAGATATGCTATATCATCCAACATGTTTTTTTCATGCAAGCATATCAAAAATGTCCTTTAAGAACCAAATATGCTACAAGAGAAGTGCAGCTGTTCTACTGTAAGTCCACCTGTACAGATACCTCAAAGACCACGTCTTCACATGACTACACAACTTCTGTATGAAAGTGAAACACTTTTGCAGAAACTTTCCATAAGATTTGCTGCCCGAGTCCAAGTGTTCAGTTCACACCCCCCAGCTCCTCTACAAGGACACGGGCAAAGCTCTTACCCCACGCAGAATTTTCCTGTTACAACTGCTAACTGTTCCCAGCATTTCAACTTAGGTTGGTTTGCATTAGTAAGATTTTTATATCCCTCTCAAACAGTGCACAAAACCATGACATAGCCTTGACAGACAGAGGGTAGAGCCAAGGGATGGATGATTCACAGCCTAGAAAAGGGTCAAAAACATCAGAGGCTGGCCAAGATATTTGTTTCTCAGGCCTCATGTCAAGCTTGAGGGTTTTATTTTGCAGAACACAAAAATTCCCCACAGTAAAAATGTATGCAAACAGCCAAATGCTACATAAAACAAAGATAGTATCAAAATTAATGTGACAATATTGTTCCTCTCTCCTTGTTCTAGTAGAAGAAATCTCTGTATACTGCAAGCCTTCATCAGGGTGGGACAATCTTAAGAAATAAATAAAAGTCAGTTCACTTGTGAGCACTTGCAGTGCCTATGAAGCTTTCTTCTTCAGGGGAGCACAGTCCTTCCAGGCCTGATCCCTAAGTACATGTTCAAGTAAGCCCACACCAGACAATGTGCTTCCCTCCCCTCCCCACCACACATGTTTTTAATAGCAATGCAGGCTGAAAAGCATACTCTTACACAGTCATCCTAAACTTTAACACATGCAAATCATAGTATAACCCATTGTAAGCATACTGTAATTCTAGAAATAGTATGAAAACCTGACTACCACCATGTCCTGCACCATAAACAGCCTTCATGATAGCAGCCCAGGTCTTAAACCAGACTTAAGTCAACTGCTACATTTTTACTAACTAAAGGAACATCCTAATAAACTAAACCACCCTGCAATTGACAAGACACAATGACAATCTCAACAGGGAATTTTCAGAAAGTTTAAACCCAACGAAATGTTGTTTTACTGATATTATTTGGATAAAACAAAGATTACAACTTACACTCACAATAATCCTATCAAATTTTGCATGATGTACAAGCTCTATCTTCAGAACTCCAGGTTTAAGTGTTGATTGTTGCACATTCATTCCTACCATGGAGGGTCTATTATCTCTCTAGTTTTATTCAGCGTCTGCTATTTTCTCCTAAAGATCTTAACATTTCTAAAGAATACTAGCAGCACCACCTTCCCTTCTTGCTTTTCAAAGCAAATAGCTCGTGTTCAAAAGGGGTAATATATCACATCAGTCATCCAGCACATAACAATATTTTTAAAATTAAATGTCACAAGGAGGTATGTCATAGGAAGTCCATTTTTAAAAGATCTACTATTTGAAACCCACTGTAATGCTCCATGGGCTTTGTTCACTGTTTGATTTTTAAAATAATATTTGCTCTCAACTTGAAGGATGGAACAAATGTTTCTCTTGACACTTCCCTAAGACTGCAAGGGGATGACAGTGAAGGCAATGTACGACCAACAAAGGATACAAGTAAGTTAACTGCTATGAATACTGTAACATTTAAGCTCTCCAAAGAAATATCTCAATGTGAAAATTTATTATAGAAAGGATGAGTAGGGATACAGAATTATTCTTCTCATTTATTATCTTCCATATCTCTTTTGGAAAGTGGTCTAATTTCTGATGGTGCACACTGAAAAATTTTAAAGGATCCCCAGGTAAGCTTTGAATACACCAAGCACAGCTTGTAAGAATCTCTACAGACCTGCCAGTCACATCTGCTGTAGAGGTGGATTAAAGTAAAGTAGGTTAGGCAAGACAATCAATAAAACACACACCCCAGTAAGTTCCACAGTTTAACCAAGTCATGATGAAATATGATGTGATTACTTAGTGCTTGGAAGAATTGGCTACTTTTCAGTTTACATCTGATGATCACAGAGATCAATGACTAAAATACATCAGGAACATCCTTCACAAGCCTAAGTTTCCTTCAGGCTTTAAGCTGTGCTTGTCTAGGTTTCTCTTAACGAGCCCCGATGGTTTCTAAATGTGAAGGGAGCAAGACGTCTGCCAACAGAACACTGAAAAAGACACACATATTTTGGGTGTGTCTAGGATGGAAACTTCCAAAAATAACTAATGATACAGCAAGACCATCCAATTGTCAATCTCCAAAGTTTTCATACAGGCTGTTTATTGCCAAATTGTATCTCTCAACAAGCCTCCATCAGAAGTGGAGAAAATATGTAAGATTAGCTGAGCTTCTAGTCACATAGACGCATACAAAGCTGATGCCTTTTAAAAGGAGGACATAATCCTTTTCACAGTCATTTTCTATTCCCTACACTCTAGCATATGACAAACAAGATATGATCAAAAAAGCAAAAGGGGCAGAACTCTGAAGTCTAATAGATGGTAACATTCACAAAGCTAAAGCTCAAAAACTCAATTCCATTATTCTCTGCAGTACTTCCAAAAGAAAAAAAAAGTGTTTATAATGCCTACTAAGTTGGCTTCCTAGTACCAACTGACCACAACTCTTCACTGGCTGAGGAAGATTCTATTTTGCTGCATAGTGATAACAAGTGACCTAGCAGTATGACACTACTCAGTGTACTACAGACCGACTACATTGGAAGCTAACCAAAAATCCAACAATATAGGAAACACAGATCAGATAGAAGTGGTGACCAAGCTGGACTGAATGCCATATTAATTTTATGTTTATTAATAGTCATACAAGATTATTGCGAAGCAAAAATGAGTAAAACTCTTCCTGCTGTCTACAAGGAACAGGACAAGTCATAACGGTTTAGACTGTATTAAAAAAATAGAGTTTCTCTCACCACTTAAAATAATAGCTATTAAAAAAAAATCTCAGTAAACACTGGGGACAGATTGCCTAAAGTAATTATATAGTCATCATTACTGGAATTTTTATTAAAAGGTTTAGACAAAACAGTAGCCCAGAGTACACGTGACCCTGCTAGAAACGCTCCAGTGCAATTACAGCATCAAATATGTGCAGTGCCAGATGTTTGTCCTCCATGGACTGCTCTTCTCAAAAGAATAATTCTGAAGATGACATTTAACGTGGCCACAGTGGTGCAGTTGTCATACCACAGTACTATAAGCCAACTAAGATTGAAACTGAATTAAGATTGATTAATAGCATTTCAAGATGTGCTCAGATACAAACTGAGGATATGTACAGGGATGTTATGCACAACGGAAGAATACAAAACTCAAAGTTCAGAATATTAAATCTTTTAATAAGTTCATGTCAGTAGAATTCTTTTTCTAATAGTACTAAATACTATTAAAGATTCTATTTTGAAGATTCAAGTTTAAGTCTTCAACTAACTTAACTGCTCAAAACAATGTACTTCCAGATTTACCCACTTGCCTGCTGTGTGTGTGTCTGAGCGGATCGGTGTACTGTGAGGAAATAGACATCGAAGCTGTTCCCCCCCTGCCGAAAGAAACAGCCTATCTTTACGCACGGTTTAACAAAATAAAAAGGATAGCGGTCTCAGATTTTGCTGACATTAGTAAGTATTGTTCAAATTTTAATTTGCACTTACCTGATTGCATATTTGAAGTTGTTTCCCCACTAACAGCATGCCAGGATTAAAAAAAAAATTATATTTGATATTTTGGCAATTTCATTGTTTTCACTGCATACCTAATTCAATGCTTTTATGAGAACCAACTCTGAGGACAACACAAAACCCATTTGGGCCATATATCCATCTCAATATTCCCATACAACTAGAGATAGAACAGTTTGCTAAAAGTAAATTTTTATCTCCATCCCAGCCAGTCTTAAATGACCAGGTATTATTTTTCTTCCAAATGCTTCAGGGACATATCTCCCAGCTATCTCACTCTACGTGACAAATTCTATGAATATCTGAAACCATGTCACTAAGAAAATAATTAAAGACTCAAAGTGGTTTGGGTTGTTTTAGTGGTTTGATCTATTTGCTTTTTTAATTTAAATCCCTGAGGAAATCCAAATGTGGATTTTCCTCCACATTTTAATAATATTTACATTTGTAGATCACAATTAGGATGGTGCAGTCAACAATGCAACATTTAACACAAAACTGTACACATTTCACATGCCACATTATTATAAATTCAATATTTAGATTTTAATTTCTTTTATGTAAAGCTACCTTGAGAAGAATTGATTTTAGTGGAAATAGAATAGAAGAAATAGAAGATGGAGCCTTTTCAAAGCTTCTGTTACTAGAAGAACTTTCTCTTGCTGAAAATCGACTTCTGAAGCTTCCTGTTCTACCTCCCAAACTAACAACATTTAATGCAAACCAAAATAGAATCAAGAGCAGAGGAATCAAAGCAAATGCTTTTAAGGTAAGCAAAAACTCAAAAATTTAGTTAAGCAAAGTACATAAAATCAGTAACCAGCATATCCAATATACCACCACATTATTTTTGTATAATCGAAGAAACAAACTTACAACCAAGAAGCTTTCCAGATTTTTGGGGGGGTTCAACGACCTTGCTATAATAGTCCTTCATAGACTCACACTCTCATGACATTCAAATAAGATATTTCATAGAAGTTTTTCTATGTACTTACTTTCACATGCAAAAAAAAACCTTAAGTGAAAAATTGATGGCTCAAATACAGTTCTGAGTACCACATAAATACTACTAAAAAGGATTTAGCTTTAGAGCTGTCTCCAATTTTAAAAGACATAAGCCTGATTTTCTTGATACAACAGGATTCAACATCGGCACCAAAACAATGTTTCTTGTTAGTTCACTTTAGGTGCTTTCTATGTGATCAGAAAACTAATACTGGTATCTTGTCACAGGTACAGGTTACTTAACATCAAATTAAGTTCTACCAGCATTAATAATATCTCTTTGTTTGTAATAGAAGCTGACAAATTTGGCCTACCTCTACTTAGGACATAATGCACTGGAATCTGTTCCTCTTAACTTACCGGAAAGTCTGCGCATTCTTCACCTTCAG
Organism: Heliornis fulica; assembly: GCA_013399135.1. Lineage (NCBI taxonomy): Eukaryota > Metazoa > Chordata > Aves > Gruiformes > Heliornithidae > Heliornis > Heliornis fulica. The sequence goes on along the minus strand of VXBZ01009988.1, from coordinate 744,449 downwards.
GTATTTTTGAAGTATTTCCTTAACATTTTATTATGAAGAGCCTCATTAATTACATACTTCAAACCTACTGCCTTGTAAATCAGTTCACACTTCAGTTACACTGCAACTGTCTAATGCTCATCCAAATGTAAATAACTTGCCTCTAATAGGTTTGTCCAACCATGCAGAAGTGCAGAAGTTTTGTTAGCTAGTTATCATGCAAGACTTTCTCATCAGCTTCTGCACATTAAGTATAGGAAATGGTAAAATAAGGAATAATCTTTTATCAACAATACATTTCAAACTTCAATAACAACCTCAAATTGCTTGTCAGCTCATTGACTAGTTTGAAAATACTTGATTGCTACACATCTATATTAAACATGAGTCCATCCCAATAACATGGAAATGGGAGGGCAGCAGGAATACAGGAATGAAATTAAAGGCTGAAAACTCCTCAGCATAACAGTGGGGGAAGAGGAGGGGGAATGTCCAGGGATGTGTATATATGCATGTGTGTTTATAAAGGAAATGTTTTGTTTTGCAGTACAACAATATTACTACAATCACCGATGACACATTCTGCAAATCTAACAACACACGTTACATCCGCATGAGCATGGATGAGATAAGAATGGAAGGCAATCCAATCGTCCTGGCAAAGCACGTCAATGCCTTCTCCTGCTTGAGAACACTGCCTGTGGGAACATACTACTAGTCACTCCTTACAAAATCATACCATGCTTAAGTTTTAGCATGTAACAAAAGACCATTATTTTTCCTCTGCTTATAAGTTTATATCCTCTCCCTTATTAGTGTCATTTTCACAGCGTATCCAGAACCTTTTACTACACTGAAACCTTGTTCTCCTCTAAAATCACTTTTTCAAAACAGCCCCTTTATAAAGCATCATCCATATTTTCAGAATCTTTTCCATAAATGAAAATGTAAAAATACATATATGCACACACACAACTCTGACTTGTAGGTAAAAATCACACACATAAGTGCCTGTTCACATTCTTTACCAGTGCCTGGAACAATCACTATATAATAATTTCAAATGCAAAACATGGTTCAAACGAGCTACATAGGAAAAATACATCTTAAGTCCAAATTATGCTTTTTAAATCTGAAGTGAACCTTATTTTTTTCAGTTGACCTTCAGAAGTGTATTGAATTAAGTTGCATAGAAAAGAAAGTTACATTCAGGAACTTCTCAAAGCTTAACTTCATTAACACTTCCTTAAAAACTTGGTTTTGTGGAGAAGAGCAACATAGTAACATTGCAAGTGGAACTTTCCAAACTCATCTTAAATCTCCATCTACTATTTTGCTTTGAAATTAACCTAGGAGTGTGTGTGTGTGTATAGATATTTATGTGTACTTTATTTTTAAACATGCTGTTTTAAATTGAAAAATATGTTTCCCTCAGCTGTACTCACAGGACTGATTTTTGCCAAATCGGCTTCCAGTTTCAGTATAATGGTCAAAGTATGGCATTAGCACCACAAGTACTGATGATGATGTAGACCAAACCTTGTTCCACTGCTTTTTCTTGTCAAGTATTCTTAAAAATATACTTAACAGCAAAGCTGAATTAATGCCTTTGGTTGTAAATAAGTAAGGTTGAAGCCAAATGTGAGTGCAAAGAAACAGAAGTACCTTTGTAAAAGAACATTTTGCATATTAGGGAATATACAAATCAGATCTTGAAATTAGAAAGGCAATTCTATCGTTAATCTAAAGATAGGGTTAAGTTTAAGTGAAAGTTACACTCAACTATAAACTATGCAGCATATTAAGAACATGAATTGATGTGCACATGCCTCAGTCACTTCAGACAATCGATACACAATGTTTTCAGTAAGACAGCTACACATTTCTGTCATATCATTTTCAGTTTCTTCCCTCTAATACCTATCACAGGCATAAACTCTTGAGATAAATGAATGTCAAAAATGTCCTAGTTACTGCTAGCAGATCAATGCTGTACTAATTTTAAAGCTAGTATAGATTCCTAATTTGTAGAAGTAGTTAAGCATCAAATGCATGATGATGTATCACTACATCTATGATATTGATTTTACAGGTATTTTGGTTTAGTTTTATCTTATTTAGATAAGCCTTGATTTGTTAGTGCTTGTGCTATGGGGAATTAAGTGCACACTTAATTCTGAAATTACTGATGCTCTGCCACTAAGAGTGTGGCTATGTCAGGCAACAACTGTGGGCTCCTCTTTACGTGAGGAAGATGTAATTAATAAATGCAGGACAAAAATATTTTTGCCCTGAATCCAAGAAAGACATAGCAATCCTCAATATTACCATTTTTAAGGGATTTGGCATATAAAAAAAAAAAATAAATCCATTGTCTTCATGCAACTGGGAACAAAACCAAGCCTGACAATGAGAAAAATATTTAAGGGTTTTTTTTCCATTTTCCCATGTAAGTGATAAAACTGTGATGTTTCCAGATTCTTAGCACAAGGTAAAAAGTGATCCCAAAGCATGAAAAATACAAACCAACTTCAAGCCAAATTGATGCTAGCAAAAATTAAAAGCCTAAAATGGAGATAACACAGCTAGAAGTGTAAGTGTAACAACATTACATAAACAGTTGTGCCTAATCTTATTCTCAACACAAAGCATTATTACAAAATAAAGCTATTTCCAGTATGAGTAAATAGCACCAAAACTCTTCTAGTAAAAATTATAGGTGTATACTCAAATATATGCATATTTATGTAATATATATACGCATGTAAACATTCCAAGACCTAACCACTAACACATTATTAATTTTACATTAAAATGTTGTATATAGTTTTGAATAAGCACTAAATATCAACAGTAGCACTAATTAATGCTCTTAATACTTTGTAAGCAAAGCAAAGTAGGCAACTGATACCTTCTGAATGCCTCATGCAGGCAATAAGCTATCTGGTAACTTGCTACGAACAGGGAAAGTATTTTAAAGTGTAACTAATCAAAACTTTGGGCAAGAAGGGCTTCAGTGTGCAGGATTTGTTGGTCTTCTACTTGTGTCACCAGCACTAGTATCAAGCTGAATGTACACTACTTAATTTTTTCCCTATCACTCAATTCTGTTCTGTAATTCTAATAAAACTTGATTTATTTTTTTTTCCTTGTTTATCAATATCAACTTCAACAATCTGCTTCTCCAGCAATGCCAACAGACTTCACTTGTTTGGCCTCACGGCAGACTAAGGGTGCATCCAGACAAGAAAATTACTTGCAGATGTAAATCCGTTTTACAGACAGAAAATTTGTTGTGGCAATGCACTAATCCCTGCAGTACAAATGTGGCCATACAAAAGACATGTCATTCACCCTTCAAAATCTCTTTAAAGCTCTATCTTGTAGACTTTTTCAGTAGAATGGAGCAGCAGTAAGTAGTAACAGAGTGCTCAAGTCTACCACTGACACATTTCAGTAAGAAAGCACAACTGCTAAACCACAATGTCAGGGAATATTCAACACTGAGCACCACATGTTTACAAATTCACATCTCTCTACTCACACCAGCTTAAATCTGCCCCTGCTTCTAGGAAAGCCTGCTTATAGTCATGTCTATGTATAATTTAAATTGTGGGTTTTTTGCTTAATTCGAATTATCCATCCCATCACGACTCTCTTACTGGGAAAACTCATGGTTCAAAACTGTCATTTGTGACTGTCAAATTTAGAAATACAGCTCTGCCCATCTTGGCTGCAAACCTGCAAATGTCCAACTTTCATTATCGAGGTAATCAATCACCTCTACATTATTCCTTTCTTCTCAAGTACCAAAGCTAACTGAAAAGAAAAAAAAAAATCTACTTTTCCTGTTACACTACACTGAGAAAACTATTGGAAGCATTGTCTATTTCTACTTAAATGCTGGGGTAATTTTCTTTTAAATTACAAAATAATGGAAAAGCTGTAAGTTCAAAACTGACTCCAAATCATCCTCACTCCAATACTGTACACAGTCACCTGGCCATATACGTGAAGTCTAGCAAGCAGATAGGGGAAAAAAAAACACCTCATAAAGATCACAGGCTCATTTTTAATTGTCTAATATTGACAGGAGAAGACACTTTGCTTGTTATTATGCAAATGTTAATACTTCTAGTCACTTTCACAGCACTTACTACAGAACATTAGGTTGCAAATACACATTCTTCCTCACAAACTGGTTATTTGAACTGTCAGATTTGATCTCCAAGCCCTTGTTTAATTCTCTCACCTCAAAGTCTTCTATTACTAAATGAAATTTTTACTAAAGCTAGCCTAAAAATCTCTTCATACACGCACAGTGACTCATACTTAATAAATATTCCCCTAAACTGACTCTCATTTCTCAACAGCATCTTCGTCCATGGAAAGAAAAACACCTTTAGAAAAGATGTTTGTAATACTGACAAACTAGTAATATATGCCTTCAGTGACTTTACCGTCAGACTTTTTTCAATCAATGAATGTATCCCTTCACCCACTCAACATCTGAGCAATCACTTTTTAAAGCTGTTTAAGATACACAAAATTTATTAGTAATTTCTAGACCTACACCCCTTTATTTTGTACTCAACTTTAAGATGACAAATATTTACAATAGTTCACTGATTCACTGTCCCAGAAATCATAGTGACTGTTGTCATAAGGCTGATCCAAGGATCAGAAAGCACCAAGAAGTGCCAAAAAAAAAAAAATCAAAATCAAAAAATCCCACACCTTCTCTAATATTAATCATCATATAAGGCGTTCTGTGTTTTTTTAAGGCAGTACAGTATTTTTCCTCCAAGAAATAGTTGTTTATCTTAAAACCAGTATTAAGGCAAAGCAAAAAGGCTTAATTAAAATCAAGTTCAAATACTATGTTCCAGTTAAGAGTGATGAACCATTTCTTTCCAACTCAGGTAAAACATTTCAAACTGGAAGTGCTGTCACCTGAACACATGCTGCCACATTTTCAAGAGACATCAATCCAGTCCTTCAGAACTAACATTTAAATGCCAAAGACTACAAATGCTATCTTCTTTCAAATTTCTTCTTTTACCTTTTTTTTGTTCAAAATGAAATCTAATATCAATGCACTACTCCTTCCCACAGAAGGACACATATATTCTTATTTCCACACCCCCCATGTACAAGGAAGCACACTGCCCCTTGAAAGGAACCCCATGCAAGCACACTGCCCCTTGAAAACAAACAAAAAATCATTAGCTAATATTCTCTCCTAATAACAAAATTAAGATTCCCCTACTCCACTAAATAGGGCTAATCTGACCTCCATTTGTCTTAACAATAAACTAATTTTATTAGTGATCCATAAAGACTAGACAGCCACTACCTTGAAATGCTGGAAGGTACGTCTGCGATGTACGTGCCACTCAGCGTAAGATGAAAGGCTTCGGAAGAACGTTAAAAGATCTCCGCGTTCCTCAGTGCTACAGAAGAAAAACATTTTTAACCCAAAGATACTAGTCAGAGTAACAATTCTATAGACTAATTTTTGCACTTTTTCCTTAAGGAATTTGTGATTACTGTTGTTCAAATTTCAAGTCAGAAAACATGCACCCCTCAAAAAAAAATGATCACAACAGGAAAAGAAGCTGAACTTGACAAAACAGCTGCCTGTAAAACCTCAGTTTGATGTTATGCTTATTTTATCTCATTCTTCTTTTTCAAATTCATTCCATGATGCTCTGTAGTAAAAATTTAACCTACAAAACTGGTAAGGTTTGCCAAATATTCCTGAGAGCTTTGTCCTATTCAACTAAATCTTTGCATGACACGTTACCTATCTCTGACATTCAGCTTTTCAAGATTAACCTTGAAATTTAAGTAAGCAGGAAGGTCTGTTCATGACATCATCCGTGGCACCTAAACCGAAATTTTTTATATCGTTACATCTTGATTTATCTGCTATTGTAAAAAATTAGATAGTGGGGCAGGATGTGGGAGAAAGATGCAATTAACTTTGTAACTAGTAAGTGGCGAGCAGAGATCTTGGTGCCAACCCCACTGTAAGCAGAAGTTAATAAGTCTGGATGGACCCGAGCTGATCCCTGCAGACAGGCACTCAATACTTACACAGTTTGGGGCTCCCTCATGATTTAACAGTTCAGCCACACGTGGATATGTTATGACTTCATTCATACAAACAATCTTACACCTAAACTAATAAATTGTATTGGCACCAGATGTCCTGCAATGAGCAGCACAGAGACACCTTTACTCAACTTGTACTTGGCCAGTATGGATTCAGTAGAGCTTTCAGCCTATATCATGAGACCAGTATTAGTGCTGTTCTGGCAAGGAAATCATTCAATTGTCATGTTATTGCACATAGTAGTTTTACATCCATAGTGCCTCTGAAAACTGAAAGGTCAGCAGCAAGTCATTTTACTTTCTGACATTGGTGAAGAATTTTCTATGTAAGAGACAAAGCACAAGAGAAATAAAGAAAAGTTTCTATAGTTTGGGCTTTCCCTGTTTCAGAGCGATTGAACAGCATCAAGTGAAATTGGTTAGGGACAATGATTCCATGCTTAGTCTAATAAAGTTTTTCCACTTCCACTGACATTGGTTAACAGAGGAAACAATACCAACGCAGGGAAATGTAAGAGATTTCCAGTACTCTGGTGCTAAAGTCAATTTTAAAACATAAGCAATACTTAAAATACAGATTTTGCACTTAAAAGGAAACGTATTTCTTACATGCACTTGTTTCACACACACAAGTTGAATCGTTTAAGCTTCAATATAATTTCAAAATTAAAAGCTCACAGTGTCTAAACAATCAAACAAAAGCTCCCACTCCAAAAGAAGCAATGAGCATTCTGAAAAATGTACATGAACTTACTACTGAAGCAATTTCCACAGAAGTTTATGAAGAATAGAGTCAAGGAAAGCTACGTGGCTGCATAATTATCCATTTTTCACAAATGGGGAAATACAGTTTTGAAAATAAAAACGTTCTTGATATACAGAGATGATTAGTCTTATTGAAAAGCATAGCAATTACCAAACTGACATGCCATGCTAACCTGGACTGAGAGATGTCATTTATTTCTCATCAGTCTACAAGGTAGTAACGATACTGCATGCAAGAGAAGCCACGATGCATCAAACATTGGGGCTGATATGTTCGTTGCCTTTCATCATGAAATTTGGTTCACAGAGAAATTTACTAGCAAAAATAAGTTATATGTTTTTCAACTTCAGTAACTGGCACTAAAGTTACTTCTGTTATACATTATACATTTATAATTAATTCATGATCCTGTAAGATCTGGAAAGAGAAAGCAAAGGAGACAGTCTAAGGTGACAGAAACTGCCAAGTAACCAACCATTCATCCAGTAACCAACCATCCATTCAGTTTTATCGGGGAGAAACAAAGGAAAAATGCTAATAAATAGGTATGCAGCTTTTACTAAAGAAATGTGGCAAGAATGCAAAATTCCACAAGAGCTGAGCGTCAGAATACCTGAAGCAACATTATTCTTTAATCACAAGACTGAACAGCTTCTCATCATTGTTAACGTGAAGCCACAGTCAAATGAAACAGACTACTAGCCATTGTCAAAACATAACCAGCAAACACTGCTTTGAAAACACAAACATCTATTTCAGTTACTAATAGAGGATTTCACCAGCTTGCAAAACTTGATTGAGGGAGATACCTCACTTACACTTGGGAATATTGGAGCAAGTTACAAAGGATCTAAAATTCTACATGTAAATTTTACTTTTGACATTCTTTTTGTTTGAGATTAGCTATTCTTTCTGCATTTTCAGAATAGCTGAGAGCATAAACTTGAGGCCATTAACAGAAGGGTTGCAACAGCCTATTACAAGGTCACTTCAGCCATTCCAGGGAAAACTGTGCCTCAGATCCAGCCCAAATACGCAGGAACAGCACCCCTTAACAATGTTACCAAGCTTAAACTTGAAAAAATACATTAAGTTCATTCAGATTTTGAAAATGTAAAATAAAAGCCAAATAGGTTTTATCCTAGCCTGGAAAGAACTGCATCATTAAAGGAAGTTACCACAGTAGTCACAGCTGCCAGCAAGGTCAGGCCAAGATGAAAAATCGCTGGCAGCACCAGCAAACCTGAGTCCCTGGAAGGACTTAGACACATACTGGTCTACAACAACTGACTAGGTCTGTGTTCTGGACAGGTTTTTTTAACCACAACCCGTAATTGTACATATAAAAATAAAATATATAATAATTAAATGATGTAGTAAAAATCAGCAATTTGTATTGCTGGCCTACATCCCATTGTCTAGTCAAGATTCTACACATACTGCAACACACTTAAAATTCACATACATGAAAAAGAGCAACACAACCCTTTCTTACAACAGTACAAAGTCTTTTTAAAAAATCTTGGCAATATTTAATGACTATCCAGTTTATGCAATTAAAAAAACTAACACAAACCAGTTTTATCATTTTATCTTTATTTCTTTTTTTTCCTTTCATATTAATTTTTAGGTGATATGGCAGATAAAAAACATTTGAGGTGGGATCACCAAGTAGAGAGATAGTTTTGGCTCAATAGTTCAAAGAACAAGTTTCAAATGTAGAAGTCTACACATTCTGAGTACATGCTTCCCATGTACAGATACAGCATTGGCTAAATTAAAGCTAGAAAACAGGATTCAGTGTTTAGTAAGGGGGAAAATCTGTGTTGGTATGAAGCAACACTTGGTTTTTCGGTATTGGCAAGACAGAAAGACTGTGCAAAAGCACGATTTCAGTTAACTGTCTCACAGCACTTAAATTACCCATAAGCAATAATTCCCAATTAGCCTAAGTTAGCACAACCCCTAGTGCTACAGCCAACTACAACAAACACTAAAACGCCAAGAAAACACTGCATAAAATAACAAGATACTAAAAGAGTGCATGTTGAAAAATTAGGCCTCTCTTTTTTTAAAAGAATTCAACATTACAAAATGTCACCAGTTTAAAAAATACCCATCTCTAAAGTCTATATCCATCTAACAGAGAAGTCATCCAAAACCAGCAAAAAGTATATTCAGGCAGAGAGTAGCTATGTATCAGGTTAAAAATCACATATCCTACATCCAAACACCCTTCCACGTCTACAAAATACCACAGAAGTATATAAGAAGCATACACAGTGTAAAAGCATTTAATATGTTACTTCAGTTATTTTAAGATAGGCTTTTTTTTTAAACTCTCTGCAGTATGTAAGACTTCTTGCATTAGCATATAAAGCCAAAGAATGACCCTTACAGCTGTGAGAAGAATTCATGCTTCCTCTCGCTTCCAAGATACCTCACCCATGCAGTGTTTAATATAAGGCTGATATTTCATAAATCCTTCACTCTGACTCAGAAATTCTTAATAGGATAAAGTCAGAGCAGTTTTCTAACTCTCTAAGAACCCCTCCTATTTGATTAAGTAAACCATGAAGTAGTTATCTGATTAATGGCATATCAAACAAACAAACAAAAAAAAAAACAGCAGTAAGATTTTTCATATTGTGATCTCAACAGTTTAATGTTTATGGGGTAACTGATGCAAAGGGGACTCTAGTAAAATCCGAAGATAAAAGACTAAATACTGTGATCCCTATTTGCATACATATTTGATTGCCACAGGATATTTAAGGAATAGAGCATATAATTTAAAAATAGATATTTTATATTGCAGCAGTACCTGGTTAAAAATTAACTGCTGAATTTTGCTGCTTTCAAAAAACATGTTGCTGAAGTGTTCCAGCATTCTTCTGTTTTATTCCAAAGCAGGATGGGCTTGGGAATTACAACTGAAAGCCAAGTTTTCAACTCTGGTACTATTAAAGAACCTTTTCTATCATGTAATATGAAAAATGAAGCTAAAAAAAATTAGAAAGCTGAAGAGGAAAAAATCCAGGCCAGTAGAAAAAAAACAGAGCTAGACAATGAATTTGGCAAAACTGATACAAGGAGGCAAAAGAGCAAAACAGGTTCTGGTAGGGAGGCTGAGAAGAACAAACAATACAAAAGCCGACCAAATTTAGCTGGTCAAGAATGGAGGAAAAAAAAAAAAAAGGAGAAAAGAGGAAAGTATCAAGATTCTAAAAGCAGATGGTGAAGAATAAAGGGCTAGTTGAGCAAAGCCTGAATCTGTATGTGAATAGGGGTTTAGGATTTACAGTAAGAAGTGAGAACTATCTTAAGAAGGAAAGCGAGAAAACAAGGCATAAAGGGAGATTATATGATCAAATTAAGCCAACCTAGCAGCAGGTTGTCATCAAAACAGACACTGCCGATGTGGCCACCACTCTGGCCACATATTTACTGTCTTACAGCAACACACACTGTAACATTGCAGGACAAGACAAATAGAACAGTGGAATTTCAAGGGGTTTGGGCTCCACTCTCCTCTGCCCCAAATTATTTTTTTCAACCAAATGACTACATTGATCCTATTTGACACGTGGCTTCAAGAGTATATACACTGACACAAGGACAACAGATGGTACATGCAAACAGGGGGACAGGAGAGAGAACTGCTAGCTTTATTGTCAGCAAAAAAAATAATCTATCATTCATGAAAACTCGTGTTTACTTATGAATACTGGTGTCCTGTGGAAAAGGACCAAGGCAGGGACAAGACAGAGACAAGACACCAGTGGTCAAGCCAAAATGAAATAAAGTCTGCCACTACTTCAACACATTCCTTTCTGGTGTTGCTACTGATTCCAAGACACTTCTGCTGTCAGAAAATACTAGTGAGAAAACCAGGATAAAGTTCTCCTCTAAATACTGCTTCTTGTGAACAGTCAAAAATGACTCTTAGTTTTACCACTACTTTTAGTAAGTTTGTATCAAAATTCCAAAGCCTCTAAATGACAACTCAGCTCTAACAAAGCTTGAGGTAGAACAGACCTCTCTTTTGACTCCACTTACCCCGCCCCAGAATATAAAACAAACCAAATCACTTCAAGAGCAGGATTAAGTCAACTACCCAATAATAATAATAGATTTATTCTCAGGATAGTTTGATAGTAGATTTCATAGTGGAATACCACAGACAAATAATTTGATCACTATTCATCCCGTGTACCACAAGAAGCTGAAATCCTCCAAAAAATACTGAGTAGCAATCACTTCAGTTTTAGTACACACACTCTCTTAAGCCATTGCACAGATACACCGTTGCAGGCTTTTTAACTATATTCTATTGTTTTTAAATAGCTGGGAAAAAAATCCTCATGCAAAGAAGGGCAATGGAACAATGAGATGAGAATTAAAAGCAGGCAAGTACTGGAGGGGTGTTGTGGATGAAGGCTTTGGCCATTACTCACCTCCAGTGCACATCCACAACTCACATACACATATGAGTAACAGTTAATGTGTTGATTACATAAACCACAACGCAATAGCTGAGACGGAAGTGACTTTGTTATAGCTTTCTCTGAACCAAACAGCTAAAGCACATCATAATCCAAATCAAGTTTCTTTAATTAAAATTCATAATGGTCCTAAAAGACCTTAAAAACTATGTACATTTCTTCTTTCCAGGACACAGAACAGAGATGGCACCAAGCGTTTATGTTGGACTAACAGCAATTTTACCAAAGAAACTGACCGCCAGCAGTTTACACGAAAATTCAGTATTGCATTTAGTGTCAGATATCCCATCCAAAAACCTTCCTTAAAATACTCCACTTTACCTTGACACAAACTTGCTCACATCTGAATTTTCTTCAGATTCCAATGTTATGCTGAGATCAGTAATAACAGCAGACACACTCTCTTTGTTCTAGATTGGAGAAGGAACACCAAATTGTTTTAGTAATTTCTTGAGTGAGAAAAAAGGTATCTATTTGCATATAAAAACAGATGAAAATATGTGTGACTGCTGCCAAGTACAATCCTTAAAAAGCCATTTTTTTAAGCTACAGCTTAGATGTGGAGATATTTTCTTTCATTTCAACAATATTGGTATTATCTATACAAGGCTTCTGGAATAACACCTGAACTACTCATTATAAAAGAAACATATATGTCTTCCTTTATACATATATATGGTTCATTTACTTCCTGTCACATCACTGCTGCTTCTTTAAGATCCTCCTCATTTTCCAACACAATCCCTAGCTGTCACACATACAAAAACACTCAAACAGAAGTTTTCATCTGAAAACTGTAACAATGTTGCTCTAAGTTTTAAAAAAATATTCCTGATAGGTTTTCCTTATTATTATTATTTGCCACCCTATAGTTTCGCCTGAAATTCTGGTCCCTTTTTACAATACTAACTATTACTCAGGGGTACATGCATGATAAACAATCTATAAAATAAAGTGAAAATAAGTTCATATAGTAAAAATGAAGCCACAAAAGAATTTATTTTTTTTTCTACAAGTTACTGACCACACCAGAGTAATAGGTAGGGTAATGGCAAATGAAAAAGCTGAGAAAAGGAACAGAAATTAGCCTGTTGGTAACAGTAAGTGTACTTCTTGACTGGGTAACACCCAGAATAAAAAGTAAAACCCGTACATTATGACAAATTAAAACTGTTCTCCTCGTTGGTGTCTCCTTAACTAATGTCCTATTTTCCACAATGTGTCAGCTTGCACCATAGAAAAAAAGCATAAATCAATAGATACATCACCTGTACACAGTACCTGTAACTTACAATTTAATACGCAATACTTGCCAAAAAATTCAAAAGCTTAACTCAAAATTCTTTTTTAACTTAAGTGTTTGGGTTTTTTTTTGTTTTTTGTTTTTTTGTAATATATACCCCTGTAAACAGTGTATTTCCTAAGCGGTTTAGTTGTAAAAGTTGCAAGCATTACGTAGACAAGTGCTGCCATCTAGTGGCTTAAATAGATTTATGCATCACCAATGCAGCTTTGAACAAACAATTCGGCTGCTCATCTGAGGTCCATTGAGTAGGTGTCATTCTGCAGTACCGTACATGTCACAAAGAACACATTAAAAAGTAATGCTATTTGTATTCTCAAAGCTAAATGCAGTTTTATACAAGGAAATCGTAAAATTATATCACTAAGACCACAAGTTCAAGTCATGCATGGATTAGATTACAGAATAACCTCATCCACCTGAACTGAAGCTTCAAGTTATACAGGCCACATGTCACTATTTAAACAGTGATTGCCTAAATTGATAATATTACTTTTCTTAATATTATGAAGGACATCTTGACACAGCAAGGCAGTTTTTTAATAATACCAGGTTCAGTCACATTTAATTTAAAAAATGTTAATTTAATGTTCAATTTAAAAAATTTTAAAAACAGACTGATTTCTGTTACTTTCCTTAAGAAGGAAACTTCCTCACATCAAAAATACTAAAAATTGCAAGTGTGTTCCATTACTTGTCATTTTGAATTCTATGTAAATAACAGATTCTTATGAAAGAGCTTCCTTGCAAAAAACCTCCAATTAGCATAATTTCTGTGCAGTCCTGTCATGTAACAGCTAGTCACATTAGCCAAGCAAATAGAAATCACAGAATCACAGAACATGAGGAGTTGGAAGGGACCTCAAAAGTTCATCTAGTCCAACATCTCTGCTAGAGCAGGGTGACCTAGATTAAAATCACACAGGAATGCGTCCAGATCACATAAAGTTTAAGAAAAAAAAAACCAAAACTAACCCACACCACACAAAAAAAAAACCTCAAACCACCAACAATTATTCGAGTTTGAAGTGCTTTAGCTTTTCCTTCGTTTCCTCCAGAGAGGTAGGTTCAGAATTTTCCAGACTATAGGAGAGCACTAACAGTTTTGTGACTGAACGTTGAGCCTGACCTTGGCTTGGATGTGCACAGAATTCACAAATCGGATGCAGCAGTTAGAGAGAAAACAACCAATGGAGGTTTAGATTAAGGAGACTTGTGTAATCAAAATAACAAACAAACAAAAATAATTGTTGAACATTTCAGCTGGAAAACAGCATTGACAACTGTCCAGTTGAAGTTTTGTTTGCTTGGTTTTGATGTTTGTTGTATGCTTTTTTAAACATATATTGATCCTTACCTGCATTTCAAGAAGCTGGAATTCCAAATGAAATGACAGCGAGTGGAAATTACCTGTTAATCTGTGCTTTTGCACTGTTCTTTCTCTAGCTGTTATAAAGTTAACAGAATAATTCTTGGTTATAATTCCATTCACCAATTACTGCATTTCTTTCATTAGTCATATTGAAGTACCCACTGACAACATGCCATCACATAAGTAACTAAGTTAAACATGTTAAAAAAACAACTCAAAAAACCCCAACAAACTTAAGTCATCTTTCCTTTCCCCACTATGCAAAATACTGTGTTCACTCAGAAACCAGTTTTTTCTTACCAGTAAAAAAAAACCCTCTATGTATTTAAAGATAATATTTTTTTTCCTAGCATCAGAAGTGGAATCACTACACAGATTTGCAAATATAACAGTGTGTGCAGTGTTAGCACCAGTAAAAGGCACTAAAACACTTACTTTTTTCCACTGTTTTCTTGGAGTGACTTGTGAACTGAACACCAGTAAATTTCACTAAAAAGGAGAGATCTCTTTCAAGACTTTCAAGTTGAGCTTTCAGGTTTGATAAAGATTCGCATCCAATAGAATCTCCCTGAAATCCTCTTTGGAATGATTTTCTAGAATTGGGAAAGGAAAAACAAATCAGAAGTGCAAAAGACCCAGACATAAGAAAAGTTTTATCACACTGGTAGAGCAATACCATTAACTAAAAATCATTTGTAATCTCATCTTATGATTAGCAGACCAAGATAAGTTTCCAATGAGTCAAATTTCAGTTGGATCACATTGCTAGGCACAGTAAACATTTCTAACTCACACCAATACTTTATGTTCACTGCCAGGCAGACACAGCCTTTATAAGAAGCCTGCAAAAATAAGTATCCATTTTGAGGACCGTGCAACAGAGATGACCCCTGATGCCTTCACCTAAGTTACTTATTTTATCTATATTTAAAATAGAGTGTCAGTCTGTTTTTAAGTGGACACAGATGTAATGGAAAACATGGCTTTTGCAATCAACAACTTTGCAGGGTCCACACAGTAACATACCTCACTGATACCATGCTCTGACCACTATGCTGAAAACAAGGCAAACAAAACAAAATCCTAAAAAAAACCCCACAAACTACCGAGAAAAAGCAGTAGAACAATGAACTGTTTGGTATTTGTAACCTCTTACCATATATAACCTGTGTTCTAAACAAAATCAGTGCTGTAAATTAACAAAAGGAAAGCCCTAACATAGAGGTAAAACCTTATCCTAACAATTTTGAAAAAGAAACATTGGTAAGCCATTATATGAAAAAAGGCATACATTGACTTCAATATCTCCTCGTCAGAGAAGATGGTGGATTCCTGCTGGCTATCTTCATATTGCTCAGCCAAAAGGTTAATTTCTTCTTCCAGTGATTGGATTTCTTCTTCATAAACTCGGAAAACATCGGTGTCCATTTCTCAGAAGCAGTGTTACTAGATAAAACAGAATAAGCATATTTCTTAGGCCAAATAAAAAACCCATAATTTTTATTGAATGAAGAAATGTAAATATAACCGTATTCAATTTTTCTCATAACCCTCCATGTAAAATGAGACCATTCTTCTATATTTTATTACTTCTAAAAACTAGTTATTACATTTACATACAACTACATACAATTTTAATTACATTTACATACAACTACATACAATTTTACAATATACCAGGTACCTTTGGCAAGCACAATGATTTACACTATTTTTTAACAACTCTAGAGCACCAAACACTACTGTTTTATGAAATATTTAGCTATCATTAAAAACTTGCTCCTCAGCAATCAAATTTGACAAGAATTCTGTCACCAACTTGAAAACAAATTTAGGCCTGCACTAAAGCTCTGCTCTTACCACTACAGTACTCTGTCATCAATGCAGCTCATACTTTAACCCTAGAAAGCCCACTTAGAATGACAGTAGTCTACAAATAGACATTACAAGAGCATAACAGGTACTTTTTTACATAATGTTGAAGGCTACAAACCTTCCACAGAAACATGACACTGCACTCTAAAATCATTATGAATAGGAAAGATTTTACTTCCAATGAACATATGAAGCTACCAGCTATCATGAAGAATGTGACAAAGAAAGCATTTCTAACTTTGAATCAAAAAAAAAAAAAAAGAGTGCAAATACAATTACTAAACCAGTTTGGAGACACAGGTCACTGCACACACTCCAAATACATAAATCAGGAGCATAACATAGATTCTTTCTCTTAAGAACCTTTTAAATAAAATATTATTTTATTCAGGAGTATAACCACATGTTTTAGATTTGCTGTAACAGAACAGGCTTTTCTGCCAAGAAACAGCAATCCTAATTAGGTACAGAAAATGAATTCACCAATTCACCTTATGAGCCACCTGACCAAGTGAGGCACAACTGTTCCTAATAACGCTAAAGCATACTCTGCCTTGCAAGTATAAAGAGACACAAAGAAACCACCATGTTTAATAAACTACTCAAATTAAAAAAATGCCAATTTTAACAATAAAAAAATCTGACATTAAGCCTGGGTGTGACACATTCAAAGGACTGTGAAGAACATTATGTGGCTCAATACTGATGTATTAATGCTTTCAACCAGGAAAAAGAGTAAAATATAGTTTTAAGTGTGTTTTTAAACAGCCATTATCTGTTATTTGCAAGATCCACACTAACAAGGGTCAATAAGAAGAGATGAGGGTGAAACAGAATTTTCTTGGTTTATTTTGTAAGAAACAGCACTTAAACAACAGATTAAAAAAACCTCAACGTTCAAAACTTGTTTTGCATGAAACACTTAGAGAATAAAGGAAACACATACAATTAAAGGATCACAGAGATGGTGCCCAGCCACAACTACCTCTGGAGTTTTAAGCAATGCTTTGCAATGTATGACAACAAACAAGCTCAACAGGGAAAAGGAATAAAGTTGTCCAACTTTCAACGCATCCTATAAGGAATCTTCTTTATAAACTAGATACACTGAAGCAAATTTTGGTCATAATAAGTGTACGTTGTGAAAACCAAAGGCTTACGCTAGCTTAACCCTAGGCTGTCAGCTAATTGCTTTGTAAACAGCTGCTTCAGAAAACAGCAACGTGTGTAGAGCCCCCAGCTATCACAGCTCCACTGACTAGAGTAGATTCCAGAAGACTCATCAAAAAGCACTATCTTTAAGACATAACACCAGTGCGCACTATTAGTTAAATGCAACGCGACTTAACGAAAAAAAAAAAATCCTTTTTTCCCCCTCACGGCCCGCGTACGCACACGCACTAGCGATGGCTACTTCACAGCTCCACGTACCTGCCCCTACACACCCCTTAGCGCTCGCCGCTGCTGGGAGGAGCGCTCAGGAGCCTGCGAGAAGCGAGCCGCTGGCGGTCCGCGCGTCGTTGCTGTGTTTGCGGCCTCGCAAGTCTCACAGCCGGGGGACGCGGAGAGCCGCTGCCGTTCCCCTGTAAGGTGCGGGTTGAGGTTCGCAGGTGCCAGCGGCTCCCGGCGGTACAAAGCACGCCCAAGGAGAGCGGCCACCCCCAGAGCACAGGGAGCCGAAGCCCGCTCCCGGGTGCGGAGAGCCGGGAGGTGACCAGAGGGAAGAGACGCCGCTAAAGAGAAGACACAGCCGCGCGCGCTCCTTCGAACTGCGCGCCTAAACAAACAGCTCGCGGCGGCCCCGGGCGCAACCATCACTGCCGCCCGGGGTGGGGGGGAACCGCCGCCCGCGCCTTCATTCCTCCCTCGGAAACACAAGCCGTTTGAAGAACCATTTCAGAGATCGTTATACGAGAGAGAGATTTTTAAAAAGCGATTTCATTAGCGAGTTCCTCACGGTTTTTTGCTGACGGTTTGCAAGAACCCCCCTACGTTCCTTCCTAGTTAGTTGCGCCCAAGCCGCCCACAACCACAAGACCAAGAGCTGTGTGTTCTCCTCACAACCGACCGGCCAGAAACGGGAACGCCAACGAGGAAGCACCCGGCGAGGAGGCGGAACCTTTCTGCTTCCCTCCTAGTGAGGGCCAGGAAGGGATGCGAGGGGGAAGGTAAATTGAGTCGCGCTGCGAGTGCTGCACATGGAGGCGGTGGGTGAGAGCTAAGCGGTGGGCTTGGCGTGACTCTCGGCTTGGGGGGCTTCTCGGGCGCAGAGGCTGGGGCTGTGAGCCGCTCCAGGCCCTCCCGTTCCTTTGTATTGTGTTTGTTGTCATGTATCCAGTCGCGTATCTCTCAGGGCTGTAAGAGCGAGCCCGGCAGCTAAACGCTGGTTCTGTGTGCAAGTGCACCTGGGGTGGGGGCAAAGAAAAGGGACCCTTTTTTCGAAAGGCTCTTTATGGATTGTTATCATGGAGCGGTCTCTTCTGTAACTCGGTATAACGGTTGCATTAATGCTGTGGTGTGTTAGTGAACTGTTAATTTGGGATTTTCATAGAAAAAAAGCAGCGTGTGCTATACCTGAGCTCCTCAAGATGGATAAGAAACAAGATTCAAAGCGCTTATATGTCGGAGGGCTTGGACATACGGTTTCTAAGGCTGAGCTGCAAGAAAGATTTGGCAAGTTTGGACAAGTTTTGGATGCAGAGATTATTACCAGAAAAGATGATCAAGGTAACTATTTTACATCATCCTTCAAAAGAGGATTTTGTAGCCCAAAGTGGATTTTTTTACTGCAGGGATGTTTTATTTTCAGTCCATAGCTTAGCTTTCAGCTTTAAAGGAAACACCAGAATTACACAGAAGTTAACTGAATGTTTTGTCATTGAGCAGGCAATCCTCTGAAAACTTTTGCTTACATCAGTGTCAGCATTTCTGATGCCGATCTTAGAAAGTGTAAGTACCTTTC
Source organism: Heliornis fulica (assembly GCA_013399135.1). Classification (NCBI taxonomy): domain Eukaryota; kingdom Metazoa; phylum Chordata; class Aves; order Gruiformes; family Heliornithidae; genus Heliornis; species Heliornis fulica. The sequence continues at coordinate 725,570 of VXBZ01009988.1, read as the reverse complement.
AGTTTTTCTGTATCTTACAGTTTTGAGCCATGTTGTATTACTAACGCTGTGTTTAATGCTGTCTAAATCAGGATGTGGGCACGGTAAACCCTGTTCCATGCTGTTGCCATGTTCATTCTGTTTTCTTTAAGCTGTAAGTTTATGGAAGTTGTTATTCTGGAGTTTTCAATAAGTAGATGTAAGCAGATCATAAAGATTCTTTATGACTAAGTGACTGATGAGTTGGCTATAACTGTTTTATAAAAAAGTGTAACAAATCTGTTGCATTTCAGCTCTGCAAAGTGTTAAAAGTGACTTGAAGTGAGAGAAAACTCAGAAGCAGAGTTGACATAAAGCATGCTTCTGTTAAAGCAGTTATACAAATCCCAGAGTAGTTGGATTGGAGGTAGGGTTATAAAACCACCTGTGTAATACATAGCAGGAAAATGGCAGGTGAAGATGACTGTACCTGAAGGGGATGGGGAGTGGGGAGGTGGTAATATGCTCTTTTATCAAGGGAGGGCTTCTTTTAGCAATAGGAAAGTTGTTTGAAAGCAACTAAAACCTAACCCAGCCCTTCATACTTCCTTCAGCTTCAGGTACACTGTTTTTTCCACTGGTTTTCACTACTCCTTAACTGTGTTCTTCAAAGCACACAAGAAGTTAGACAGGAAAAGGGCCTATCTAACAGCAGTGTAGAAACTTCAGGGTACATGCATCTGAATTTCCAGATTTGTATTGGAATGACTCTTTGAATGAGTCTTTGGGTGACTCAGATATGAATGACTCTTGTAGTCTGAGCTTTAATTTTGGACATACTCTGAGACAAGGTCTATCAGACCTCTCATAGACCAACCAAAAGCAAATCAGTAATGAGGTTGTGCTAAAGACCCTTTAAAACTATCATAGAAGGAGGCATAGTTAGGACTAACATGTTTGGGTTTGTGATAATGTAGAAAATATTCCCTTCCAATCTCCTTGTTTTACAGGCATGTCGGTTTTAAATAAGTCAAAATGGAAGGGGGGGACGCTGCAAATCGAGTTGGCCAAAGAAAGCTTTTTGCACAGGTAAAAATCAGTAAACAAATACATGTTGTTGCTGAAGTTACTGTTGTTCTGTTTATCTGATAACATCATGGATATGCTGGCAACTGTTGTGCAATCATTCTTTCTAGTTTTCACTTACATTGGTGGACTGTTAATGCATATTAGATATTGCACTGTGTTTTGCATCTTTATTCCCTTAAAGGTAGCATATGTATTCGTTAAGTAGTGAATGATTACTTTTCTGTGGGAGAGAGTCATGGCCAGCTGAAATGTAGTGCACAGACCTTTTCTCATATATTGCTAACTTGTTGATACAGGCTTGCCATGGAAAGGGAGGAAGCAAAGCTGCAGAAAGAAAAGCCACAGAGAAATGACAAAGCATGTCTGTTGGAATCACTGAAAAAGGCTGGAGTTGTCGACTTTCACATGAAAGCAGTACCAGGTACAGAGGTGCCAGAGCATAAGGTATGGTGTGGTAAAAGTATAGAGAACTAAACCAAAGCAAAACCCAGGATCAAACATTATTGTATTACGTCTAATTTTATGTGAAATATATATGCTTTACATAAAGAAACTTCAGTGTGGCAGCCCCAACTTGAGATAGGTGGACTAAAGACATAGCTTACATGTTGACATGTAAAATGCTCCTGTTGGTCTCTAATGACTGGAAATTTTCATCATGTTAAATTAGTAAATGCTGTGTGACCCATGTTAGAAATATCTTTGTGTCTTATTTTTATGCAGCATACATATTTTTCACAGCTGGGTTGTCAGGAACTAAACTTTGTCTCGGGGCATTAATGATTAGGGTCTGTACAGATGCTTAGAAAAGCAAGATTTACAATAAAATCATTGAACATGGAAATTTAGGCCATAACAGTTTTATTTACTACAAAGTTTTCAAAATACCTTGCTAAGCACGGGGTATTTTGAGAGGATGATGGGGGGATTTCTAATCTTTTTTAGAGGAAAAGAGGAAAAATAACAATCCAGTCTGTATGGTTACCACTGTTAATGCATAAACCAGAAGCCTTATTAAAAATATTACTTGTAAAGAAATTCAGTTCCTCATTACTATTTGGAGATCATAGAAATGTGGGGATTTGGTTTGGTTTTTGTTTTTGAGAAGGAAGGAGGTCAAGGTGTGCAGTGTGATAATAAGAGTGAAAACCAAAACCAGTGCTAGTTCTTGATTAGGGTTCTGTTATTGCCATATGTATATACATACATATATATAATCTTGTTTTATTCCAGGGTTACTTTCATGTCTTTTGTTTAACATGGATTATTTTTCTTTTGTTTTAGAAATGGGTTGTTGGTAAATTTGGCAGAGTCCTGCCTATTCTTCACCTTAGGAATCAACAGAAAAATAAAATATCCTTTTTGCATTGGTTGGGCATCTCTCATGTGGGGAAACGTTTCCTTAGCATTCATAACATTGACTATCATGTCATGCTTGATTTACTGAATCCTTTAAGTAAATTTTGCAGAAAATTTGTATAATTGAAGTAAATTTTTTTTAGACAGCAAATCTATTGCATAAGGACTTAGAGTCCTAACATAAAGAAGGGCTCTTTGTCCTTTCATGCAGAGTTTAGCTTGCTCATAAAGGCTGGAAGTCTGCTTGCTGAAAGAATTGTGTTGGCTTTAAGTCCTTTACTCAGACTAACATTGTGAAATATGACCCATCAAAATATTGCCATAACCTCAGAAAGCTGGAGCAAGACTTGACGCGTGCAGTTCCTATATCTGAGCTTACTTGGCACTTAGAAGAGAGGGATGATGACATAAACAAGAAGCGGCAAGGACAGTTCCCTGTTACTAAGAAGCCTTCTAAAAAACCAAGGCAGCTGGGCAGTGAGGCTCTGAATGGAGAAGTAGCTCTTTCTTCTGGGTGCCAGTCACATTTGGAAAATAACTCAGTACAGCTAGAGCAAAGATCAAAATCCAGAGCCAGTGAGAAGTCCAAAATTCCTCCATTAAGGAATGTTAATAGTAAAATATCAGGGAAAGGCTTATTATCAGATAAAAGCGATGTTAATGGAGTTACAGCTCAAAATAATGTTTCTGATAGTGACATAGATTCTGAAGAATCAGTGATGGAGAGAGAGATAGAAACACAGAAAGCTGAAAGCGTTGGGTCTGAGAGTGACCACTTGGAAATCGTTGGGGATACTTTTGAATTAAAATACAGCAGTCATTGGTCCATAAGCAAACCAGATGACACAAAGAAAGCTAGCAAAGGAGGTTACAGAGGGAAAGAGACTGTGGAATATGATAATGGTTATGATTCAGCAGATACAGATGAAATTATTGCTGAAAGTAAAACTCCAAGTCTAAGTAGCAGGAAAGCTGCAGGTTCAGAAGCTTCTAAACAGGTGAAGGTAGATAATAAAGAAATATTAACTAATAAAAAATGTGATTTGGTAAATGAAAGTTCACCGAAAACTTGCAATTTAAATGAAGAATACACTAAAAGAAAAGGGAAAACAAAAACATCCAAAATAGCTGACTTGCAGAGTACAGTAGTTAAGAGCAAAGCAAAGACAAGTGGTAGTGAAAGCTCTTACTCGGAGCCTGAGGAAGAGGAGTCTGATGTCAGTTCTGACTATGACTCCCTGATGCAAAACTGTTACCGCGTAGACCTTACGTTAGATGACTTGAAAGCACTAGCTACTGAAAACACTGGATCACAGGTAGAAAAATTAAGTAGTACACAGAATTCTAGTCAGGGCAGTGTTGAGGAAAATCCTAAACATAATGTTGCAAGCAAACCAAAAACGTCTAAATTTTGCCCTGCAGTTAAAAAATGTATCTGTCCTGAAGATGTAGTTGCTGCTCTTTTAGCAGGGGAGGATAATGCCAGTGAAGACAACTCCAAGGGACAAAACTCACGTTTAAAATACCAGCCCTTCAGAGGAATGGCATCCCTTTGTCAAAAAGAGTTAACTAAGGACAGCACTGACTTAAAGAGAAGATCTAAAGAAAGCTCAGGTCTTGAAGCTACTGTTTCTTATTGTGTGAAGGCATCATCTAAAAGCCAGTCTAAGAACGATGCACTGCGTGTGCTTGAAGTCAGCAGTAAAAAGCAACAGCACACACATTGTGAGCAGCACAGGGACGTGTCAGATGCTGCCTCCTTAGCAGGTAAGAGAGATGAGCCTGTTTCCCAGCCAGGATTACAAGGAAATAACAGAAATAACAAACATGTGAGTTCTTCACAAGATGACAAAAGTTCAGAGGGTGGAGATACAGCTCCTAGTAGTGATGAGAGCAGTGATGAGGACAGTAATGCTCCAGCATCACAGAAGCAGGTTAAACGACAACTGAAGAGCCCAAAAGTGTGTTCCAAAAAATTGAAGAAGGATGTAAGCAATAAAAATCCAGAATCTGAAGCAAATAAATATGAGAATGGGAATACAAGTCTTCTGGGAAAAAAGGAGCATTGTCTTCATGCTACTGACTCAAAGGAACCTAACATGAAACAGTTGCAGGATAACCAGAGGAGGCTGGCAGCTCTAGAAGAGAGACAGAAAGAGAGAGAATTGCAGAAGCAGCTCATCCAAGGAGCTCTTTCAAACTTGGTAATTGCACTCCCAACTTCTATCTGAATACCATGCATGTAGTATGTATTGTATATGCAATATTTATCATATATAGATATATACAATGGCATATAAAAGAAAATGAATAAGTGTGGGTTAAGGTACTTTAAAATAATATGCTGGAATTTCTGATTACATTGCTAGTTTCCTTTTACATGAATATAAAATGATTCATACCTAATTTCTTGAACGTCTCTAGAGTTGTAGGAGGAATAGCAGTTTACTTTCATGTCATAGAAATGTCTTAGATACTTATGTGTGTCTATCAAGTACTTGATCTGCTTTGCTTGACAGTTTCACTCTTCTATAGGATAGCCAGCCAGCAAGCAAGCATAAACACATCATATTCAATTCCGATGTGGAAAGTGAAGCTGATGTAGAAGAGATGTTGAAGAAAGATTCAAGTTTGGGAAAAGTGCATGAGGTAAGTGTAATTGGGGAAAAGTTCAGTATTCTGTAAGGTGATTCCATATCAATATGATCGTGACTTTTAGTCTGAAGACTGTTTTTCACGGATAAGGTTTGAATTAATATGAACTATTTTCTTTTTGTTCATGTGAAGAACTTAACCATGCGTCTGAGAAAGCTGGAGAATTTAGAGGGTTTGTAAGAATATGAGGCTTCTACATAAAGAATGTTTAAGTTCTAGGGCTCACACGTAACTAATCTTTAAATGTCACTGTTTTTAATGTTTTTAAAGTGATGTTAAGGGTGAAGAGAAGTTGTGTGGGATTTGTGCACCTTAACTAATTGAGGCCTTATTTAACAGACTCACCAGGATTTTACCATTGTACTTTCAGAATAATTAAGTACTCCTTATTTATTTACTTATTTATTTGTTTATTTGTTTATTTATTTATTTTCTGGAATAGAACTTCTTGTATCATCACACAGTTTTGGTCTGCTAAAGCTTTAAATCATTGGGTTTTCTTTATTGGTTTTTTTTTTCTTCATAAATGTAGTAAAATTAGGAACATTCTTGCTACTTAATTAAAACTTTCTTTTCTCACTTCATGTGTAGCAGTTTTTAAATTAAATATCTCTTGTCCATTAGTTAGAATCCCTGCCCTATATTCTTCCTATCTTTTTGAAGAAACTCTGATTTTGTGGAAAATGGTTTTGAAGCTGTGAAGTGCTTTATCTTCTGTAATCATTGGTATTTATAAACTCTAGGCCATAGTTTAGGTCTGTTCATATCATGAATGAGACTTGTTCAGAATGGGTATAATTAGACATTGATATTTTTAATCGATCACCCTTGCCATAATTAGAAAGTTGGATTTGTATACCAAACTCATATTGAGAAACTGTAGTTACCCTCTATGTTGGTATTTTGTCTATGCTAAAATGCAGTAGTCGTAGCTGTAAAACGGAATTGTGTGCTGTAGATCCACGCACTTAAAATCTGATAGTGTATTCACGTACGTGTGAGTTGGGTGTTTTAGAAATCCACTTTTTCAGAGAAACTGGAAAGCACATGAACAAAGCTGTTAAGGATTTATTTTTTCAAACCTAATGTAAGTGGCTTCTTTTCTATATTTTCCTTTTGTGTAACAAAGGGTGAACCTGCTCCTAAAACTTCAGGCAGACTCTTTGAAAGCAGCGAGGATGAGGAAGATGATACAGATGATGAGAGATTCAAAATTAAGCCCCAGTTTGAAGGCAAAGCTGGTGAAAAAGTGAGTGAACCTGTTACTGTTGTTTAGTTTTCTTCCAAGTCTCCATAACACCACTTCAGAAGAACATAATGTGTGGGTTTGCATACTTGTTGAATGGGATTTTTTTTGTTTTGTTTTAATGAACTTGCAATAGAATTCTTCAAAGAGGAGACAGTAGCCACAGAGGAAATAATGTGTGTCAGGGAGTGGGAGAAGTTTCTTTGTCACTTTTCAGTACAAAGACATCTCTGGAAAAAGTAATAAGAGCTAAAGGCTTTTAGTATGATGTCATAATTAAAGTAAAAAAAAATATTGTGGGTGTTGATCAGTTCTTTCTGCAGCACTTACTAGGATCTATTTTATTTTCCTCAGCTCTTGAAATTGCAGTCACGGTTTGGCACAGATGAAAGATTTCGCATGGATGCTCGATTCCTTGAAAGCGATAGTGAGGAAGGTAAACATGTTCATATTTCCTGGTTAGTGCTAGCTTTTTTATGGAGCCTAATTCTCGTTGCTTAAAGCCAGGACTACTCTTGCTTCTTTGGTGATACTTGAAAGAAAATAACCCTGTGCATAGTATATGTTGGGAGTGTTGTTTCCTTAAATGTGTTTTAAAAGTAGTTGTAGTAGCTGTGTGAGATGTACTTGGTTGATAAATCAGAACTTGAAAATATTCTTTTAATACCAGACTGGTTTTCAGTGTTCTTCACAGGTAAGTGGTGACTTAAATGTTTTGACTATTAAATAAATTTAAACTGTTTGCTTTGTTGTTATGTTACAGTCCAAAGATAATTTAGCAGCCTTAAAAAACAATTTAAAAAAAAAAACCCAAACTTGTTTTAAACAGAAGGCAGAAAAGCTGAAAACAGTAAAGGTTTTTGAAGATTTCTTCCCACACACAACCAAAAGTTAAATTGTTAACCTAGCTCCAAGATTCAGAATCCGTTTCTGATACTTACATTTTGGCATAGTTCTGCTGCTCCTTCTGTTGTGTTAATGTGGTTTTTGTGTACAGTATTTATCAGTGACAGAGTTGTTACACAGTTATAATGTGTGTGAGGCTTTCTAGTAATATAGTAATGTTATATATCAAATATTTCAGGTTTACTTATGTCATAGCAGGAAAAACTAGAGTGTGTATTTTCTTTTAGGAGAGACAAACACTTTGAAGGATGATGAGGATGAAGAGCTTGCAGCGGAGAAAAAGAAAAATCTACAAATACTGGGAAGTCTCTTGAATATCAACCTGGAGCACCCTAAGCCAACTAAAATGGCCACAAGTGCTAAGAAATTCAAGTATGATTCATCTGTTATCAGAAAAGGAATTCTAGGAAGGCTTAATTTTTGCCAGCGTTTCATAGCTAAAATTTTTTCCAAGCTGACTGTTTCCTTCTGTTGTGTGTATTTGAAGTGTCTTCTAATGCGGTTTCTCATTTGAGTATCCTAATAGGTTACACAACTGCTAATTACTCTTTTAGGGAACAGTATCAGATGCCTGCTTGAGTTTCTTCTGGTCTGTTTGAATGATTGGTTTGTTGGTTATGAAGTAAATTCGAATAATTCCTTACTGATACATTTCAGTTCTCTGTGAAGACAAACTGAACATGCAATATGAGCAGTAGGTCAGTAAGTTGGTCTAATTGCCATAGCTAATAAGGTTATTGTTTTCTCTGGCTTGGAGGTGTTTAGCCTCAAACTTTGTTTTTGGTGGAGTTTGGGGTTTTTTTTTCATTTATCTGTATTCCTGTGTTAGGAAACCTTCCTAAGGTTGGGCGTTCATTACGTGCTGCTATCAAGCATGCTGTAGCCTTCATTGGAGGCTGATGAGAGAGGTTTGGAAGTGTACTACTGGAAGTGTTGCAGCTTGTAACTACACATTTTAACAGAAACTGCTCTGTGGGCTGAATTGGTAGTAGGTAGTAGTGTTAAGGGTACTGCAGTTGTGTGCAAGCAGTGAACTTGCTGACAGTCACTATTGGAGCTGCATCAATTAACCGCTGATTGCTAAATGCCGTTGTGACAGCTGCACAATCATATTTAATTCTATGACTATTGCATTGCAATAAGGTGGTGTGGGCTTTGCTATAGTAGCATTGGGGTCAGTCTAAATCTTGCACTGCTTTAGCTTAAAGTCCCCACAATGCTTAAATTGTGAAAGATGGAAGTAATGGGGGGTTGTTTAGTATTCTTGGTCGGATTTTTTTCCCCCTTGAACTATTCAGATTTATGTGATGTTTGGTTCTAGAAGAAATAGATTAAAGAAATACCTATATATTTCAAAAGGTAAGCAGCTGCAGGTATAAACTTATGGCATAATAGGCAGAACTTGAGGTCAGTGTCTATATGATGTTTACAGCTTGTTTAAAAGAACTGCTGTTTGTAATTTTTCTTGACCTGGACACTGACTAGCAGGTACTTTCTAAGTGCCAGGGTATGAATTGATTTGGAGCTTTTATTGGTAGAGTGAATGTGAATTTAAATCTGACTGTAAACGTTTAGGGTAGCTGCAGTTGAGCATTTACAATGTCTCATGGTTTTGCTCTTCCTTCCTACTCTTGCAGAGATATTAACGCACTCCGCTATGATCCCACAAGAGAGGACCATGCAGTTTTCGAGAAGAAACAAAGTGTTACAGAAAAGGAGAGGTAATGTTACAGCTTAGTAGCTGAGAAGTTTCTTGCCATGGAAAGGTCACTGTAGCAGAAGACAGTCTGAAACTATGCAGACTGCCCTGGCTTGTTTTGGTTTTAATTCTGTTACTGCTGAAATCAAGATAGAAGAATTGACCCCTAAAAACACCATGTTCAATCATCTTATCTATGTCTAGTCTCTGCATGACTTGCTTTCTCACCTTCAGGCTATTTTTTTTGTTTCAAGTCATGGACTTTATTTGCAAATCAGTGAGGGGAAAAAATAGTGCTTAGCAGTTACCTTGCCAGAGAAGAAATCTGTCATAAATATCTTTCTTTATATGCTATCACATATTAAATGAAAAGTCAGGATGTGGTTAATTATAAAGTAAACTTGTTCCAGCCTTTAGACTTCTACTTCAAATGTTTCCCTAGTACTTAATCTTAAAGACAGTGGGTGGATTGCAGGAGGTGAAAATAAGTGGGTCAAAAGTCTAAACCACAAGCATAGTCATGTTGCTCTGTAAGCCTGTTGCTGTCAAAGGATATTTTATATTGACAGAACCTGGAAGTGGTAAGAAAGAATAAAGAATGGAAGAAAAAAAGAAATACAAAACACACAAAAAACTCACAAAAAGAAAAACCAACCTGCCACTCAACGTGCAAGTGCACTATTCATTCATGTGCTTAGATAGGTTTAGAAAGTAGTTGCCTCTTGGGAACCTTATTTTGAAAAATATGTGCTGTGTTACTAATCTTTACAATCTAATTTCAGTAAAGCTCAAAGGAAGAAGAAGAGGGAAGAGAGTGAGAAACTGCCTGAAGTGTCTAAAGAAACGTATTATGATATTGCTGTTGATTTAAAAGAATTGTTTGGATCTTCAAAGAGCAAACCAGAGAAAAAAGAAGAAATACCCTGGGACAAAGATGATGCTGAGGACTCTACCCAACCTCACCACTTAGGACCCAGCACCACGAGTAATGTTGCTCAGGACTCAGGTGGTTTCAAATTCTCCTTCTTTGGAGACACGGAGGAGTCAGGCATAAAAGAAGGTAACACTAGAACATAGATGATAGTACAATTTCTAGTGACCAGCTATGTCAGGCACTATAAAGTAATACAGATTGTAGAAATCCAGATTCCAGGGAATTTGCAAATACCCTGGACTCTGGATTTCTATTTTCAAATACCCAGGCAAAAGTCAGTAATTATGCAAAATAATTATGATCTTATTGCAAAGATTGTAGTTCAGTTTGAGTTAATTCATGCTTGTATCTCAGGAATTGTGAAAGAGATATTTTGAGAAGGAACTAGTATTTAATTGGGGGGGTTGACCAGTGATGGGAAAACTTGTCATCTATAAATTTCTCCAATGAACAGGGGGAAAAGGATGATTTTCCAAGTCAAATCAGGCTTCATATAAACCAACAAGATTATTAATAAAATGTGTTAACTTAGATAAAGTATGAGGAAAAAAAATTGTTAAGAGTTGACTCCAATATCCAAGAACACTTTATTATGTACTTAATTTTATTATTATACCTTCAGAAAAATGAAACAGAATAGTACATGATTATTGGGTTGTCCTAACATAAGATGAAGTAAAACATTACGAAATCAGGATTTAAAAAATCTGAAATCAAGTCACACTAGTAGTAATGTAGGAAATAAACTATGAAGCTTACTGATATACAAACAACAACAAAAAAAAACCCCTACCCTCACATTTCTGCTGACCTCAGAAAATGTTCAGTGTCTCCTGAATGGCGAATGTCAGAATATGTGAAAGATCCCTCAAATAAAGTGGAAAAAAGCTGAGCAGAGATTTAGTTTAGAGCTCACAAAGTTCATAGCACTGAGAACCTCACTTGAGCACTGGGTCTTGTATTGGCCTGTATCAATATTTACCGTTTTTCTTTGCCTAAGAGTCCTGTGTGCTGGCAATGGGGCCACTGTGCCAGCTGCCACATTGCCACGAACAAAAATGTGAAGTCTGTCTGTTGCACATACCTCAGTTGCTTTGGTGATTTTCATGATTATTTTTGTTGGTATTGTTTAACCTGACTTAAGATCATATGAGTTGTGTGGAAACCATGAAGGAAGAACATGTGGATAGTCTTTTGCACACAAACCATGGATGTTTTGTGGACAACTTTAACTGGCAAATGCTCACTTTTTCCCCAGTAGAATTTTCTGAGTGGTTTGGGGTTTTTTTCCTTGAATAAAATACTGGTTTTATTTCATAGTCTAGTTACTATTGGGTTTGGAAACTGTGTTCTATTTACAGAGAGTTGCAGTACAGGAGCTGTCTTCTCTGCTCTAGTCATCCAGACAAGTACTGTACTTATACACACAAAAAAAACTCAAACCCAAAAATCCATGTGTACCTTGTGTAGTAACCTGAGTCCTTTTAGTCAGAGGCCTTAGTAAGGGCTCAGGTACATGTTTAAGTTACCATGTGTAAACTGGGCTTCTGGCAACTGCCTGTATGCTGTAGGCAGGAACACATACGTGAACATAATATAGCTTAAGCACACAGGAGAAGTAAGCAATGGCTGTGTGTGTGTGTGTGCTAAGGAACCTACTAAGGTAGTTCATAGTGGAAGAAAGCTTTTATTCTGATTCTGCAAGCTAAAAATACAAATATGCAAAATTTATTCCCAACTTGCTAATGATTGTTAGGGTTCTGTCACACCTCTCCAACCTTAGGACAAGCTCCTGCACTCTTTTGCTGTGCTGTGATGATACTAGTTGTGAATTTTGAGGGTAAACTTCTGACATATAAGAACCAAACTAAATTCATCCCTCCTCAGAGGGTGACTGAAGACCTGAGAGGGGAAGTTTCTGTCCCACTTAAGTCTGGGTTGGTTTTTGAGGGAGATGTTTATTTGCTTCAGTTGAAGTACTTCATTCTGACATAGAAATTTTGACTGGCAAGTAGGGGAATAATCTGTTTGTGTTGTTTTGTTGTTTTGGTTTTGTTTTTTTTTTACTGTAATATTACAGCAGAGCCCTATGTAATTGAAACAATAAAACCTGTGAAAGTCACATGGCAAGAAGATCCACGTTTCCAGGACAGCAGTTCTGAGGGTGATGATGAACCAGAGGCATCAGAAAGTGAAAAGGACAAAGAAATGCAAGTCTTATTTATTTGTTGTCTACTTTTAATAGTTTGATGCTACCAGAGTAATAATAGCATCACTTCAGGTCATGGGAGACTAACATCTGCATTCTGTTACTCCAAACAGTGGAAGTTTGGCTAAAAGTCAAATATAAATTAAGTTTCTTAAGGAATATTTTTTAGTAGAAGGCTATCTTTGGTTACTATGGATAATATTCTTCAATGCATTCTATTTCTCTGGAGCATTGCAGCTTTAATTTGTGTTAATGGAATTTGATGGTAACTTTTATAATGCTAAAATTCCTTTGTGCTTGTCTAGGTTTTTCTCTTTACCACAGAGAGAAAGTACTAGATATTTCTTCTTCTCCAAAGATGATGAACGACTAAGAGGTATAATGATTTATTCACTTTTTTTTCTTAATCCTCTACTGAAATTCAGAGAGATAAAATACTGCCTAATTATTAATGTTTGGTGGATAAAACCATAGATAAGAGGTGTAAGAATAAATGTAGATTTCCATTATTTGTGGTATAAATCGTGGTAGCATATCCCTTGAGGAAGTTCTGACCAGCTGCTTTGATTTCCTGTTCTCAGATAATTGTCTATTATATGTGGCTGGCTTTTTAGGGCTTTGAAAAAAAAAAAATCACTTGAAAAGTTATTTAGATAATTTGGATCCCTAGAAGCATGTATATGTGATCTTTAACTTTTTTCTGTGTTTCTGATGTTGTTATCAGGAATATAGAATATTCTTTGCAGCCCCATATTGCCAGCATGATTCTTGATCCTAAATAGTGACGGGGTTTCACTGTGATTTTAACAGATTTTATAGTTAAAAAATGAAAAAATCCCCAGGCCAGGCGACCAAAATAATAGCTTTTGCTACTTTATGGGACAAACAATCTGGGCAGCCTTAGATGTCGATGAAGATGTACTAGAGAGCTATCCTTAAACATGTGTGTAGAAGTTACTGTGTTAATGTGGTTATTGTACTGGAATCTTCTAGCCTGTCTGATTTACAGCACCTCCTAAACTAGAGCTCTGAATCCTTAGCATGCATAAATTGTCTTGGGAGGCGTGGGACAGTGGTGCTGAGCTTTTAGTGAAACAGATGCTCTTTAGCTGCAGCTGATATTTCAGCATATTAAGGAGAACTGCTGCTGTCTGTAACACTTCTGCCTGAGCCAACCACATTGTGGGGGCAAGAGGCATGTGAAGAATAGGCCTTCTGACTTGATTACTTGCTGTGTTGCTCATGAGATTTGCAAACAGCATATTCAGAAGTGTTTAACTGTATTTTTGTGTTTGTTTCTGTGAAGAGGGCCCTAAATTATTTTGTAGATCAGTAGACCTCAGTGAAGAAAAAGATGATTGGGAAAACAGACGTAGATTATTGCTTGAGGTGAGTATTTTAACATCTGTTACTTGGTAGCTGTGGCTGAAAGCTCAGCATGAGGAGGGAACACAGCTGCTTATTTGCTTAATTTGCATTAAAAATTAATTCAGGACCTTTAGAAGGACTTCAAAGTTCATAATTATAGGGGAACTAATTTTTTTCTGTATATTAGTGTGTATAACCTGACGTTGTGATATCCAGTTACATTCCTGAATCTCTGTATTATACTGAACCAGTTACTTTATTGCATGTACAAAAAAAAAAACCAAAACCAAACTGTTTCCAACAAGTAGGTGTATTTAGAAACTTCTCATAATGTTAATGTTAACTTCAAATACTTTCAGGAATGTCGGAAGAAGCATAAGGATGCAAGAAGAAAAGTGAAAGCAAAAAAATAAACCTTTCTTACCATTTAGAAACGCTTCATGTTTCTTCTTTGAAGAAGTTGCAGGAAAACATCACTTGGAAATTTTTAATCTTACAAAGATCTAATAGGAAATAATACTGGAGAAGACTGTTAAACTTTGTTTCTAAATAGGCACGTGTTTATTGTGACACTTCAGTCCTTGTACCAAGGCTTGAGATTTCTTTTTCTATATCATTTTAAAGCAATTTGCTGCTTTGCAAAATTTTTGATAAAAAATAAACCATGGGGTTCTTTTGCTGCATTCTGAGGCCCCAGTACTGAATAGCAAGAGAATGGGACCTCATGACTGTATAACCTGTGCTCTGACAAACAATAGAAATCCTGTTCAAGATGGCTTTAAAAATATTGGGAATATGTTATTTCCAGAGTAAAAGTTTACCAGAAGTTTATGGTAATACATATGTAACAGGAAAGACATATGAAATCTGCATCTTTCCACTCTTCAGAAATGATATTTTTACTTTTTGAATGCCTCTCTTAATAAATGTTAAGGAGAAATGTTGCTTGTTGAATGAATATACTTTTACGTATAAGGTCTTATTCTGTTGACTACTTTGTTTATATGTTGCAGAGAGTCTGCTGAAGCAGAGATGCTCTGTCAGGCCTACCCTGAGCACCTGCTGTCAGGCCTTGCCAGACCCTGGCCCCCACGCAGGGGCACCCAGGTGCTTTGCCTCTTACCGGTGCCAAGGCCAGCACAGCCGCTACACTCCCAGCTGCCTGCGCTGTCCAAGCCCGAGTACTGGGTGACACATTCACCCTCCACAGCACACGGGAGATGGAAGCTGCGGTGGCAGCCCCTCTCGCGGCAGGTGATGGCGGCCCCGCTCTGTCCACAGATGAAGCAGTTCTGCAAAGAACACAGCAGCCCCCATCAGCAGCAGCCTCAGGGCCTCCACGGCCAAGCCCACGGCTCCGGGCAGGGCACAGGATGTGGCCGCTGCTGGGTCACAGGCTGCAGATCCGCCTGGCCGAGGCGGCTCCTGGGCTGCAGCCTCTGTGGAGCTGCTGGGAGCAAGATGTTTGCCCCAGAGCTGGTTGGAAGGGCTGGGTCCCCATCTTTCTTGGGGATGCCACAAATGTCTCCTGGTGTAAGTCTTGTTCTTGTCAGGTCCTCACCTCACTCGCTGCCTGCTCCACTGCTTGCCTAATAACCTCAAGGCGAACACCATTCTTTCCCCGTTGCTCAAAAATGCCGTTGCCAAAGTACTGGAGGAAAGAGAAGGAGCTGATGAGGAGAGCGTGGCAGGGGTGGCCTGTTGGAAGGCTGGAGGGAGCCCCATGAGAACTCACCAGGCAGAACTCATGGGCGCAGAGCCCTTGACGCTCCAGTTTGAGCCCACAGATATCCGGGTCGGCCTCTGCCCGGTGACACAGCATGCACGCTGGAGGGGAGAGAGCAAACGGCACCACCAGTGAGCACTTCCGTGGGACTGGGGCAAGTGTCCTCGAGGGGTTGCCCCCAAGGGCTGGCTCTGGCCCTGCCTAGCTGTCTGCTGGGCAGGGCTGGAGGCTTTGGAGGAGAAGGGGGCGTTGTGGGCACGGGTGTCCCAGCAGGTGCCCGCTGACCAGCCTGGGCCCTGCTTGCTGAGGAAGGGAGGGGTTCTCCCCTGGGGCAGTTGGGGAGCTCCTGTGTCCCCCTGACACCGCTCTCAGCTCTCACCCCGCTCCCTGGAGGTGGGGGCTTCCTCCTTCCTGCTCATGGCGCACATGAGACAACTGTGAGCGTTTGGAGAGTCCCTGTCCCAGCAGTGCCGGGGTGTCTCCTCCAAAAGCTCCTCTGGTGACTCTGAGGGAGAAGCAGGTGAGCTTGGAGTAGTGGCACAAAGAGCCCTCCCTAAGGTGTAGGGCCCTGGTCCTTTGTTGTCAGCCCCGCACTGAAGAAGGTGAAAGTCCCAGCAGCTGTGCAAGAAAGACATCAGACCAAGGAAGCACAAAGGCTGGTGAGGCAGAAATATAAAGCATTGAAAAAATATGAAGAGGAGAAGGGGGGAAGAGAAACTGGACAAAACTTTTCTTTAAATAGAAGTCCATGACAGGGGAAGTACATGTCTGAGATAAAAAAGGTGAAAACAGCCTTTTCCTAAGAGGGGCAAGTTAGAGGACGGAAGATCAAACAAGACCCGAAGTACTGAACAGATGAAGATGAAATACTGGTTTGGTTTTTTTTCTCACGTTCTGTTCTGTTCTCTATGCTTTCTGAAGTTCTTCTGAGTCATGTTTTGGTTGGTTTTGATTTTTTTTTTTTACTGTTTTCAGAATTCATTTTCCATGACAGCAGTGTGAAAACAGACAGAAAAAAATGTCTTAACTTTTGCATATTCTTTGGCAAAGATGCGAAGATAAGTTTATAGGTAGCAGGCTTTATCTTCAAAAGTTATGAGATCAGACTAAATTTTTAAATATCCTGGTGCATCATGCTGCTTGGAGAAGATCTTAAATTGAACTGGTTTTTGTGGTGCATGATCCTTTCTGAGGCTAGGAAGTACTCCTAACTAACAAATGCTACATTTTGAAGTATACTGCCTTACTACTTTACAGTCTTACTTTCTCCTAGGAATTCCTGTAGCATTGATGTTCTAATACACTGTCTTCCCATGATCCACAGCTTCACAACTCTTAACTGCTAGACATCCTGCATAGCATAGAGACCCAATGACATGATACTGAAAGCAGTGTAGGCTTTCAATCAAGACTAATCTTTTCAGGCCATTTTTGACGAGCATTAAACTAAGAAACAGGTACACCAAAGCCCCAAATTAGATGGAGATTGTACAGTGGCACAGTTTAACCTGCATGGATTTTAATGAAGAATAGCTGGAGACGGTGGAGGAGTGCTCAGCTGAAATCTTTTTGACTTTTACAGTAGAAAGAAACATGTTTGTACCAGCTTGCCAGGAAAGAGCATGTTATGCAGTTGTGCATTTCCTAGAAAATCTTCTTTCTGGCAAATCTGGGTGGAGGCACGAATCAGCACTGATGCCTATGTGAGATAGTGGAGTTGATTTGCTACCAGTCAGTGCTGGCATTGAATCACTTGGACTACTTGGAATGTTTTAAGAAAAAAGGCCACTATATCAAATTACTTTCTGGCCAAACAAATACCTACCTGCTCTTTGAAGGATTTATATATGTGTGTATATAAATGTATATGCCAAGTTATGAACGTGGTACATTTTGATGTCTTAAAATGTAGTGTTTTTTTAATAATAATCCTTCATCTGCCATGTTCAAGGCTATTGCAAACATGAATGTTTAGTACCTTTGTTCAGTCTTCCCTTTCCCTCTTCACAGTGCTGTGGTTTCCCCAGAGGCGTTTAAAGCCGGCTGTTTGCACTATTATATCCAGTTATGCCGCTGGCTCCGTGTATTGAAAATGGGAGACGTTTCACTGGCAACCCTTGGTGGGTCAGCAAGATGTGCAGTCGTGCTCTCGTGTCAGTGCTGTATCGATGTCTTCCTGACGGTGGCACCAGTTGTACAAGGGTTGTGGGGTTGGACCTGTAGGAGGGGACCATAGCACGTCAATCACCCCGTTGGCTCTTCCCTTGAGATGCGTTGTTTCTTTTTCGACAGGTTCACCTGTGCTTAGCTCTGTGTTGTCTCCTTTGGCACACAGAGTTTTCATCACCTGGGGGTTCAGCTGCGTGTGACCAGGTAGCTGATTCTCCACTCCTGAGGTCTGCTTACTCCTCGGTGAAACATGTGCCTGTCTTTTGGCAAACTGCAGCGTCATTAGGTCCACATGCACACCAGGTAACGAAGCAATTTGTTGAGATGGATGGTTGTGTTTTTCTGAACCCGAGTTGGTATGTATAACAAACACCCTAAATGGCAGCCCTGCCACCTTCACTGCTCTCACCCTGACAGCATGTTGGGTGTGCTTTCAGATCTTGCAGTGGAGAGGAGAGACTGAAAAACAGTGACAAAACAAGGAGGGAAAAGGAGATGCCAGTCACTTGCAGAAGCGACCCCCCCCCAGCTCTCCTTTATGTAATAGTTGTCTGTTTCCTTCTCTTCCCACACTATCACTCACTCAAGTGCATGTCTCCCTAGACAGCTTGATGCATGAAGCACCTCTGACAAATGATTTGAGCAGCCCAGCAGGTTAGGAACAACTATGGAAGGTATCATGAGCCTCCCCTTTGCTGACAGCCAGTGCTCTTTTAAAACAGCATTTTACTGCCAGTCTATTAACACCCATTTTGTATAATCCAAAAATAGCTTCTTCAGCTCGCAAGTGAGGATGTTCTCTCTAAAGGTCCTTGGAGCCCAGGGCTACAGCTGTGCCGTGTTCAGAAGGTGTATTGCTAGTTAGCTTTAATCCAGCTGGACTGAGTACAAGAGTACTCAAATAGTAACAGAGTTCAGTGCTGGCTAGCAAGCTGAACAAGTGTCCAGGCTTCCCAGGAGGCTTCTACAACTTGAAGCAGTGAAAGGTGGCCCTAGCCTGGCTGCTGCAGTCATCTTAATACACCATGGCATAGAGCACAGTATAGTAAGAGAACTTTTTGGTGTGATGGCAGAGTAAGAATATCATTTGCATCATTAGGACTTAAATTCTTGAAGGCTTGGTCATGTTACTGACCTACTTAAATGTTTGTTTATTCAGCACAGTAGTTGAATGTAGTTATTGAATGAAACAGTTATGTGGTTTTATTTCCCTAGAAACAGAAAGGTAAAATGCATTAGTGTAAGAACTTGTTATTAAGGCCATGTCTGCTGCCCACCAGTAGCCTGCTTGCTGTGGGTTAGTGCAGAGCAGCTGTTCCGTAGCTGTACTTTAATTGTATCTGTACTTTAACTGTGGCAGTGCTGTCCTATGTCCAAGGCCTAGGTAGGTACATTACCTTTGAAAACACTTTCAGAAGTATTACCCATCAGCCTCTGAGGATGTCACTGTATTTGAAAGAACAGATGCTTGTCAGAAGAGATGATAGTGAGCATGTGCATGCTGGTAACCTGGGTCCAGCACAAGATAATGTGGTAAAACGTAACCACAAAAGTGGCTTAAGGTAATTGATTTTACATTGCATCATCAGTCTCCATAATTCAGTTGAGAGGGGGTAATTCATTATACCCCGCTGACTTGCTTTAATCCAAGGCAGTAAGTGTGGAAACACTTGAGAGGAGAAGTGAAAAAAACCAAATACCACACACAGCCACATGTATGCACACACTTGTTACTGTGGTGGTGAAGTCTGCTCTGTAAAACAGGTGGTGCTGCAGCTTGCACTACAAGGCAAGGTCATCTTACAGGCATTATGTTTTTATGTTTTCATGTTTTACTTAAGATATTTTTGACTAAAGATGAAGATTGATTCTTGGTTTATTTGCTTATGCATTAATATGTTTGGGTTTGATCCCTTTGCCATGGAGAATGGTAGTCTGAGTCTCCAACTGCCACATAGCCTGATGCAAATTCCTAAAACTTCCTACTGGGAGATTTTGGTTTTGTTTTTAATAGTAGTCAAGTACTTTCTGAATGCAAATATGCCCAAAATCTCAGTGTAGATAATTGCTGTGTATAGGTCCTCATTTTAAATGTCTGATAGTGGAAATGTAATCTTCAACTAGGAGATTACTATGGCCAGGTTAATACGTTAAATCTGCGTTTGCTCATTGTATTCAGAAATGTTTGATACGTTGGCCAATGTGACGAGCAGTGTTTGGGTTGTTAGGGGTTTTGTTTTGAGAAAAAGTATGAAAGCATAAACAAAAACCTAATTTGGATGATAAAAATAACTGTAGTTGTGGAGCTAAGTGCATTTTGTAGTGTGTTAAAAGTTGTGTGGCATTAGGTACCGAGAAAGAAGAGCAGCTACTCTGTGGTCCGGTGGGGCAGTTACACAAGCAGCACAACATCCTATGTTGATTTTTAAATCTGTTTGCCAAATAATTTAGGCAGAGAGATAGAGATCTGTTCTCTGCTATTTTTTTTTCCACCCCTCTCCAGTTTGCCCTGGGCTCCGCACCAGCTCCTGGCTGGCATTGCCTGGTTTGTGCTGACTTAGGCTGAGGTTAAGCAAGCTGGCACAACTGAAAGCACAACTTGCTGGTGGGTAGGTTGCACCCAATGATTGATTTCTGAGCAAAGAAACCAAAAGAGTACATTGTTTGGTTGGTTGGGTTTTTTTCTACCAACAAACGACACCTTCAAAGGAGTCCTTGTTCTTTGGCACAGAAAGTTCAGTAAACACCCAGCCATGCTTCGTGCCTCCTGCTCTTTCGTGTGTCTGTGGCTTGTTTTCGGTTAGAAGTCACAATCCAGTGCAACCGGAGCAGCAGATCATAAACCTTTCCTGCACACTGTTCATCTGAGAGACTTCTGATTCCTTTACAATATCCATCAATATCTTTCCCATTAAAATTTGATTTTCCCCATGTTTTCAGAAGCAGTAGTTACAGTGTTTGAAACAGCTCTACTCAGAATTACAACTGTTTACAACATCAGTTATGTCAGAAGGTCATGTGTGATCAGAGTAATTCTGCTTTTCAACTGGAGTCCTCATCTCAAATGCACGTATGTTAACGTACCTTGGTTTTGCAACATGAGACTCTAAGAAAATCTGGACACATCTCCCTATGATCTTTATTTTTCTGCCTTCAGAACATACCATATTCAACTTTCAGAATACTGAAGACAATAGAGTCTGACTTCTATTCTCTATTTTAATGTTATGCTTTGTTAAAGATAAATGCCATAGAGCTGAATGACACAGCTGTTTTCCACAGTGATAACCTATAGTATTCATCTTCTTGGGAGACAATCTATTCCGTCATTGTGTAAAATATCCTGAAAATTATAATTCTTTAAAAGGAGAAGGTGGCACCTGGCACTTGTAAGTGTTCTTGAAGAATATTGTCAGTTAAAACAGTAAAGGCATTTTGGGGGGTGGTTTTCTTTAAAGAAGGAAGAACAAAGATGTTACAGGCTTTAAAAGGTTGTTATGTTTCAAAAAAGAAAAAGGGAATATGTTAAGATGCACATGAATTCATTGATGAGAAGACTGAGAGAAGTCTCTGTGTTACGATATATGTCTGGAGCTTGAGTGTGTCTGATTAAATCTTTGGCTTTTTAACCCTGACACACATTAAAAAAAAACCCAAAAACGAGTAGTTTTTCTCATGCCCTATTTGTTTTAATTTCTACTTAGACATAAATTAAAAATATTTCCCCCTTAGAATTACTATTTAGTTTCTTTGAGAGGAAACTGGTATGTAAGATGCCAGAAGTAATTAAAATTAACTTACAGTCTGTATATTTTCAATGAAGATGTTAATGTGGGTTAGTGGGATATTGCTTTAAACCAAGGTTCTTGGTTGTTGATTAGGGCAGCCCAGAACACACTGAAGTCTTTCCTCAAGTTAATGTTTAATAAGTTGCCTAATCATTTTGTTTGCAGTTTGTCCTGAGGAATTATAAACCAGTCCTTTCACAGGAGAAGCTATAAGGAGTCGCAGGCTTTCCATTAGATAGGTCATAAGAAACAACAAGCAGCTGAATGATGATGGTTCTGTAAAAAGGCTAAGCAATGCACTAACAGCTTGGGCAAGATATATAGGGATGGACATACCTATTGCTGAGACAGATGCTTCTGGACAAAAGCAGAGAATAGCCCATAAATAGTCTTGGGGAAGGAAACAAGCTCCTGTTGAGTTAAAAAAAAAATTAATGATTTTTTTAAAGTAGTTGGGGATTAGTTTTAATGGGTGAATTTACACTGGACTCCCATTCCCTAAAGGAGCTAACCCTTCTGTCTTATATTTCACCCCTACCTCCACCCCAACCACAGAGCTCTTAACTACAGCTTAAACGAGAGGGTGTGCCCATACTGTTTAGTTAAATAATGGTGGTAACATAAAAACAACTGTGACTTCATTCCTGCTGCTCTTACAGAAGCAAATTCTGGGCTAAGGTATTACAGCTCCTTTTGTAAAGAAACTAAGGTGAAGTTATTGTTCGACACAGTGGGGATATAATTGTTCATTTATCTGTCAGATACAATAACTTCTGTATAAAATGCCTGTCTAAATGAAATAATTTCAAGAAATCCAAATTTGTTTAAATATAACATTAACAATGTTGTCCTCACAGCTTTGAATTCTATGTGGCAGATAAATTGCTCTTTGTACTGTTGTTGAACTAGGATGCCACTGGGCTCTGTTCTTCAGTGCCATGCTTATAAGTGGATTCTGTCTTTAGAAATATATGACTTCCATAGATCATAGGGGAGTTTGCCTAGAGCAGGTCACACAGGTCGGTGTCCAGATGGGTCTGGAATATCTCCAGAGAAGGAGACTCCACCACCCCCCTGGGCGGCCTGGCCTAGGGCTCTGTCACCCTCACCATGAAGAAGTTCTTTCTCACATCAGGGCAGAACCTCCTGTGGTTCAACTTGTGGCCATTGCCCCTTGTCCTGTCCCCACAGGCCATTGAGAAGAGGTTGGCATCTCCCTTTGTCTCCCACACTTCAGGTATTGATAAACATTGATGAGATCCCCTCTTAGTCTTCTCTTCTCCAGCTGAATAGCCTCAGCTCACTCAGCCTTTCCTCACAGGAGAGATGCTCCAGGCCCTTCCTCATCCTTGTGGCCTCTGCTGGACTCTCTCCAGGAGATCCCTGTCTGGTTTGTACTGGGGAGCCCAGAACTGGACACAGGACTCACCAACTTGCTGCTTGTGTATGCCAACACCTTTTTGGTTTTAATATGGGTTTTTTTGCAATGGAGGAGTGAAAATTGCACTTTATGTGCTATTTATCTTACTGGTGACATGTTTGTACAGGCAATTCTTGATTTTATGGCTCTAATGTTGCAAAAGCCAACTGTGTGTATCTTATCATTCCCACGTGTGATGGACTCCCATGACGAAGGGCTCATGACGTTTTGTCATCCTGTTACTTCTTATAATCAGGGAAGGATTTTCCCACTCAGCACAACTGAATCAGGCTTTAGTGTTGGAGATGTAAATCCCACTTAGCAGTGAAATCTGCATGCCAGGTCTTTTCCATTAATGCTGGTTTTGAAGATTACACTTAAAGCTGTAACAATTACACTATTGATGCACCTGAATTAACCCGGACAACCTTATTCTGCTTAATTAGATGTGGAGCATTTTCTCGGTAGTTTGGCCTGTTACTTGGGATCTTTCACTTTAATAGTAGTTTTAATGATTAAAGTGCACTATTGAATCCTGTGGCCTGCTCAGGGCTTGCTCAAGCAGATACCAGTGCTCAGAACAGTGCTGTTCATTTTCTTAAGTTTCTGGGGTTTGTTCCAAATTCAACATTGCTCTGCATTAGATTAGGAGCTGAAGAGGTAGCATGTTAGCTTTTCCACTTCATATCTTCAGCAGCAGGGATTTTTATATCAGTATTGCTTGGACTAAGGTGCTTTGTTGATTTTAAATAAACAGAGTTAATGCTGGCACAGGTGAGATTTTTAGACCCACAAGTATAGTCTTGGGCGTGCTGATTTTATTATACAGATGACGCAAAAGGAAAAGCTTCTTTAAATTAATGAAAAAAGCCCCCCCCCAAAAAAAAAAAAACCAAACCCACAACCAAACCAACTTTAAGGGAATCTTACTTGTAAATATTTTCTTTTAGAAGGGAGTTTATTTTCTGCTTTCAGTTTAGTACCTTTTGAAACTGCATCACCTTGGTCTCTCTGCTTCCCTTCTTGCAACCATCACAGTTTTAAAAGATTTTACTGGACTATACACCAGCAGGAACCATGCTCTCTTGGTCTAGAAACAAGAACTAATGTAACAGAAGTTTGCACAAAAAATCCTACAGACCAAGGTTTTCTGCCTGTACTGAACTTAATGTCAGGGAGATGTATTTTATAAAGCAAACTGGTTACTTGTCCTCTTAGCTTGAGAGGGGTTGGTGGCTGCTTGTCCTCTTAGCTTGAGAGGGGTTGGTGGCTGGGTATGCAGATTCGGTAAAACTTGCCGTGCTGCTGCACTGCTCTGCTGTAACAGGGAGCAGAGCTTACTATGTGTGGTAGGAACAGGCAGAGTCTGTGTAGCAACAGCTCTCCCAGCCAATCGACAGAGATGTTAAAGTGGAAGCATTTGTGGGACTGCCTCTGCTTTCATTTTTTTTTATAGGCTGACTCCTCATCCCCCTCCTCCACTGCAGGCGTAAGGTTTCACCCTGTTTTGTGTGACAGAACTTGGTTAAACCAAGCCCTTTCTGTTTAATCGCTGACTTGTGACCTATATCTGCCAGGAAGAGGTTCTGCATTTTGTTTTCCTCTGCCTCTCTGTGAACTCCACTGCAGCGGCAGCTCTGTGGTGCGGCCGAGTAAAATGTCTGAATTTCTCCGTACACAATTTTCACAAGGACGTAGGAGACAGTGAACAAATACTATTAGTGTTTGCTGCAGTTTCCCTGACATCTGTTTTGCTTAAAGAGTAAAGGGAGCGCTGGAAAGCTCCTGCATACAGCACAGCGTAACACAGCGGGTTGGGGCTGCTGAATCCTACGCGGTTAATGCTGGCGTTAATGAGTTTCCTCTGCTGAGATGGAGGGGGCCGGAGAGCTAACCCAGACAGCATTGCACTGTGAGGAAAGGGGACAGGATAAAAACTCACACAAGTTAGAAAAGCTTGTCTGGAGGAGCTGAATGCTGGTCCCACCTTCCAGGTACTTAAGACAGGTGGATGCACTGGGTAAGAGAAATACGGAGCAAAGGGATCTCCGAATCTCTCCTCTCGAAATTGCACGAGAGCCAAGTTAGCTCTCTGCCAGGGAAAAGCCTGTAGTCCCGAAGTTTCTTTTGCTGCAGGTGGGCTACCATGGGAGGTTTCAAGGCCACTAGTGTTTGGTTTTTGCAGCACCTTTAGTTTGGGAGCAAGGGCTGGATGTTTTGCATTTTGGCCCATGTGTGGTTTCAGCATGAAAGTGCCGAAGAGCCAAGTTAGTTCTCTGGCAGGGGGAAGCCCGCAGCCTTACTGTTACTTTGGCTGCATGTGGGCTATCATGGGAGGCTTCAAGGTCACTAGTATTTATCTTTGCAGCCCCTTTGGTTTGGGAGCTAGTGCTGGATGTTTAGCATTTCAGCTGCTGGGCTCTACCTGCTTGAAAGTGTTGGAGTGCACAGACAGTTCTCTGGCAGGGGCAAGACTGTAGCCCCAACGCTTCCCTGACTGCTTTTGGGCTATCATGAGATGTTTCAAGGCTACCTCTGTTATCTTTGCAGCACCTTTGGTTTGGGAGCTAGTGCTGGACATTTCCCATTTTGGGTGTTGGGTTCTTTCAGTGCCGAAGTGCAGGAGAGCCGCGCTAGTTTCCTGGCAGGAGAAAGCCAGTAGCCTTGCTGTTCCTTTGTCTGCAGGTGGGCTATCACAGGAGCTTTCAAGGCCACTAGCATTTGTCTAGGCAGGTCCTTTGGTTTGGGAGCTAGTGTTGGACATTTCACATTTTAGCTGTCGGGCTCTTTGAGCGTGGAAGTGCAGGAGAGCCATGATAGTTCTCTGGCAGGGGAAAGCCCGTAGCCCCAAGGTTTCTTTGGCTGCATGTAGGCTACGATGGGAGGTTACAAGGCAACTACCTTAGGTTTTTGCAGCACCTTTGGTTTGGGAGCTATTGCTAGACATTTAGTGTTTTGACCTGTTTTGGGACAGAGGAAAACTAGCCTTTTCCTTAAGTTAAACTCTCATTTGATAAGCAAGCAGGTAATTGTTCATCCCTCCTTCCATCTCCAGCCCAGTTATCAGGTTTATTTGACACTGTGATAGCAAGCAGCGTCTTTACTCGGTAACCGACAGCAACAGCAGAAGAGTTGTAAGGAAGATACACATTGTGTTTCTTTAGAAGACAGGCTTTTCAACAGAGGCCCTTTGTGCAGCTGGGTAACTTGACTGGCTTTTTATGACAAGTCCCTGTATTTACTTTTATGGTATTTCATGTGTAGTAGTCTTGTTGGTGTTTGGTTTTTCAAATGCTGTCTTACCCAAAGACAAAAAATCCGATAGGCTTTTGCTCAACTCTTAGACTCAGAGGCACTGAGGACTCTGATCTGTGGCCACACAAGCATCATAGAATCATAGGTTGGACAGGACCTTCAAAGGCCATCTAGTCCAACCCCCCTGCAGTGAGCAGGGACACCTTGCACTAGATCAGGTTGCTCAGAGCCTTATCAGGCCTGGCCTTGAATGTCTCCAGGGATGGAGAACATGGCTCGTTTGGGAAACAAGCAGTCCTCTTTGCAACAATAAGCTCCCTGAAAGATTACATGTGGTGTTCCCAGTGCTTATCTGAGGAAAGGCAGGCCCTTTACTTTGTTTGAATGGTCACTATTAAATTTGGCCTTCGGTAATTTTGCCAAAGAACGTGGAGTATCATCTCTTACAAAATCAAAAGAGCAAAGGACTAACTTGTAAAAATAGGTGTGATTATCTTTCATTTTCACAAGTGGAGTATTTGTGGGTTTTTCCCCTTAATGTTGATGCACGCTGCTTCTGCAGGACCACACTTTCATTGGCAGGGTTGCAGTTCTCATCAGGCAAGCGAGGAGATGGGCTGTGTGCCAAGCAGGCATTGAATGACACTTGTGAAGCACACTCTGCATTCTCCTCCTGTGGAAAGGCACAGTGTAGTCCATTTTAAGAGGTCATCAAGTGGGGAGATGTAAGCACACGCGAGGTGTGGATGCTGCATGGTCACACAAGGCTGCAGAACGTGGCTAGAAAGGAAGCTGTTACAGGGCAGGGTCTATGGAGCAGGCAGCAGTCTATTAATTAAATGTGAAACGTGACATTGATAGAAGTAGTTACTGCTTTGGGGCGACACGTAATGACAACTGCACATGAGAGAGTTACACAAATTTGCTGTGGTATGTTTCCAGTAGAGTGGTGAAACCAGCCAGTAAAGCTGGCTTTTTAGCCCGTGGAACACTGCAATATTTCAGTAGAATTTAATTACAGTTTTTCTTTTTCAGTAGATGTTGTATAGTTTTGGATTTACTCTTCTAAAAGTAAAGTAAGGTGTGTATTCCATTGACTTCCATACGCATTACTAAGACATGTACATGACGAGATGGAACATTTTGCTTTTTAGAAAGTGCAGTAGGTAGTTGGATGTTCTGAAAAGATCATTGACCAATTACTTATTCCTTCTATCTATTTGTTTCTGGCAAGAGAACTTCCATCAAAGAACTAAAAAATTCTGTGTAATTGGCTGTGGGAGAGAAACATGACCCAGATTCTGTTGCTTTCATTATTGAAAGAAAATAACTGTTGTGCAAATAGCCAAAACAAAATTCTGAAAGTTTAGGTGTCCTTGTGTAGATAGACTGTAGTCCTTGAAATGTGTGGAGTTACTGCTCTCCCTGTCTAGTTTCTACTTTCAGCTCTTGTGAGGAGATAACATAAGACATCTCCACAGAAACCCCAGAGAAACATGCTATATGATTTAGACCTTGTTTTTACTATTCCTGCCCACTGCTAATGATCTACCAAGTTTTGCAAACTAGTGGATTAAGCCTGTAGAGGCCTAGATGATAATTATACCTACATGGATTAAACCATTGTACAGTGGGTTTGATATAAGCTTTAGTAGATCAAGCTGTTAACCCATTTGTTCCTGTTAACCTCTTTCTTTCTTTCCATCCTTTATAGTTCAGCAGAATCTGTTCAATTTTTAATTATTTAATTTCTGCCTCTAATCTGCATTTGAATCACTATAATGAATTTTCACTGTTTAGTTGTTTACCTCAATCAAAGGATGTGAATTCTGCTACCTCAGAGCCAGAATAAATTTCAACAAGCTGCAGCAATAGGGTAAGTGGAGGTTTGTTACCCATCTGAAAAACATCTTAACTGTGCTTCACTGTCAGCTGTGGAAACAGTATGTGTTTTATGCCATTTGGTTGTTGGACAAAAATTAGATCACATAACCTTGCCTATTATGTGTCCAGATGTTATGTCTTTGTATAGCTCTGTGCTGAAAACTCATCTGCAGGTGTCAAGCCATTTATTTGAACAGCAGGTGCAATACATCACTACTGCAGGATTTGTAGATGCAATGAGAAATGCACTATTGCTGTTTAAAAGCAAGACTGCACCATAACAACCACAGGAGATTCACAAAATTCACTATTCCGACCCACAGGCAACTCATGAAACACCTGTCACAACTCCCAAGCACCCTAAAGCCTGCACGTGTGCTAGTCAATCACCTGTGACTGCAAATACTCACTTCCATCCAGGTAAGGGCTCTCAGTGAGTTACCCTGGCCAGCATCCTGATTAGGGAGGAAGGGTCTCCTCACCTGCCTGGTTGGAGAAGAGACTGACAATCCTCAGCCCAAATCTTGGGGTTTTTATTCCCTGATCTCCACGACAGCAGGCAGGGATGTGCCTGAGTGGATAATACCACCTGGGCTGTTTGTCTGTTCCAGTGCTGTGTTCCCCTTCAGCTTCATTAATTCATGGGTGAGACTCATGCTCTATTTTTTGCATATCTCTGTATTGTCTGGGTCCCTTGAAACCAAACAGACCCCCCCAGCTAACCTTTATCTTACTTTTAGGCAACTGAAAATGGCTTGATTGGGACTCAGGACACAGTGTTTGTTGGATTTCAGGGCTCAGCTCAGGTTTCAGTTCTTTGAATTATGCAAGGCTGTCCTGTTTAGTCTTGGCCTTATGGGACAACTCCAGTTTGAACTACCTACACAGTTCCTCATGGTTCAGCCCTTCTTGTGGTAGGGCCTCAAGGCAACCCCAAACCCCCCTCCATGAGTCACCTGTTGTGCTAGACATTACCAAAACCTGCTTATGAGCTACGAGCCCGGCGATCCTTACAAGTTCCATAAGTGTATCTTGTAGGAGGCTCATTAACCCACATTTTAATTATCCTCATTAAGAATTATTTTGCCTTCCACAGAGATAACTTACCTTTCCCTTCAATACTGACAAACCTACATCACAGAAAACCGCTAGTCAGACCTTAATGCAATCAGCTTGCACACTTATAAAGCTCCAGTGAGGTTTTCTGGCTTTCAGGTTTGGTTTGAGTTTGGTTTGGTTTGGGTTTTTTTTCTTGTAACTGGAAGAAACTTTAAGCATTCTTACTTGGGTTCAAAATGCCACATCTTACATCATCAATAACTTTTCTTATTCCTATTCTTAAATAGAATTCTATTCTTAAATAGAATTAAGTTTCCACAGTATGCAGCAATAAGACTGTGTTCTAATAATGTCATTTGCCACTACAATTTCCTTGTACTTCTTAAAAAAAAAAACCAGCAAAACCCAAACAAAGACCAAACCCCCAAACCATGAAAAGCCTAATGTTTTACTGCAGAGTGTACACTGAGAACACCACTTAGCCCAGTGCAAACTGCTGAACACCACGTTCTGGAGCAAATCAGCCACGTGCTGACATGCACAGACGTTTGAACTATATGCAAGTCACTGAGCACTTGCTTGTGAACACTTGAACCTACCTGTTAAGAAATAGCTTAAAATAGCCTTTTCTTTCTGATGCAAGCTCATTGCACGGACTTCTACAGTTGTGGTTTCTGATTTCATGGTTACAAGATGGCTAAGGAGCAGTTAATCGAGTGTAGGGTGTCACTGCATTTTGCTTTCCCTGGCAGCAGAGCCCAGACAGCTGCAGAGAAGCAGCTCCAGCGTCAGGTTCCCCACACACCCCCTTCCCAGTCACAGCCACCAGCTTTGCAAAACATGTCAAAATACAGCTGAAGGAGCGCTGAGCTCATCGGTACCAGCGGCAGCAAAAGATTTGGTGAACAGACTTATCCTTTTTTTTACCATTCTAGAAACATAAGTGGGCAAGACAAATGACAGCTTCAGATTTTATTAGACTGTTAAAGCATTTTATTCAAGAAATAGTTATCTAGTTTAGGTGCACGTGTGTCTGGAGCCAGAAGACCTCTGTGCTTGTGTTTGTCACATATAAGGTTTTCTGCATTTTATCTGGGGTTCCTCTTTCACTTCCTCGTGGGGCTGTTCCGTGGTTCAGATGTCCACATACCACACAGTGCCCAAAACCCTGGTTGGAGCTCCTGCAGTGTTCTCCCTGCTGGGTTCTCTCCCGAAGGCATTTTTGCCCCCTGTGATGGAGTACCTGTTTTACAGATGTTTTCACAAATGTGGTCACTCATGCTGACATCCCATAACCAGAGATCTTAATTAGTTCCCCTGTGTGTAGCAGGAGCTGTTTATACTGGCTTGATTGTGTGTGTGACGCTTAAATTAGTGGGATATAAAACATTAGGGTTTTTTTAAATTCCTTTTCTTAGGTTGGCTCTTGTGTGTGCCACTAACACAAGGAACACACTGCAGTCACGGAGGGGAGAAAGAGCATATCTAGCAGCAAAGCCATTCTTTGAATATCTTCCTTCCTTACAGGCTTCTCTCTATGAAATACAAGTGAAAGATATACATGTGCTGTTTTAGGTATCTTCTAGCTCAATTTTAGAAAAAGCTTAAATTGGATGGAGAAAAATAGCTGCATCCCTTCAAAGAAAGGGCTTCCAAGCATAAGCAGAGCTGAGTTTGACATGCTGGACTTTCTTGAAGACAGCTGTGGGTTTTGATTTTTGGATTTTCCTAGATAAAAGTATATCTTTTAGATTCATGTAGATTTTTATCTCCTAGGTACCTTCTGCATACACTCCTCTCATCACATATGTGATTTGTAATACCTACTTTGCATAAGGAAACTGGCTGATACATTATAATCCATTTATGTCTTGATGCAGAGAATTGTGGATGCTGCTATATTCTACAGTTTAACTGAGAATAAACTTGATTCTAAGTGTGCATGATTTATGGCTTTTGTACTGTGAAGGAGAGGAGAGCAAAGCATAAGAAATGAGATTATATGGTGCAGTCACTGGTTTTAATTCTAAAATTAATTGCCTTATACATTGATTATTTCCAACCTTCCAGACAGTGGTCTGGAAAAGATGGACTGTATGAAAACCCCAGTGTTGGTTTGCTAGACTGTTTTTGTTTTGGTTTTTTATAAGGTGTTTCTTATTTTCCTGTTCTAGTAGATAATTAACTGTAGCATAGAAATTTTAAGGAGTTGGTTGCTCTTTTTGATTCCTGGAATGAATGGTCACTGTAATGGTTCATGTCCTGCTAACCTTCCTAGCTGTTGTGAACCTATTAAAGGAATCATTGAAGAATGCCCCCCTCGTCCATGAAACTGTGTAACCTGGGACAGCACTGGAGCTGATGCTCTCAGGTAGTATTTTATGTATCTTGCCGTTGAATTGGCAGAAATTTTGTTTATATTTTTAATTTCACATTTTGTAGTTTTGTTCTTTTGGGGAATAATAACATTGTAATCTTAGAAATATAAAAGTAATTTTGTAGTGATAGAGTCATAATACAAGATCTTTGCCATTGGTCTTGGGAGAGAAGCAAAGATAAAATGATCAAGTATTCTGTTTTAAAAATACTTTTTACTCTTGGAAACCAATTTGATTCCCCTGCCAACACCCCAACTTCCTGCTTTTTTACAGATAGTCTTCCAATTTATAATGAATAACTACTGTCCTTACACCATTTCCAAAGCTCTCCATGTCTAGCAGAGGCCTGAGCCTGGGATTCTTTTGTTCTGACCCAAGATAAAGCCTTAGTGCGTGACAGTGGGAAATCGACCGGTTGCTGGTGGGCTGGTTTGGGTTCTGTAATGGCACCAGTCACTGTTATATCAAACTTCTGATTTTTACCAAAACAAACAAGGGAAGAACTGTCAAATGAGGATGTCAGGCATGGAGGCATCCCACCTCGTTAGGAGGATGAGTGTGAGGGTTGTTACTGTTTGTCTCCTCTGGGCTCTTCACATGGTCATTTCAAAGAGCTTTGTGTTTATTCAGCATTAGTTGCCATTGGTGATTTTCTCCTTTTCCTGAGGATTCAAGCATGGGAATGCCACTGATAGTGCCAGGCCTTTACCTAGTGTGCCAGACTTGGCAGGACTGCAGTGCTGTTTGTCTCTGGCTTCTAGCGGCTGTAAATAGGGCAGATCAACACAGCAGCCTTGGAAGCAGGAATAATTCTCCAGGATA
Organism: Heliornis fulica; assembly: GCA_013399135.1. Lineage (NCBI taxonomy): Eukaryota > Metazoa > Chordata > Aves > Gruiformes > Heliornithidae > Heliornis > Heliornis fulica. The sequence continues at coordinate 693,646 of VXBZ01009988.1, read as the reverse complement.
CAAATAAAAACGAGGTGTCTGTCTCCTGCAGGCTCTCAGTGGACTTTGGTGCTTAGTTGCTTGGTTTCTCTTTTCCCTTCTTCTTTTCTTTCTTTTTTTTTTTTTCTTACTTATTTCTAATCTCTTTTAAAGCAGCCAAAAAAATCCCCAAAACCAAAACAAAAAACCCCACAACAAAAACATCCCACAAACATGTTTATATTAATAACACTCCAAAAGTAATTATTAGGTTTATCTGATCCATCCTCTACAGTCTTAGGTCCCTGTTTTCTACCTCATTCTGCTTCTCTTTTATTTTTTTTTTAATTATCAGATCAGGAAGTGATAATTTTCTTGTACAGAGAGGCTCCAGCTTTGGCCTCTTAGAAGCTAGTGTGAAGTTTGCCACTTCATTCATTTCTCATGGGTACTGTAACTATTTCATATCAGGTCTCCCCCCTTTTTGGCTTGGCTTCATATGAGCTTATTACCAAGGCAGGACCCTGAGTAATTGTCCTTCCACCTCGGTCAGGGTGAGCAGCCGCTGATGGTGCCCTCAGTGACTGACAACAGCACCAGTAAATACTGAAAATGAGCAGATTTTTTTGTCTGAGCAGGTTGTCAGCCTTCTCATTGCAGCAGCAATCTGAAACACGAAGGGTTATTCTAGCTGTTTATTGCACAGATACGTGGGCTAAATTTTGATGAGCTGAACCTGATGACTGCTGGCATTTAAGAGGCATTGACTTTCAGACCTCATTGAAAATATTTAGAGAGGGTAATCCCTCTTACACAGATGTGTTCAAAGACTGTCACAGCACATTTCAGAGTCCAAGTTCTCTTCTGTGGTATGTGAAAGCTTTAATGTGCCCTGTAGAGCCTCCAGCCAAAATGTTTGTTACGCGCTTGTTCCAGATGCTTTCAAGGATTCCATGGAATGCCAGTTGCTCTAACTGTGGTGCTCTGAACCACTGTCAGTCCCATGAATCCTGAAGCTGTGTGTCCAACAGTCAGATACACTATTTGTTGAAATGTTGAATTCTGTGCTGCTGACTAAAGGCAAGATACCAAAATGTAACACCTAACAGCTGCTAGTGATGTCCCATTTGAACTGAGTTATTAGGGAAATCTCCAGTCATATCCTCTTCTGCACTGCACTTTCTTACACACTCCTTTACTGCATTTACACAACAGAAACTGAAGACTTGCTGATATTAAGAGGAGTATGTGCTCCTTTCATGTTCCTCCTGCTAGGCCTGCTGCTCATCAGACCACGTGGTCAGCATAGTCCCAGCCTCCAGATCCTGCAGGGAATGTCTTTTTGGTCAGTTCTTGTTCGGTGATAACTGATTTTGGGTCTGGTAACTCAGGAGATGGAGGAGGAGCACATGGCTGGGAGAGGGAGAGGATAAGGGTACAAGTGGGAAAGGATAGAAAGAAGGCAGGATGGTTTGCCTTCCACTTCACAAGTGTTTATTACTTGCACTTGTACTACCTACCTGGAGTAGTATGTAAGTAGAAACAGCTGTGCAAAATTATTGATGGTCTGGCACATCCCCTGCTTCCTTCCCTAAGCCCCCCTGCCACTGCACAAGAGCAGACACACCTTGTGTTGCCCCCTGAAGGGCGGTGAGCTGGAGGTACATGTTTCTGCTTACTCAGAGGCAACTGCTTTTGGAGATGCACAGAGTGTTACCACCAAGAGAACTGGGGGTGTGAGGTATCTTCTCTTCAGAGACACATACTTGTGCAGTGTTCCTGTGTTCTTCAGTGACACTCCAGGGATTTTCAGTTCCCTTTGTCTTATCATCTTTGTGGCAGATGTTGTACATTTCTAACTATTTGAAAGAAATTACATTTAATCTTTTATTGTTAAGAAATTTACAGTTAAGAAACTGGTAGATTACACGTTTCCAGGTATGATGTGAGTTTGTTTTGGTTACCTTTCTGTCCTTTAGCTGGAGAGAAAACGGCAAGAAGCCACACACACCAACTCACATGTGAAATTCTGGAGCTACTCCAGTGTACTAAATCCATCTTCTTTAGTCAGAAGAGTAACTGAAATTAAAAAGAAATTGAAGCCCTGGGATACTGGAAACTTAACCTCTGATGTAACCAAATTCATGTTCTTTTTAGGAGAGAATGTGAACTGATTCATGTTTTATATAAATAGAATTCAGCACTGCCAGGGGTATATGTGAGGCCAGAATTCCAGGTTATGGAAGAATCTGGATAGTACATGTCCTGTGTGTTGCATTCCATAGCAATGTGCCTGACAGCCTCCCTGTGTTTGTGCTGTGTGGATTCCTCACTCCCAGGACTTTTTTTTTTTTTTTGAGTGCAGAGGTATTTCAGCAGATCAGGTAGAATTCACCTTCATTTCTCACCCACAGAAATAACTAAATGTATAATCCCAAAATATCAACAGAAACACAAAAAACCTAGTGCCTTGGTCTACTGTAGTTGTTTATTTTGGTTATGGCCTTTCAGTCTTTTGAAACAATTACCTTTTGTAACAGGCTCAAATTTTATGTTTCTTATTTAACTAAATTGAACTTTAACCTTGAAAATTGGGATGACTGAGCCAGTGGTTGCTATGGAAAAGTCCATCTGATACATAAATCGGTAATTGTATGCTACTGTCGTCCCACCCACCACCCCCCACTTGCAACTTCTCCTGATCCTCCCACCATTGGTAACTGCTGCCATCCCAGAAGGATGATGTGAGTGTCCTGCAACCTGCCTCAGGCAAAACGAGCTAGATAAGCTTAATAATTTAAATTGGTGATCTGAGCTAACTTGTCTGAAGCTTTGCCTTGAGTGATAAGATAGTTCTTGCATGAAGTAGTCTGCTGACTCTGCGTTGGAGGTGGTAAAATGCTGGCAGAGAGCAGATGGTTCAGGTGGTTAAGGTCATCTTCTAGCTCAGATAACTTTGTACAGCTATGTATCCACTTGTTTTGGTGCTTTCAGGACAAGGGCTGTTCTTACATCTTGTTTTGGGGTAAGTTTTTTTCTAGCTAAAGCAGGTTTTATAGTAGTCTAACCCAGACACGTTCTTAGCAGTTTTAAGCACCGATTCGCCTCTGTTTGTGGACAAGCTGTGTTCTGGCTGCTGTGAGAACTGCACTCCTGGGAACATGTAAATTTTCATTTTGAGGACTGGGACAGGAGGAGGCAAAATTCAGGAAGATGATCTGTATCTGGATGTTTTATACTGACTTTGGCTCACCACAAATTGCTAGTCTCTTTCCTTGTCATTAGATGAATGATTTTTCTTTTTACCTTTAAGGAACAGCTGTACCTGAATTGCAGTTTTCAGTTTGAGATTCTTGCCTCTTCTGCCTCTGAAATGAATGAAGTAAGTTCAGGTCCTTCTCTGTTCAGTGACTCTGTGTCCAACCCATATATTGGAGAGACACACACTATTTAAAAAAAAAAGTAGAGATAATGACCGCTTTTTTTAAAAAAAAGCTGATATAATTAGAAAAAACACACTAGTGTCTCCCTGCCTCTAACTCCCTTGGCCCTTCAGGTCCTAAATAAAACCACTGTCCCTCAAAGTTAAATAAAAGTTGAGATGAAATCCAAGTTAAGTTCAGAGTTCCATTACCTGTGCACTATTCAGACCATCTTAGGAAGACAGATGAGGCTGGCAAAAAAGGTAGTGTAACCATCTGTACAGGGTGTCAGGGGAAGCCATAGCCTGTGGAATATGCACAAGGTGGTTTAGAAATGAAAAGTGCAGCTTTTAATACAGTCTACAGATACTTGCAAGAATCCACCTATTTTAAAAGTTATAGCTGTGATGACTAGTGTAAAATCCACGCCCGACCTGCTGCGGAGTAGTTCTGATTGCACAACTCCAACTAAGCAGGAATGCCCAGCAGTAGAAAACACTCCAGTGCCAGATGATTAAACAGGTCTCTTGTATTAACTGGGATATCCCCTACAGAAAGGACCTCATATCACCTTTACCTTGTGAGGCTCTTTGGTAAACTTGCATGCTTTTTTTCTTAATTGCAGTCTTAGCTGACACTATGGGAAGTGTCTGCATCCAGTATGATTGATAGTGTTGATAATGTTTGGAAATCCTAGAGCTAATCCATATTGAAATAATTTTTCAGTCCAAAGAGATGCTATTTTATACTCACTGGTAGTCTGACACCCTTTATGAGCTCTGGTAGACAGAAAAAAATAACTGTAATATACTTTTGAAAATTATAAAGAACTTCCTGTATTGGGAAAAAAACAGAAGTCTAGGGAACTTTGATAGGCTTTTCCTTCAGAAAGCTCCAATATTTTCTATATTGGATGGAGATCATGCAGCTGCTCTGATCCAAATGCTAACATAGTAGGTTACAGGAATCTTTCCACTTACTTGAGCAAACACAGGAGAGTATTTATGGTACTGTATATCTGCAACTGCCAGTAGAATTAATTAGGAGGGGAATAATTAGGCAAATAGTAGTGGCCAAATGGTCCCAATAGAAGAATGTATTGCAATCCCAATAGAAATCTCATTAATGTTGTTATTTGTGATGAGCTGTTCCTTTTGCAGTACTGTAAAGGGAGGGAAATGTGGAAGGATCTCAGCGGGTTGTCAGCTTGGGTACAAAGCAGGAACAATATCAAGGTTTTAAGCTGTCTAGTCTCATTATTGTCACATGGCTGCAGCTCCACTATCTGCTTAAAAGCCTTCCTTGATTGAATGAGCCACTTTATAGAGAAAGAGGTACAAAAGAGAAAATTTCAGGTTAGTACTTGTTATAGAATTGCTGCTTCGTGTATTGGAAACTGGTTGTCTCTTATGCCAAGCAGAGAAGCCAGTTAAAAAAAAAAAAGACAAATTAAGCTTAATTTCAGATACTTTTCCTTGAATTTGACAGCTTACTGGGTCAAAGAACAGAAAAGTTAATGAGCATGTTATCTAGACTTTCCATTGTTACTCAGAGAGTGGAATAAGAGGAAGGTTAATTAATGCTCTGTCATATTTATGGGGCTGTTCTAGGAAACAGCCAGGCAGTAGTGGCAAAGTCTGTCATGTGGTCAGTGAGGGAAATATCTTTGCCATAGTTCTCCAGGGGAAGCTGAGGGTGGGTGCTGGAACAGAGAAGTTGTGTTTTCCCTGACTCCCCCCCTTGTTTTGCCATCTGATAATCTTTTTTTTAGCTCTTTTACAAATGACTGCACGACATTTCTCTCTAGAGTACTGGACAATACAGGGTGTATTTTTCAAGCTCGTGTCGTAGGTGCACTGGAATGGTAAATATGGCTAAAACAATACTGTGCTGTGACAGTAACTTTTATCAAAATCTATCAGTAAACCCAAAGCATTTTCCAGATGATGATTCAGAGATTCCAGCTTGGGAAAGAGGTAAGTGCAACTTTGTCTGAAATAACCTCTTCTTGAGGCACGGAGAAGTTTGAGGGTCATAAGTACTGTCTGAAGCAACATTAGTAATATAAATCCTTTCATACAACTCCAGTTTTGAACCAAATTGGAATAATGGCCTTCATTGCTCTACCAGTGAGCTACAATGCTGCCCTGATTTGAACTGTTAACAGGATTTTGGGTTGGGTTTGATCAAAATGAGCTAAGAACCGAGTAGTGCATGATGCAGTAAATTCATTTTATTTTTAGTGGTGGGTAAATTAATCCACATCAAAATGTTCTTGGCTGACAACTCTGGAAAATTAGTGCTTCTCCTTGTCATAGTGGAAGTCTAAAATCTCAGTTGTGTGCTTTTCATATTTATGTACTCTACTTCCCCATTAGTTATAGCTGCTGATGTTTTTAATTAACTCTGTTTCCTTTTGTGGTAGCAGCTGTGGATGAATATCAGTTAAGCAGGACTCGTGTTTCTGAGCATTATTTTTAAATGTGACTATAAAATATGAATTTATTCTATATTCCTGGGGCCATGCTCAGACACACACACCTCTTCCTTGGTGAAGAGAGACTGACACCTGAGTGAGATTTTTGTGACTCTTCCTGTAGGCAGTATGTCTGAAAACAGTGCAGAGAAATAGTCTGACTATGGGTCTTTGAAGATGGTCCAGATGAGAAGCAGCACTCCATGCTTTACTACTCAGAATACCTGAAAATGTGGGATTCTGACTTCCTGCAGTACACAGAATTTGATGCCATTTATCAGGTAATCAATTGCAGTGTCAGTGGCAAAACCTTTCTTCTGATGTGTTCTGAGCACAGCCCTTTTGTACTCTCGCCCAGAATTTCTCAGAGGGGGTGCAAACGAGTTGTGCCATGGACCAGCAGCAGGACTGGTGCCACTGGAAGGAGATGGCTGTGCTGTACAGCCCAACACGTGCAGCAGCTACACCCAGCGTGTCTGGGGAGCGCTGGGCACCTGCGTTGGGGACAGAGCAGTGGTGACAGGTGTGCAGCAGCTCTGGGGCATGTAAAAACTCCCAGTCACTGTGCAAACCCCGTGCAGTTAAAGAGGGGTTCCTTCTCCTGGTAGTGCTCTTGACCAAAGCCTGTGGATGTGTTCTGCTGTGCAAGCAGGGCTACGGCCAGTACATTCAGAACGGGTGAGATTTCCTGGCCGGAAGGATCTGTTCACAGCCAGCCCGCGTTCAACCTGGACTTGGCATCTCGCTTGCAGGGACAGTGCCAGTGAGACAGAGCTGGGCAGAGCTGTGCTGCTGAACACTTCAGGGATACTGGAATCTTGGAAATCTGGGAGAAACAGAAAATAAACCTTAAGACCCCCCAGAGAAGCAAGCAGAAAACTTTCTTTTTTGCCATGTGATTTTTATTTTTTTTTCTCTCACCAGAAAGAAAAATATTCCTGGAGCATTCAAACATTAGCCTGACCTCAATTTTAACACTTTTTTCACATGGTTATTTTATTTTTTTAGCCCAGGAGTGTTTTTTCAAAGTTGAATTCAGGCTAATGCAAGGACAGAAACTGCAGGGTTTGAGTAATGGGTAAACTGAGATAATCCAGGACATAATGGGAGTCCATGGAACAGGCTGCCCAGGGAGGGGTGGAGTCCCCACCCCTGGGTGTATTTAATAGATGGGGAGATGAGGTGCTCAGGGAGATGGGTTAGGAGAGGACAGTTGGACTTGATGATCTTATTGGTCTTTTCCAACCTAGTGATTCTGGGATTCAGAAATAAACACAATAGAAAGTTAGTGCTAGAGAGCACTTCCCAGTGCTTCAGGAAAGGCAAACAGCTCAGGTGAGGCATAGATCTCAGTAAGGATAACTCTTCTGTATCGTGTCTCAGCTGATGGACGTCCTTCTTCCAGGCCTCCTGGGCCTGTCCCCCTCCTTGGCAGTTTGTTAAGCCATTTCTGCTATAAAACTCTCATGCATTGGCTATGGTTTTTCTCATAAGATCACAGAAGAAAAACCAGAACACCAACTGAACGGCCCAGTGGAGAGGCTAATGGCTGGAAAATCAGAAGGGGAAAGGGAGCGAACGTGAGAAAGTGAAACACGTGCAGGTTACCTCAGGAGGAGGTGGTGAAGGAAGCTGTTCAAAGGGCAACGTGCTCAGCAGTAATAGGAATTATTTATTAAAAAACCACCTACCCAATGTTGGCAAGTTGAGTCATATTCATGTGAGGGCCGAGGCCGTGAGTCAGGAGGTTAACTGGCATATACCACTCAGGGATGTATGTAAAACTGCACATCTTGGCATGGACCCCTCCTGCTATGATTTTACTTCAGCTGTACCAGCCAGAGCAGCCGGCTCTGAACGCCAGTGCTGTTCCTCCCAGTTTCAAGGCTCCTGACTGTACTTCTGTCACTGAACTTCACTGGGTTCCTGTCTTCAGTGGTTAAATGCTGAGGCCCTGCTTCTGTTGGCAACTGTTGTACTGAAGGCACTCCCCAAGAAGTGTTGTCTTTATATATCTCATGAAATGCTCTTGGGAGTATGGTTTTGGCAAGCTCAGGGCTGCTGTGCTATATGCTGGTTCCCTTATCCACTTTTACAGCACAGGCAATTCATTCACAATTTACACAAGTCCAATTAGTGATCCAAAATGTAATCAATTATAAATGTAGCTCTGCCTGAGGGCTGCTGGCTCACTATGGCTCAGTGTTTCCACCCTGGACATGAAAAGGGTACTGGCTCTCAGAGAGGGTGCTGGGGAGCTACCCTGGGACTGCTCAGAGGGCATCTCCGAGGCGGCCAGTCAAGGACACTGTGCTTCCACTATACCTTGTTCTAAGTTCTAGTTCAGAAATAATTGAAAGCAAAACCTCTTCCTAGTTCTGGTTAGAAGCCTTTTGGTTTTTTCTTTCCCTCTCCTATGGGAACTTAATTGCTTCTTGCTCACGCTTAACTAGATTATGGTAAAGTTGCACTTCAAGTTCAAGTACTGTTGATCCTTTTTATTCCCCTTTTCCTTTTTCCCAGTAGCAAAAGCTTGAGGATATCTGCCCAGATGGAGACAGAGGTGCAGAGCCTTGGGAAGCAAGCTGCTCACTCTTCCCACTCCCACCTGAGCTGGGCCCCAGTGCCTCACTGCTTCCCATGATTTCTCATTGTAGTTTAGTCTCTCAAAACAACATCCAGCAGGATAGAAAGCACAGCTTCAGTAAATGAAAAGCTGATCACCTCTCAGACTCATATGCAAATCCCATGCGAGCCATTCTCTAAGATCAGAGGTTGTCAGTCTTTTAACTGTGTTCCTGAGGTCATGTTTCCCTAAGGATTGATTCAGACCCGACCCTGAGTTACAATACATGCAGACACCAGTGTGACTCGGCGAGTCTTTGCTCTGCCTGGCTGGCGTTTACAGATGAACAAAACCCACCCCATGCCAACATGCCAACGTTGCCATCAGTTTTCTAAAGCTTCAGAGCTCTGTCCTCAGCCATGGGTACTGGGCAGACCTGAGACTGGAGAACAGCTTGGAACAGCTTTCGTTCCACCCTCCCCTTCTCTTTCCCGTATAATACAAACTGTTACGTGTTTAAGGTATGTTTTGGTGAGGTTATATTTTGATGTGTGAAATGATTAGATTGTCTTTAGTTTGGACACTTGATTTAAGAAGGCAAAGAACAACAGTAGTTTAAAGATAACTAGGATTAGAGATTAGTTGTCTCTACTCCAGAATTGATTTGCAGAGATCTCTTCTGTAATTCCAACCAGAATTGCAATGTACTAGGTAGGTCATCATGAACTAATATGAATACAAATCTGTTAATCTAACAGGTTTTATTATCAATCAAGAAACTGCTTTGTGCAAAGATTTTGTGTTAAAGTTTTTTTCAGAGGAGCATAGTGTTGGCTCAGCAGCTTTAGTGAGAAGTGTTAAACAGAAATATCTAACTCTCCTGTTAGACCACTTCACAACTAAGCTCTTACTTTTGTCAGTTTTTACGTTTCCTGAATACGGGAGCAATGATACTACACGATGCAAAAATATGTTAAGTAGAAACTGAGAGGTTGGGAAAGCAATGTATGTAAAAATAAAGTATGGCTTTATTTTTATAAAGAGAGAGAGAAAATAAAGGCAGAAGTTGTCTCTTCTTTAAGAAACTAGTACCCTGTAAATCCTGTTTGTTCCACAGCCCTCAAAGTTAACAGGCCATGACCAACCGACCTGATGCCAGCGCAGATGAAGGCTGTGCAAGGTCCTGCCTAATCAACATCTACTTCTGAACCCCTTCAAAATCCTGGAGGCATTTGGAGGATTAAACACAGAAGATGGAAAGCTGTAGGCATCCACGGACAAACTCAGGCCTGACAAGTGTAGACATGGCTCAAGCTGGCTTTGCTAGGAGCTGTGCTCAGGTTGAAGCTGAATTAGGTCCAAAGTGTTGGTGTAAGGCTGTGGGAGCACTAGTGTAGACCTGTCCTGCATAAGGTTAGGTTAAAAGACAGTGCTAAGGCTTTTTTGTCCAACATGACTGTGGGGAAAATGAGCAACAGTTAAGTGGCCTTGAAATAGTACCATATTTTTGACAATCATTACATGTTTACTGTGCTTCCTGTACGAACTACCTGCCGTGTTAAATCACAGAACAGCAGAACAACGAGGGGGTGTCAATTTAAACAAGTCAAAGGAAGTACTTTGCACATAGACTGTGTCCCTTGCCTCAGGAGGAAAGTGTAGGGACAGATTGTACCAGTTGGTCTAATCAGGGATTAGACAAATTTGTGATGACAGATCTATAAACTAACAGGATGGGTCAGGATAACAACAGTAAATTGGGGAATGAATAGCTGAAAGCAGGCAAATCTGGGGTTTCCTCTCAACAACTTCTCTTGGTGCTCTTGGAGATCAAATACATACAGCTGGATGGGACACTGCTCTGACCAGCAATTTACTTCTAGGTTTCTTAAACTTTGCTGTCTTGTGATTTATTTATTTCAACTGAAAATGGCCAGTTCCTGTTATTGTTGATCACCCCATCCAGTGCACAAGTGAGCAGCCGTCTCTCACGGTCCTGTTGAGACAAAGTTCTGGTGTGTTTGAACTGTAACAAGAACAGGGTCGTGAACAATGTGGAGGAAAAGCAGGGGGTCCTTAGGGACCGAAGGGAAATGGGGGAAAGGAGGAAGGTGAAGCAGGAGGATGCTAAAGCAAAAGGATTAATAGGAACACAGGAAATAATTTCCAGTTATCCTGGTTCCAGCTAGGATAGAGTTATTTTTTGTTGGGTGAAACCATGACACCAGTAAACAGAGACATGAAGAATTGCTTCTAATCCCAAGGAGAAGGCTTGCTTGCACTTCTTAGGCTGGATTTGAATCCCTAAAATGCCACACATTTAGAAGCCTGGCACTTTTCCCTTCAAAGCTGTAAATTCCTGAAGGAGTGAGCAATTCTCCTCCAAAGCTTTCTCCTCAGATGAAACCCAAAATGATCAATGAGTTCAAAATCAGTAATGAAAACATACCTTATGATTTTGGGAGTGACCAACTCAAGGTTATTTCTATATTTAATTTTTTTACTAATAGAATTTTGTGTGTATATGCGGGATACTGGCATATCAGCGTACAAACTAACACCTGCATTGTTTGACTGGCAAGGATAGAGTAAATCTGCAGCCTTGCCTTCCCCTAGCCCTTTGGGAGCAACTTTCCTCCTGACAATTTTAGCAGAGAAATAATCCATGCATGCTCATTGCTTCGTTCATGCTTGTGTGCTTTTAAATGGTAATTAAACAGTAGGTGTCTTAGATCCAAAGGCAAACTGGATTCTGGTGGGCCTGACTCATTTCTCCTCTCTAAACACAGTTTTCAGTTAGGATAGTGCTTTTTTGTCTCTGCTTGTAATGCTCAGCACTGGAAATACTTCAATACAGAATAATAACGTTAGTTCAAATGTTTTTGTATGTATTATTTTTCTTCTCTAGCTTTAGCTCTTGGGATCATCTTGTTGCCTGTGTCTTGTTACCTGTCCCTTATAATTAGAGGCAAGAGAGATGTGGAGATCTCAAAGGAAGGACACTCTGGTCACTTCTGTTCTGAAAGGGCAAAAATGCCCAGGCAGACTGGTGCCGTATTCAAGACCGTGATGTGAACTCACCCTGTCGATCAGGGAATCCACAGAAGAAAGCCCAGATTCAGTTCAGTTCAAGCTGCTCTTCTGTGTCAGTGTTCAGACAGTCATCAGTCTGGGGCACGCTTGTCATGCAGAATTGTGATTAAATTGTTATCAATTATTCAGTCAGCAACCAGGCTTGTGGCTATTGGAAACAGGCTGCAATAGGCTCGCAGTTTAAAATGAGGAATTTCAGCTGGAACTGTGATATGCACTTCATTTCTCCCACAAGGTGAGAGTTCGGTGATGTGAAGGTAATACAACAGGAAAATCTCATCCTCCCTCTCATTTTGGTTTTTCTTTCCCCCTCCTTCTCCCAAGGTTTGTCAGATCAGTATAAATCAGTTTTTCTGTTGACGGTGTGTATTAATAAACAATACCAGAGACTAGCTGTGATCTTATTTTTCTTTTCAATTTTTTTCCAATTGGGAGTCAAGTAATTGTGTTTTGTTTGTGAATTGTTGGATTTAGTTTTATGTTGTTACATAGATACTGGTAAATGCAGTGACACCGACTTTCACTTATCCACAGGAAGGTTTCTACTTGGCAACATTTGATATATTCCCTCCTTCCTGGTACCAAACCTGACCTTTCTCTATTTCAAAGTTACACTTAGTTGCTTTTTTTTCTTTTTTTCTTTTTTTTTGGTGACCTGTCGTTGGCAGCTGTTATATTAAAAAGGGAGACGTTGAATTCATTGCAATTGATCTATTGTAAAATTAATTTACCAACCAAATAACCTTTTGTTACAGTGAAGTAATTTAACTTCTGTGAGACAACCTTGCTAAGTATCAGGCATTTTCAAGTCCAAGCCACCAATAATCATACAAGAAAAAACGCTGAGATGAAACTTTTTGAAATCTTTAGATAGTATCAGTGACTCATACAGAGAAGCTGATTAGAAAGTCTGCAAGAGGAGATGCAACCCTTGCAATAATTCTGTACGGATCACAGGCTTGATTAGCCTGAGAAAGAGATGATTAGGCTAGAAGCCCTCGCTTTGGAAAAGAGACAACTTGGGGTGTGACAGGGGTTACAAAGCCCTTAGTGAGACAAGATAAAGTCTAGCTGTTCAGCACCTCTTCTGATACTTTGGAGGCATCATGTAAGCCCATCAGAGCGAGGGCATGTACTTGATGCAGTCCACGGTAGACTCATGAAGCTTATTCCAAGGGATGTTAAAGGTCTACTTGTGTTGGGAGAGTGAAAAAGGATATGGAACAGATATGTGCCAAGGACTGCTGAATGTATGGAGCCACATTGGACTCAGAAGGTTCCCTGTGATGTTACAGTTTGGAAGAGCACTTGGGGAAAGCGTTGTATATTTGTAATTTGTGCCTTGCCCTTCTTCTTTCCTACAGTCTTACATGATAGTGTTGAAGACAGTGTGTTAGTCCAGCAGTTGGTCTGACTTGATTGACCTGATCTGTTTTGTGTTATGTCCTGACTCAATAAATAAGAAAGGATGTGACCTTGAAGTAGATTTTTTATATGATTTTGTTGCATTTGCAAAGCAGAAGGAGTGCTGGACATGTGAACCACAGTAAACAGATTAAGGCTTAAAGTAGGTGTCACGAAGCTAGGTTGTAACGACCTGTTTTCATGCTTTCAGTGACAGATTCGTGATCAAGGATGTGAGGGTGTGCTGAGGATAATTTCACTGTGCATTGCAGGTAGCTGTAGCAGCCTCTGGTAAATAGACTTAAGTAATAGACTTAAATCAGTTCTTTGCATAAGTGACCCTGCTCCATCCAAGTCTGTATTAAGAGGCCTGTGGAAACAAGTTGTATAAATGCAGGAAGCAAAGAATTTTCTCTCCAATGCTTCCCAAAGTGGGAAGTGGGTACAGTTGTCTACAAATGGCTCAAGAGCTATTCAGAAAGGGTGTGGATGCAGGTCTTGTTTTGGAAGAAGTTTTGTCCATGTGATTATTGCTTTTTAGGCTAATTAGGGACAGGAGTTGAATGGCAGAATTCATTTGTGGAGAGAAAAGGAGTTGAGCAAAATAATTAAGAGATGCTGGCCTAGGCAGGTCTCTGCGATAGTAAGAGAGAGGAGGAACCACTACTTTGTGCCCTTAGCTTGGCAGCCAGTAGCACAGCTGCACTGACTCATTTATTAAGGATAGATGACTATTAAATTTTTTACCACTGACATGACTCTTGCAAGAACCCTTGAAATAGACTGGTTTGCATATGACCATGATCTTTTGGGTCTTTCTACCCTTACTGAAACAAAACCCATTGACTCCCTTTCCAGCTGGACTGGGCTCTCATGTGGAGTGTGTAAGGATGCTGGGAGTACGGTACTTTCCTGTTCAAAACTTCTTACCCTGACTGATGTGCTCAGGCATGCCAGGAGAAGGGTTTGGTTTTTGTTGCTTGTTTTCTTTTCTCCTTGGCAGAAGTTGCTGGCTTATGTTTAAAAGAACTGTTCTGGAGCTCAGAATTTTAATTATTTTGAATCAACTTTTGGTTAAATTGTTGTTATTAAAGAAACATTCATTTGCTGGAAAAGACATTTCATTTACTAAGAGCAGTCCTGCTAGAGAGTGTATTTATTTATTTCAGTATAAATCTGTTGCTGCTAGGCTTTGAGCTTCTTTTCCTGAAAAAACACAAGGAGGAGGATGGGGAGAAGCAGAAGAGTAACGCAAATAAAGTTTTTAATGTGAACTAATTGCCTTGTTCTGAATTGCATAAAACATCTGATTTTTTCACCACAAAATTTCATGATGGGAGGATCATTAGCATTAAAGATAATATGAAATGCAAAAGCATGGGTTGTATTTTAGGTGGAAGGTTCTCTTTGAGTGATATTTTACTTTTCTAGTTTCCCAGGTAAAACTAGCATGTTGTAGCCAGATATGATGCAGCAGAGATACAGCCATAAGTGATGGTAAGTTGTACCCCATTTTGGTTGAAGAAATGGAGGATTCAGGTAGCTTCAGTCCCACCATCTCAAATAAATGCTGCTCATATTTTACTTTGAATTTCCACAGGCCTTTTTGCTTCCCCCCAGCTCTGTCTGCTTCTCAGGAAGGGAAGCCTGGATGCAGGCTTGGAAGGACCTGCCTGAATTAGGTGCGGTCCTTTGAAAGCACGGGATCCTATGTAGGAGAAACAGAAAAGGACGATTCCCTGGGACTTGCACTTTGTATTTAATTTCCTACAAGCCACAAAACTCTCCATTCTCTTAAAATGACATGTGGCTATTTGTACAGAACAAATAAATGGCCAAAGTCAGCAGGAAGGGCACTGCCATGTCTCCACTTCCACTTCAAGAGCCAGGAATGTCCTTATGGTGCAATACATAGTGGTTTTCTTCCCTAGAGCTGTCAGTATTATTTCCAGTCCTTCCCAGAACGTGAGATGTGTGTAGTACTCAAAAGCCTGCTAGAATTTCTGTCTAGGTCCTGGATTTCTCTCCCTGTTTTTCTGAAAGTATATCTTAACTTCTTAAACCTGGTGCTCTGAACTGAGTTGAGAACATAATTCAGTATAATCCTTTTCTCGTGGTCGTTGAGGCACTAGACAGAACTGAAAGTGGTTTTCTTTAGGGCTGGATGATGGCTGAGTCTGAGATGCAGCTTGCAGTTGGGGCTTGTTCTTTTCTTTTTTTTTTTATTTATAAGCATTGAGCCTGAGGAAGAAAAGATATTTTCAGAGGCTTTATGGAAAGGGACGGTAGAACAGAGCATAATCACCTCATGTGCGTGAGTGTAGCAATATGCGTGTGAGATGTGATAGGGGAAGTACAAAGGGAAAGAGACATGAGCTGACGTGAAGATAAAGATGGTAAGAATTACTATACCTGTCCAAGGAGCACTATATATGTAGCCATTTTGCTTGTAAAATAATGCTTCTGCAACTTTTATTTTGGTGTGTATGTGTGAAAACAACTCAAAGTTCAGCAAATAAATTACTAAGATACTGTACTGATTACTGAAGGCAAATTTTCTCCTCTCCTAATAACAAGTCACCTATTGGGTGATGTGAAACTGCTGCAGACTTTACAAGAATGTGTAAAAGCTTTGGAGAAAAGTTTTGGGGTTTGGTCTTTTTTTCTCTGTTTTTTGGGGGGTTTTGGGGTTTTTTTTTTTGCATGTTGGTAAAGGATCTCCTGACTCAGCAAATATAAACAGGCTAAATATCAATTTTATTAGCCATAAGTTTTTGTCACAAAAAGAATACAAGAGCTGAGAAAAAACACAGATGTTTGGAAGTAACTGAAACATATAGTATATAGTTTTAGAGCATATAATGCAAAAAAATATTCCCTTTTATCAGCTCAGGTTTAATTGAGCATCCTCAGATTGATTACAAATGCACTCCTGGGAATGAGGGAGTGAGTGGGTGACTCTTCCAGCTGTGGTTAATTTTTCCTAGTGAATGGGACTGAAAGCCTTGCAGGTACTGTGCACCTGTTCCTCAACAAAAAGTAGTGCTTCTGCCTTGCTGGAGATTCCAAACCATTATGCATCCATACAAACTGCTTATCTACATGCTCAGCAGGATGTGCTGAAGTTTTAATAATGGGTAATACATGGGGAAATTCTGCCTCCTTCATAATATTACCAAGCCTTTTTTCTCCAGGTAAGTTTGCCAAATCCTAGCTCACCCTGTGCACAAACTGTTAGTACAAATAAACAACACAAGTTACAACAGGGCACTTTGTGCTGTGTCAGCATATATAGCCTAGGCCTTTCCTCGCTTTTGCCCTGGACTTCCAAGCAGTTTGTAGGAGTTTTATAAGTGACTTCTAACCGTACTCATAACAAGAATTCAGTGAGTTAATGACTTGATAGATAAGGTTCTGTTACTAAAATCTGTTTGAATTTTAAAGCTCACCTGCATGAGAAGTGTGGTTCTAAGAGCAAAGTCCTGTTCTGGTGAATGTACTTCAAAATGAAAGTGAAGTGGATTTTTAAATTTTTTTTAAGTGTTGCTGTTTTACAACCATCTATGTAAGGTTTTATCATATGCCATACAGCAGTTAGTGTGACTCATAGTGCTGGCATATGTTTCCTGACCGATAACACTTCTCACCTACCTCTCCTTCTACAAATGCTGGTGTTCAACATCTCACTGTAATACAAGCTAATAGATTACAATGACAATCAGGCCAGTAACTCATCCAAGCAAAATGTAGGCCTTAAGGATTCAAAGCATGAAATAGATGGGGTGGGTCCAAAGATATCCTCAATCAGTCTGAGAAGTGTTCCTGAAGCTTTGTGATCTGCTTCAGCACCCATGCATATGAGTGGTAGGGCAGTGTGAATGCTCAGAAGCGGAGGATGCACGGGTAAAACCTGACATTGTGTAGTTTGAGAGAATGAGCGAGTTTGTGGCCAGTGATATTGACTAGCAATATTCTGAAGTAAGAACTTTTGGGTTCTTTTCCCAGCTTTGATGTTAACTAACTTTGTTATGTTTTGACTTCCAGCTTTTTAAAGCACTTTTGAGCTTAATGGTAAGGTACTTTCTGTGACTGTGTCCATTACAAGGCAGGTACTTTCCAAACACGTAAGAAATTTGTAGTTCAAGTGATAAAGGAAGAAAACAGGAAAACAGGATCTGAAAGTACTTTAAAAATCTAAAAAACCTTAAATTGTGTTAATCTTAAATGTTCTTTGAGACAGTAGGGGTTTGCTGATGAGACAAAGGTAACTCCCTAAGGGTACGGTCAGAATATGAATATGAGAATGTGGAGATGAAGGGCAAGACATGAGGGTTCCTCACTCAAAGTGTGGGTATCTGCTTTGCTTGGTGTGAGGCCACACACATGCACATTTTGGCTCCGCACTGACTCAAAGGAGAAATGGGGAATCCTACTTAAGTCATCTTCTTTAGTTTCCTTCTCCCATGACTGATGAAGAGGCTGAAGCGGTGCCTCATGCTCTCATCCAGGACAGGCTGTTGCAGTCTGAATGGATGGTGAGCAGTGCAAGAAATCGAAGGAGAAGGACACTCTGGGGGGATAGGGAAGGCAGGGTGCCATGATGTACATCCACAGCTTTCAGTGTGAACAATTTGTGAACAATGAATGGGTTCTTCACGGCAAATCGCCCTCTCTGTGGTGAGAGCACAGGGCTCACTTTCAAAATGCAAGGTATCTCTGTAATCAGGCAGTATGTGACCTGTAATTACTTCCTTATGCCGTTCTGTGATTTTACACACCTGCTTTACTCTGCTTGTGTCCAGGCAGATCCATACTACAACACAGATTTATCAGTCATACTACAGAACAAAGGCCAAGTTTCAAGCAAGTGCTCATGAGTTTTTGTCATACATGTTTGAATAGCAACATGGGGAAAGAAAGAAAAAAAGAAGAAAACATACATTCAGACTATTAATTTATCCTGTTACTACAGGTCTAGATCCATTAATTAAACACAAGCTTGCTGAAGACCAAAAGTTTGTCATTTTTCTGGGTGCAAACTTAGGCTTCATTTACCTGTATGAGAGGTTTATCCCGGTGTCTCCCAGAATGGCTTCCCCTTGTGTAAAATGCCCATTGTAGGCATGGTACCAGTACTAACCGGCTGTTGCCAGCAGCATCTGACAAATGACTGCATTGCCTGAAGCTGGTATGTATAGACATGTATTTCCAGATGACATAAACATGATGTTAGTCTTAAGGTGTTCAGCAGCTTTGTTTCTTGGGAAAGGTGTATAAAACAGTTTGTTTGATATTGTGGTTGACAGGAGTGCAGCTGATGTACTGGGATTCTGAAATGTTTTGCCTTCCACTATGGTTTCCTTTGTAAGGAACCATCTTAGTGTATTTGTAAAGGGCATTATCTGTAACTCCTCAGCACTCCTTGTTTTTCTGACGTATGTGAGCAGATGTACTCTTGATGTCACAGGCAGGCATGTGTGGAGGGGTAGCTGACTTTCCCAACTCTACAACCGCCATACACCACCATACCTTTGTGTGGTGGTAAAGAACAAGGGATGTGACAGTCCTCTGGGAGCTGAGGGAAAATGAAGGTGCACTGAAAAATGCTTCCATGATGGCCGCACAGCTCCAAAGGTGGTAGTTACACTGTAATTGGGGTTCAGAGGGTAGGAGAGGTTCTCCACCGGTCCTGTGGCTCTCCCGGCCCTGTGTTGTGTCTCTAGCAGCGTGGGCAGGCTGGGCTGTGTGGGGATGAGGTGAGCAAGCAGCCCCTTCCCCAGCCCCCTCTACACTCTTACACCCCAGCACAGACTGTCTCCTACTCATGGCTGCCAGTCAGTCAACACTAATGAGGCTAATCCGGATTCAGACCGGTTGATACAATTTTGCCCCTATCTTCTCCTGTGGCAACAAGTTCCAGGAATGTGTTACCTGTTGTGCAAAGTAACTTTTAACTGTTTCGAGGCAAGATCCCGCCAGCTGGAATCCATGTCTCCCCCCGGTATTCAGGGAGGGGGGTTTCAGGTTTGCCTGGCCGGCTCCGCGGTACAAGCAGAGAACGACCGTGCTCCTGAGGCGGCTCTCGGTAGGCACCTGCACTCCTCGGTGTGCACAGGCGCTTTAAATCTCTTTCTAGACAGTTCTCCCGCTGCTGTAGTTGGTGAAATAGGTATACCCCCCCCGCTGTCATAAACACCAGGCAGCCACGGGAACGCTCCGCTTGGGGTAGGAAGCCGGCGGGGGGTGAGCGGGGGGGCAGTCCGCAGCGCTTGGCCGCAGTGCCCCTCGGCTGTGCCCGCAGCCCCTCACGGAGGGGAGCTGGAC